>CAOKZL010000161.1:600000-917500 GCA_948472985.1 Iguana delicatissima | reverse complement strand
TTATGTATACACTTATTTATTGTAAGTAGTAACATAAGATGTATGAGAGAGATACAGAGAAACTTTCTGTCTTTCTACCTATCTGTCTCTATATGTAGGTACCTGGTTTACACATTCAGATGTGTAAATTCATTTACAATGAATGTATATTGCAATGCACTGCAACTATTAATATGACCAGAGGGACATGTGTGTGTGTCTGTGTGCGAGAGAGAGAGAAAGAGAGAGGAGAGATCATATTATTTTAAAGTAAAGAACAAATGGAGGTGGCTAGATGGAAGGAGAGCTAATTTAGGATTAATTTTCACCTCTAACTTTTCTCAGTAGAATTAGTAGTAGCGGTAATTCTTTGCGGCTTTTGTTATTTTTAGTACATCTTTTCCCCAATGTAAGAGACAAGGAAACTTATAAAAGTTAAAACAGAGGCAGCACCACCCCTAAAAAAAATCATACAAAGGATAAAAATGCAACTAAATTATCAGCAAAATTAAAAGCAATTAAAAACAAACCATGAAAGTGACCAACAATAATGAACAACACAACATATGAAAGATCCTTTCCTGCTGAGCAGTCAGTCCTCGAATGCATCCTGAAACAGAAAAGGTTTTTTACCTGCCTATGAAAAGATAACAAAGGAGGAGTCTAAATGAAACAAGACATACTTTAAGTATCATAGATATGCACAGTTGTAACCAAGCTATGAACAATTTACAATAGCATAGATACGGTATTATCCAAAATCCACCAGGCTGAAGAACAGCAGTGTGTGTGGGGTTTGGTTTAAAAAAAAGGATGTATATAGAATCATAGAGTTGGAAGAGACCACAGGGGCCATCCAGTTCAACCCCCTGGCACACAGGAACACCCACCAAAGCACTCTCAACATGGCCATCCAGCCTCTGCTTAAAAACTCCCAAAGAAGGAGACTCCATCACACTCTGAGCCAGCATATTCCACTGCCGGACAGCTCTGACCATCAGGAAGTTCTTCCTGAGGTTCAGGTGGAATCTCCTTTCCTGCAGTTTGAACCCATTGCCCCTTGTCCTAGACCCTTTTCGCATGCCTTTTTTTTTTTTGCGCGAGCACCCCTTGAGCATCATGTGAATGGGAGCGTCGCTCCGTATGACCCACTCCCACTCGCATGACGCTCATGAGGCTAAAGTGGGGCGCATGCGCATTTTCTTATTTTCGTTTGTAAGCCGAAAATACTGCACGCTCGCACAATGCTTGCAGCGCCCTTGTTCATTTAGCTGCGTGCGGTGCTTCGGCGAGCCGGGCCGGTCATGCTTCCTTCCCCCAGTGCAGCCTACAGCTCCCAGACTGTACTGCGGAAGGAAGGGGCAGGGCGCTAGTGTGACGGTCGCACTACGAGGAAGCCAATGAGAGAGGCAGAAGGGCTGTCATGAGCGGCTCGTGAGAGTGGCTGCTTGCTCGAGCACCGCTCCCCACTGCCGCAACGAGGTAAGGTGTGAAAAGGGCCCTAGTCTCTGGAACAATGGAAATCAAACTCACTCTCTTCTCAACATGACATCCCTTCAAATATTTAAACATGGCTATCATGTGCCCTCTTAACCTTATGTTCCCATACATTCTTTGTGGGTGGCTGCTATGAAAGTGACCAGATGAAAACAGGCCTATTAAAGAAACATGAAACAATTCAGGATACAGGAGTGTACAAATGGGAGCAGGAAGTAATTTGCTTCCACTTTATCTGTCCACAGATATTTTTGGCAATCTGTATAAAATCAGGAGCCACCTAATGCACATGTTTGTGCTCTCTGCATCTCTCTGGGTAGGGAGAGAGAGAGAGAGAGAGAGAGAGAGAATGTACTTCTTTCTCTTTTTCCGCTAAAAATAGTAAAACAATGTGAGCACTGTCAAAACTTTTGAAAGTGCAGAATGCTGACACGGGGAAGGGACAAGGAGGGGATACTATGGGTTTGTAAAATCCCAAGGACCTGGGTCTCCAGAAGGCCTGAAGGATGAAAAAACAAATTGGACATTGGAGAATAATTTTTGATAGCTCAACAGCCTGGAGAGTGTCTATAACATCTGTTGTTAAATCTCAGCACACCAAAGCTTTCTATAAGCTCCAACTTTTATTAATATGATTCAGACCTGGCAAAGTGACCAGACCTACTAAATCCTAGTAGTAAATTTCAGTTATACCTAACTCTAAATTGCATAAAACCCTGTTTAAAAAAGTAGTAACTTTTGAGTTGTAGGAACATTTTGGGAGGGGAGCCCAATCATCTGTCTCATTCCATGGCCCAGGGCCAGCTCCGAATAGTTTTGAAGAGGACTGAATGCTGGTGGAGTTAAGGTTGGAGTCATCAGAGTCAAAGAGTTGCCAGTCAGAGCCAACGTTGCTACCTGTTTTCCTTGTTGTTTCCCAATACTGAGTCCCTCAAGATCACCACTGTCTCAAACCAGTTTTCCTTTCAAGGATATTTACTTTTTATGGAATGGACCCAAAAAGGACTTTAAGAACTGTGTGTTTCAAAAATGTTATTCTCTCTGTTTGTATAGGCAGAAATGGGCTAAGGTATGACTAGAGAAACTGAGGACCACACATGGATTATTCATTACCTTCATAGATTGATTTAGTGTTATATTTTTAAGAATAATGCCATCAGAACTTCATGCATATTTTTAAATGGAGACACAATGCATTTACAAAGCACAAAATACTCCATATTTAGAGATGGTGTACCTCATCTGAGTATCAGACGTTGAAGTCACAGGATATAAGGCAGTCTGTTGTGTTATGGCTCTTTAATCACTAGCAGGTCAGAGGAGTGAACTGGACTTCAATGCCTCACTTTAGCAGAAGATGCTGTACAAGATTTCATAGATGAGAACTGGGACGTGTACGGCCAAGCAGCATCACAGTGGGGTTAAGATGGCAAGAACTACTAATGAGGAACAACATACAAGCTAGAAGAGGTTGCAACAGATCACCTTTTTCTAAGCTTACTGGGAAGGGCAAGCTTCTGCACCCTCATCTTGTCTCCTCCTGCTGAGATAATGGAGTTCAGCAACTTAAGTAAACTGAGGACAAAAGGAGAAAGTGGAAGGAGGGGCAAAACACCGGGATATTTTAAAAACATCTGAAAAAAGATGGATGATAGAAGTTAATTGGGATAGTACCTGCCAAATTGGGACAGTTGGAAGCCTAAGCAACATGAAATAAAATACACCAAGGATTGTGCTAGCCACTATGGAGGTGATGTAGACCCTTAACAGTTCCTGCTAAGTTCTGCTCAAAATCAAAAGTGTTCTCTCATATTACATGAAAGATAGCATGATGTGTAAGCACCAAGGTCTTCTGAGTTTTCATCTTAAAGAACCAATACACAACAAAATCTAAATCAATCAGAGCTTAGAACAGAGATGAAAAACTTGTTCTTGACTGTGACGCCTAACTGTTCTCATCTTTCACAGTGCTGGCAGTTGCAGTTTAACAACACCTGGAGACCCACACAATTTCTACACATGGCCTAGATGGATCTGTTGAGTTGCACCTGTCACAGTCTCATACTCCTCCTGATGCTTTCATTGGTTTTATTCTTCCGTGTTTCAGAATAAGAATAAATAGCTCTGATTTTGGAGGATTTATAGCATGTTCTACTTTCCTCCCATGCAAAATAAAGCAGTTCCCTTTGCTCTGATCTTTGAACTTCCTGAAGATGAACTCTTGGTGGTCACTGAGCACTGTATATTGATATGATGGCAGAACAGCAAACATATTTCTGTTAGCGTTACACATAATGTATTTACCATCTGTAAAGATTTCTCTGCACTGATTAAAGGTCAAAAGGTTAACCTAAAGTGTTCTTTAGAAAGATTGCCCTTTATTATAACGAATGAGGAAAATGTGCTTCAATAAAGCAGTGTTTGTTTTCAATTCTTACTAGTGCTGTTAGGAGAAATACAGTTTTGAAAGTGGAAAATGTCTCCTGGTTTGTTGAGAAGTGGGTTATTAACGACTAACATATCATTTTCTTTCAGCTATTTGATTTCTCATTAATTGATTTAATGTAATAAATTAATTAGCATTTCCATTTTATTTGTTTTCACAGCTGCTTAACTACAATGAATATTATTTTCTTAAATCCAGCCATCATAAAGTATTAATTATAACTGTCTCTTTTAATAATAATTGTTCCTATGCTAGCAATAAAACCATTGGGAAAGCAAAATCATTGAAAAAATATACAAGAATATTAGGCTATTTTCACACAAAGAGAAAATAGAGTTTCCCATTAACTAGAAGCAATCATTTATTTTTTTAGACTCATCTACATATTTTATGCATTTGCTGGCATAATAAAGCTTTTCAGCATTTACATCATACTTCATATCTCATTTTATGCATGTAAAAGTGGGCCTATTTTGCTTCCTTAAACATTATAAAGAGTGGGTGGATGCAATAGTTGGACTATGCCGTCTTTCTCTTAACTGAAGAATCTGAATTGTGTTACTTTAATACATTTTTTATCCCATCCTTTCCTCATATTAATTTGGGTAGCAGATGGGCCTAAGCAACTTTTGTAGACCTGGGGGGACCGATTTCTTTTATTCCATAACATGCTGCTGGCTACACTAGGCCCAGAAACTAGGGAAGCTGCAAAATATGCTCATCATCATCATCATCACCACCACCATTGCCACTCATGATCAAAATATCATGACGCAAATTTTATATTTTTTAGTTGTTGGAGCTGAAGGAGTTCAGTTTGTTCCCTTACCTATTTCATGCAGAACATGAAGCTGATGGAGGCTTCCAGGACTAGCAAGACTTTGGGAAAGGAGTTAAAAACTGACACAGATGATGGAGAGCTCCATTGTGGCATAAGGGCATCAGAAATTATCTTGGAGGTCTGTACTTTGCCCATCATAGGTTACAGCTGTGTATATAGTCCCTTTTCCTTCTCTGCAAGAATCATCTTTTTACCTCCATAGCTAGATTAGGCAGCAGGGATTTATACATTCTTCAACATTTCACAGATGGAAACCAGGACACATGTGACCTAACAGCATCAGAGTTTGATCATGATAGCAAAAGTTGATAATGAGGAAGAAAGACAAGCTAGGAGAGACCGCAGTAGATTTCTTTTGCCAGAGTATACAGAGAAGGGCAAAATCTTCCCTCTCCTCTCCTCTCCTCTCCTCTCCTCTCCTCTCCTCTCCTCTCCTCTCCTCTCCTCTCCTCTCCACCAGCTGAATTAACTGAGTATAAACTACTTTTGCAATTTGAACTTAGACCCTTTCTGCACCTTACCTTTTTTCGGCGCTGGGGTGTGGGAATCATGCAAGCAGCTTCCAGTGAGAGGCTCCTGTGTCCCCGCTGCTTCAGATCCGCACAAGCTGCCCACTCCCGAGCAGGTAGTGCAAGAGCCCTTTCTCTTCCTTCTGCAGTGCACCCTGGGAGTTTCCCAGGCTGTGCTGAGGCGAGCAGTACGAGCGCCACAGCTCTGGAGGCTCTGCACTCATGGCAAGTGCGTGTGAGGCCCTGAAACAATGCGTGATTGTGCACCATTTTCAGCTGAAAGCCGAAAATTAAAAAGTTCACAAGTGGCACCTGCCAGGCCCTGGAGCATCGCGTGATTGTGAGTGCGTTGTGTGGATCGCTCCTCACAATTGTGCAACGCTCCAGGTGCCCTTTTGCATGGCAAATGCCATGCGAAAAGGGCCTTAGTTTGCAACAAATGAAATAAAGTGAGGACCAAGAAGGAGGAGAGGGAAACTGAGATCTTTCAAAAGCAACTGAAAAAAGTGGGGTGACAGAGGAGTAAGTGGACTGGCCCTACCAGATCAAGGCAGTTAGAGGGTATTGGGACTAGCTCTACAATACTCTGTGAGTTTCATGATTAAAAATGATAATAAGGATTCAATGTAGGTTTCTACCTAACAACGTATTTAGTATGTCAAATTACTACAGACTCTTAGCTCTGAAAAGGACTTTGGACAGTGTACTAGCTGCTCAGGGGAGGCTCTGCAATGCAGGATGGTTATCCAGCCTTAAATATTTTAAGTGAAAGAGAATCTTCACCACAGTCACTACCATACACACTTCAGGCTGTCTGTTTCATTTCAGAACAGTCCACACTTCCAGGATGTTTCTCCTGATGTTGCACTCAAATCTGCTGTCCTGCCATTCTACCCATTGGGTCTAGTCCTGCTCCCTGAATCAAGAGAGAACAAGTCTGCCCCATTTTCCGCATGACATTTTGCCATGTCTCTGCTTAACCATCCATGCTACACATAGTTTTTTCAATGGTTTTCCATAGGACTTCCCCATTTTGGTCACCCTTCTCTGAATATACTCTAATTCACCAGTGCCCTTCATGAAATGTGGAGGCCAGACAATGACACTGTACTCCAAATGTGGTCTGATTAATAAATAATTGACAGAACTGTTACTTCCCATAGTTTATGCTTGTGTTAATGTAGTCCAGAATTTCATTTGCTTTTTTAGCAGCTGCACAAGCAGCCAGTGATCTGCTGTGAAAGATGTATCCAAGTGCAGTCCTTGAGCTACATGTAGCCCTTGAGGTCTGACAGTACATCCCTTGAAGGTACTCTGAAGCTCACAGATGCCATTAAAAAAAAAAGTTGATTTTTTTTGCCTCCAAGGCAACTCAAAACTGCTGCAAAATCCAGTAATTCCCCCCTGCAAGTACTTCACATGCCCCCTCAAAAACAAACAAACAAACAAACAAACAAACCAACACCAACTAACCAACCAATAAATCCCTGACAATCAGCCAAGATCCAAATTGGAAGAGGCTCAATGTCACATCCATTTGTTTCAAGCATGGCAGGGTACACCATGGGTAGGAGGTGAAGACTGGATATCAGTCCCTCCACATTTGTTTCTGCACTTGTAGTAGTGGTGGTGGTTGTTGTTGTTTATTAATACCTGGACCACAGGCCACTCACATACAAAACAAGTGAGTATAATTAAACAGTACAATATGAAATAAATAGCATATAAATCTAGAATCCTTTTAAAAATTCTTAAAACTCTTGAATATGAATAAAAATGCTATGATTAGATTAGAACATCCCAAGAATAATCAATTATAATATTAGTAATAAATCCTGCCTGAATTTCCATTGCTATCAGGGGAAAAAAGAGAATCATTGTGAGTTACCATACAGGTAGTATCAGATAGGAGATAGAGTTTAGATGAGACACAGTATATCTTAAAAATTTAGCTCATGGTTCTACATATAAAGAACAATCAAACAAATAATGAGGAAAGTCCTTGATTTCTAGAGTCCCACAGATATACAAGTGAGAGGTCAAAGGTGAATTAGACTCTTTTTCTGATCATAGCCTTAGCCATGGTTTGAAAGCAAAGGGCTGTAAAATCTTGCCTTAGTTTTGGAAATGTAAGCTTTGTCAAGTAAACAGCTCCTTGATCATCAAATTTATAGAGTTTCTACCAATTTGAAAAATCAGAATTATTGCTACCTTGTCTGTCCAGGTGAACACTACAGACAAAATATATATTCAGAGAGCTTCTCTTTTGAATTTAGGATGGAGAAATTGTCAAGTAGAGTAAGATACGATTGAACCAATTTGTAATATGTTCAATTCCGAATGTTGCAGTTCCATAACTGTTCGAAATGTAACTTTGGGGAAATTTTGACTGAGGAATATTTCAAAATTTTCCAATAATTAAATAAACTAAATTTAATTTGAGATCTCATAGAAGGAAAATCAACAAAAACTGTAGAAGAGCTGGGTGGAAGAGTTAAGTTTCTTAAGAAATGTATTCTGAAGCACCTCCAATTTAGCCATGTGAGAATCACCCCATTTCCAGATAGCAGCTCCAAACAAAATCTGGTCAATGACATTTCCTTAAAATACTTTCAGTGTTAGAACAACCAGGCAACCTCCTTCTGTGTTGGACAATCTAAGGATAGCTCCAGTAGATTTTAAGACCACTGCTCTGTTACCCTAAAAGGTGGTGGATGTTGGAGTTCACTCACAATGCTGAAGTCTCATTAGAATTTGGGAAAATTATAGCTCAAAGAAGGCCTGTGAGAGGAAGATAACAACAGGATCTTTTCATGCATGTATACCTGGGCTAACTGCAGAGATGCTCCAATTAAAGATAAACAAGATATTTTATTTGGAATCTACACAGGAAATCAGAGACTTTACTGTACACGGCCATCAGAAAGTAAATTGTGAAAGGTTGGATAGAGAAAGAAACTGGGGATAGAGGAAGATAGTTACCAATCCTGGAGAAGAAAGATGAAGCAGAGAGGCTCAGATAGCATCTGAGGGGAGCACAGATGAACAACAGTCTGGACCCCATGTGTTATGCCTGAGATGCTACAAGTTACTAGGGCCAAAGTTAGGGTTTAAATACCCTTTTTTTCTATCTCAAAGGGCTGTTCTGGCAAAGCCTTAAAACTGTCTCATGGAATTGACAAAGAGTTCCAGAATAAGTGATTGCCTTGATACCAGAGTGACAGAATTTATGGGAATCATGATAACTTCTTGAAGTCTGGACCTGTACAGGGTATAGGAAAAGTCTTTGTAGGGTGAAATCAAAAGGGATGTCTCTAAATGTCTTATCCAATTCAGAAATGCAAAGGTCTGATATCAATGAAGATTAGCTTGAACCCCTTTTATGCCAGGGTTTTCTGCCTCATCCCCTTTGAATTTATGGCCTGACCATGTCTCAGGTCAGCTTGACCTTCTTCCAGTCAGCATGCCTTTGATTCATGTATTTCCAGCCATGTGAAAAAGCACATCATGCAGGATGGGGTTATAGGGTAGGGTAACAGCTCTAGTAGTTTCTATATGAGGCTTCCAGTAAAGGCGTTCTGTAAAATGAATGCCAAGCTGTTTAAACTCCTGACATCGGTCAATCTGGTGACCACTAAACATCCATTAAAAATGAGAATGCCTTTTTCCAAACACCATCACCTTTGTTTTATGTTTAGCTTTTCTGCAGAACAAAATTTGATCAGTTTAGATAGCAACCTTCTCAGACCTATGCAAGTAAGTCAAATGAAAACTATGTCATCAGTGTATAAAAGAACAGAAGCATTTTTTTGGATCCAACAAATGATGAGAAAAATAATGCTTGGAACTACATCATTCAGTTATAAATTCAAAAATGATGGTGCCAACAGACATCCTTGTTTTACCCTTTTATTAGTGGCAATAGCATCAGTTAATGAGCCAAAATTACTTACTCTTATTCTAGCAGTGATGTGGAATAGATTTTCCTTAATTAAAAACAATGGGCAATTATCTGTACTGGCATTGGCCAGTTTCTGCCACAAGCAGATTCTATCAATTGAGTCAAAAGCTAACAAAGGCAACAAATAGATGTTTGGTAGGACTGGCAATTCCTTGTTGTTCCCACATTAATTTCATCTAAATTTTGAGAAGGGCAAGGGAGAAGAAGAATTAGAAGATTAAATAACAGCAGCAGAGGGTAGTTATCACATTTAACTCATTGTCAGTTTTAAATCTATGGATGCCAGTGAGCAAACTGGTAGAATTTGCCATGTAATCTCTTGTGCCAGCACTCTTATCGGTGACATAAATATAGGCACCCTTTGTTATGTCATGACAAGTGCCATTAAGACATTGCAAATGATGCAAAGATGAAATATTTAAAAGTCTCAGGCCTTCCTTATTTGTACTTGCACCCTATGAAACGTTAGCAACAGGTGTAACTTGTGAGTTTTGTCCAAAATTAATACTATCCACTTGTTTCAAACTAACCCCAACCCTAGCATTAAAATCTCTGCACAGCAGGAGCCTTATGGAAGGGTACTGACATTCCAAGAAGATAAGGGTTTCAAATAGGCAGTTCCAAATGCTATTGAGACCTATATTTTTTGATAAACTAGGTGGAAAATAGACATCTATACAAATAGGGGAACCATAATGCATGCTCTTAATAAAGAGAATCTGTAGACGTTGTTGAAAAGAACCAGCTGTAGAATATTGACTTGTAGATCAACTGAGATGAATGGAGTAAGGCCACTGCTTCCACAGCCTCTAGTACAAGTTTTCACCATTGGAATAGAAAATGATTGAAACCCATGAAGAGATGGTAAATTAGTTTCAGAGGACCATGCTTCTTGCAAACAAAGAATTTAATTTTTTTTTTGTAAATAAATTGCAAAATCAACATCATAGAACTTATTTCCCCAGTCTATAATTTTCCAAGATAATAAATTTAATTGTGAACCTGGTGTGTCAAGGCTGGATCATTTACAAGTATCCAGGCTTTTTACTTGAACAGAGACTTCTTCTTTGGAAGACAACTCATGAAGAGAGAATATAATGTTGACCCACTTTGGTTCCAAGGTATGTGCTAGAATTGTAGTTATCAAGTCATCTTCATTCATTGCTAGCAAGGAATCAATAGAGCTTCCATCCAGATCCCTCGCAGCATGAGGGATATCATTAATGGGTACGAAATTCACCAGAGGCTCTCCCAAATCATTGATTATAGACAGCATATGCCCAAGATCATCCAATCTAGTGGCTGTATCTTTTTGTTCACCTTTGATAATTGGTTCTCTTGTTTCTGTGTATAATGCTAGAAGTTTTAACTGGATTGGGCTGCAGCATGACTTTGTAAGGAGTTTCCTTGGAAATTAACTAACAAGCATTTCTTATCTCTGTAGGTACACCGATATTAGGCTTAAGAACAATTAAAGGGGTAATAGATAAGGCTCAAAAACCCCACATTGCTGTTATTTGAAGGTTGGACAGGAAAACCTTCATATTCATCAACATGAGTGATTGTAAATTGTGCAAATGTTACCAAAATTTTCTAACATGCTGATGCACTTGAAGCCATTCTGCAGCAATCATGTCAATACTGTGAGGGTCTATATGTAAACCTTGGCTCAAAGAAAATCTAATTATTCTACACAAACTTCATCTAGCCTTGTTTATTCTGCTATAGGCAATTTAGCACAATTCAATTTATTTGTAAGAACTTATTACAGCTTCCTTTTGCCAGATCTTTTCAAGTTACTAGTTCACTACCTCCAAAATAATTTATGGTGGATTTTTTGCTCACCATTTTTCCCTGCTTTCCAAACTGCACACCATGAGATTGAGTCAAATTCTCTTTTGAAGCTACATATTTCTAAACAAAAGTATCACAGGACAGAAGAAGCTCAAGTTTAATTTTTTTTCTAAATGTTCATAAATCGAAATAACAATGTGGGCTATTAAAAGGCACTGGTTTGTTACAAAGTCAGGGGGTATGATTGTTTTTCAATGTATGTGTGTGCGTGTTTTGTCAGTGATAAGCCATTTCTCCTAAACAAGTTCATTTGCCCCATTTGACTCCAAGGACACTTTTTCCTGATAAGCAGCCAAATCATTGCCTGAGGTTTCCAAGGGCTCAGATAGAGGTTTATTTTCCATATCCAAAGATGAGAAACTGTTAGCAGTAAAAATAGCTTGATGTTGACAATATTGTTTGGAAATTCACAATTTCCAAACAATATTGTCAACATCAAGCTATTTGGAGGACTTGTTGTGCCTAATTATCTGTGGGCTTGTTATAGAGCATTTTTTATCCCCCATTTAAAGATTGTAATGGGGAGGGGAGAGAAAAAGCAAGTTCTAAAGAATAAAATGCTGTATTCTCAGAACATTGTGCTTCCTAGCTTCTTGATTCAAATCTAGGCGAGTTGCCAGCAGAACAGCCAGAAAAAAATCCAAGAGAAAGTGCAAACTGGCAATGCAAACTTTCCAAAATAGTGCAAAGGGATAAGAGTCAGTGCCACTAGAATGCAATAATCAAATAAAAGACCAGACAAACAAAGTAGGATGGAAAGAAATGGCAATAAAGGTATCAGAGATCATTAGAGTATTCATATCATGCTATCACCATCTTCTCCAGTCATCACTGCTGCAGTAAAATAGGGATGTGATGCGATTTTGCCAATTTCCTGAATAAGGTAGAAACTGAAGTTCCTGAGCCCTTCAGAAACTAGTACAGGAAGAAGAAAAAAAGAGAATACAAAGTTCACAAGGATTTGTGAGATTTTTTTTCCCCTTCCTGGCCCAAAGATGTACAGTTTCATTGAAAAGTGCTCACCTTTTCCAGCTACCATATACTGCTTCCTATTTTTAACACAAACTTTCCTTTCCTTTTCCCCCCAGCCCTGAAATTGTGCAGAAATCATCAGGTGTAAAAAAGCTGGCAAAGCTGGCAAACCAGCTGTGGAGGCTGGTGGGGAGGAGGAAAGTTGCCAGGAGGCTGGCCACTCTCATATGAAAGCTGGAGCCTTTAGCCAAGATTTCAGTGAAAGGCTGGGGGAAGTTGCAGACAAAAGTTGTGGAGGGAGGAAAAATGTGCAGATGTTTGACAGCTACCCATCTAGTTTCTGTTTTTCCTGCAACTCCCCACAAATCCCAATCCTGATTAGAAGCTATGAAAAGACTTTTCAGTTGCCTTCTCCATGCCACCAGGTTTGACAGATGAAATGTCTTTTCAAAACCTGTGAAAAATTGGGAGGTGAGGAGTTGCAAATGCTTGACAGTTGACAATCCAGCAACTTTCCTCCCTCCCCAAGCCCCAGTATTTCACAATAATCCTGACTAGTGGCTGTAAAACTCCAGTTTCTTCTTCTCCCATCTGCTCTGAAATGTCTTTTTTCCCACAGCCTCTTGTCAGGATGGGGTTTGGATGGAGGGAAGTTGTGGGAAAAACAAAAAATAGATAATCAGCTGCCAAACATTCATAACATTTCTCTTCAAATTCTCTCCTCAACTCTCTCCCCCCCCCCCCAGTCTTTCACAGAAATCCTGGCTGTCAACTTCTGGCAACTTCCCTTCTCTCCTCAGTCCCCTGCCAGTTTGACAGCTATAATATTTTTTCATAGTTGATGATTTCTGCACAGCTTTGGGTTTGGGAGAAGAGAGGGGAAATTGCAGAAAACAGTACCCATGTCAGCTAGAAAAGTTGTGCACTTTTCATAGCACACACACTGGCGTATTTACCTGGCATTGCCCAGGATTTTACTTTCTCATAGGTAACACTTAGGATACCTTAGGAATTACCTTACCTTAGAAGTTAGACGAGGTTGAAATACACAGATTTGAGATCCTGTGTCTCTAATTCCTCCAACTGTGTTGTTCAGTATCTGTAACTTTTGCCCATATTCCCCAATCCAGTCTATATTCAGAGTTGTTAACATACAGAGGTTGGGTTCGTGAGGGGACTTGCTGCTAGGTCTCATCTCCATAGCAACTGGCCTATTCAAAGCTTTCTGCCTGAGAATTCTAAAGTCCCCCCTTAAACTGCCCACCTAAGGATTCCATAGGATCTTCAGAGCCAGCCAATCATGTGAGATCTTCTCACCTCACACAGCCAATCTTATGAGGTGTTTGCCTGCCAGCCCCAGACAAATAGACTTTGTCACTCACAAA
Organism: Iguana delicatissima; assembly: GCA_948472985.1. Lineage (NCBI taxonomy): Eukaryota > Metazoa > Chordata > Lepidosauria > Squamata > Iguanidae > Iguana > Iguana delicatissima. The sequence continues at coordinate 904,056 of CAOKZL010000161.1, read as the reverse complement.
CTTTGACTTTTATATAGTAGATATATATAATTTAGAGTTTTGATATACAATAAAAATGTAACAAAACAGCAAACAAAGAATAAAAAAGTAAGAAAATAAAATAGATATAAATATAACACATAATATGGATAAGACACAATATAGATGTAGATAGAAAGGAAGGAAGAAAGAAGTAAAATTGACTTTCAATCTATGAAATCTAAGGCCCTTCCCACAGGACAGTGTCCTCCTGGCATGGGCATGTGAGAGGAGCAGGACTGTGACAACACTTCCACATGACATGTCATGGTCTCCCCTCTTCTTGCATTACTAGCTGGCGTGATCACGGGGTATATCATTGACGATCAATGGCCCCCGATGGCATGAGCCTTCTGTCGCAGCTGGCCATGCAGAAGGGTAAGAAGCACGATGACACACTTCCTTCTCTGCCGCAGCATGGGAAGAAGGCCTGCTGCAGTGCAGAAGGAAGAAGCATGTCCCTCGTGCTCCCTTCTGCAGGCAGTTGGTCACTTGCAGATGAGAGTGTTGGGGACACACTCGCATCCCAGCAGAGGTGCTGCTGGGATTGTGACAGAATGATGCCAGAGAGCATCATCAGGCAGAAAAGGCCTAAGACACTGCAGTTTTCCCTTTCACTGAGCCTTACAAGAAAGGTTGTCAGCCCATCATGATTTCAACCAGGAAGTCTGAAAAGTTGTGCACTTTTCAATGAAACCTGCACTGTTTCCAGAGAAAGCTGCAGAGCTTTCTGTTATTTCAGGAGTAAAAATTTCCCTCACCTCCCACACTTTCCAAAAAAGAGCCACCTGTGTATTTTGGCTGGCTGCAAGATCTCTGATACTGCCTCAAGAATATCACTCTTATTTCTCACTGTCTTTATCAAAGTGCTTTCAAGAAAGCTTCCATTCTCCAAATTTTCTCTACAGCTGTATGCATTCTTTACATCAGGGTTGAGGATGGATTTCCTTCCAGTTTAGACAAGATTCTTTTGCACTCTGGCTTTTGATGATCTCCTTATATTGTAGCTGAAACACCGTTCCATTCCCTGCCGGCTATTTAAAATTTGAAAACTGAGCTCTGTGGAGCTGGAACAACAATACAAACAATTTTCTCAATGTAGCAGATCAAAAGATTAAAATCAGTATACAGTCCCAATGCCAGTCAAATAAAATCAGGGAAAAAGCCAAAAAATTACTATGGGAGAGCCCAAGGTCTTGGCATGACTGGTGAATTTTTGTTGACTTTTCTTTCTCTCATTGGCTTTCACTGGAAAACAAAACAAAATACAACACAGTGACACACACACACACACATTTATCTTTGTCAGAACTGAACCCTGAAGGAACTGTAGCCTCTTAAAAGAGTACTACAAATTGCAAACAGATAGATTCAGGGATTTCTGTGCTATGTGTCTTTAAGATTTGATTTCTGTAAAGCAGACAGGCTGGAATGTACACCTAGGCTCTCTTTATACATTAGGTATTTTCATTAGATAACCAATAAATACATGGATGGAGAAAGGTAGCAGGCTCTGCTTTCTACTGACCATATGATTAAAATGCATGTTGTGAACAAGAACCAAGTCCAGAGCTTGTGAAAGGTGTTTTTTTTTAACAATTGTTCCCAGAATCCTCCACCTAGGATGCAAAAAGTAATTTTTTAAAGTTCTGATCAAGTATAGACACAAAAGACACAGTGTACTTGGGAACACAATTTTTCTTCAGGTTTTGCAGTAATGGTGAGCTCTTTGTTCCTACATATGCTTTGATACACATAGAGGATGCCCATATCATTATGTAAAAATTATCAGGAAGGTATGGCTGCTCTGTTAATAAATGGATCAAATGCCAATATGGATTGGAGGAGTGAAACGGGGAGTTATTAATGTTAAAAGTATTTTACACAGTTTCATCCTTCTATAGTCTTGGAGCAGCCATTTTTCTAAAGGTCCAAATGTCAATGGAAATGTAATTATAGGGCACTGTTGGCCAGTATTATAACTATTAAAGCCGCCTAAGGAAAATGCCACAGCAACACTGGGATTTAATGCTGAACAATACTGTCATCATGATTGGTGTGGTTAAAGAGATTTGTTTAAATGCAACAGGTATTATTTGCCACTGCTCTTAATTCCTTACTGTTAAGAAAGGCAATGGGGAACAGAATTATTTGGGATCCTATTATTATTTTCAATGTAAGTTACTTTGCTACTCTTTTTCCTCCTCCCTTTTCATTTAAACAAAACAGCTTGAAGGTTTTATTGCCCAAGTCTCTCAACTTTGATTATATACTTACATAACTGACACAGTGGATGATTTTTATGGCAGTTATTGTATGATTTGTATTTTTATAGTGAGTTGAGGACAACTGAGAAATTTCCATTTGTGCTAAGGATCAAAACCTGTGTTTATCGAAGGCAGCAGGAGGTTTTCTATCAATCAGAGGGAGGGAATGGGGGAAAAAAAAGACTTGGCCCCTAGTTTGCTGAAGTTAAAAGAGTGGCTGAACACAATAGTGGTTAATAAAGAATTATTTGCTACTTGTAAGAACCCCTCCCCTTTGCTTACCCCATCGAATGCTAAACCAAATTAAATGCCTTGACAAACTATTGAAGAGAACATTTGTGAAGAAAACATTTTGGAAGGAAACAGGTGTGAATGAAACCTTTTTATTTACATCAAATAGTAATAATAATAATATCAGGCTGTAAAACCAGTAGGCATCCTGGCCTGTTAAATAAATTATCTTTTAATAGGGTAACTGCTGATTTGATACAACACTTTTCTTACAAAGGTACTGAAGGTTTCAGTAGTCAAATTTTATTCCCCACCCCCTCCTGGTTTGAACACCATACTTACACCGAGCCTTTTGGAACATATCTCTGAAGTGATCACAGCAGTAAATTGCTTGTGCTTGTCTGTTGATTGTGAAGGGAAAGGGGTGGTTAAGGGTAGAAACTGAAGAACTCTATTTATCCACAGGCTAGCAAGATTAAGTGCTGCTGCAAAGGGAACTGGCTGAGTCACAGCTTGACCAGTGACCTCCATCTTGACCTTGAAGTTGACCTTTGCTGTGGTTCACTTCCACTCTGTAAGAGGGAAAGAAAAGGCAAAATATAGCCCATAGGCAGTTTTATCTCTGCCTAGATCGAGAGAGGCAATCAACTGTAAATAGTGCTAAATACAGCTACCTGGTATGCTTAATTTGGGACTGAGCTTTTAGTTTCATGGCAGGATGGTTTGTTGTCTGTAAGAGTAAACTACTATTAGGAGTACTACCTCCATTGCTTCTCTCCATCATCCCCCATGCACACTCCAATTAGATAGTATTTGTTACAATAGGAAGAAAAAATAATGACAAGACACATGCATTTGGTGGAATCTCTTACACCCACATTTATGTTTACTACCATTTTTTCATCCTATGACAGCACTTAGAGTGCTGTCAAAATGTTATCATTCTGTAGTATGAAGGAGACCTGTGTCTGACCCCATTCCACACTACTAGCATTGGAATGAACAACAAGGTAAAGTTTTCAGCACTGTCTCAGCAGAAGATACTGGTATAGGCAGGATCCACTTTATTCTAGTGATCCTCCATGAGGCTGTATCTGAACTACATAGTTCTAGCAGCTTCATACTCCTTTAAATGCCATGGATACATCCTGGTATCCTTCATTTGATCATTTTAGAAATGAAATCCTCTACCAGAGAATTTTGGTGCTGTAGTTCAAGAAAATGGATTTGACATCTTTGTCAGAAAGTTTCAAGCACCTCACCAAATGGCAGATCCCAAGTTTCTGTAGGATGGAGCCATGTTAATATTGTATGAACATGAATATAAGTATGTTTTGCAGATACACTCTCAGTCTTTCAGACATTTTTGAGGTTGATGTGATCTAGCAACAGGGAAACAGCAATGATAGACTGAACTCATGGAACATACAAACTGGGCTTGTGACATGGGTGTGTTTAAGTAACTTAATTTGTATGCTTTACTTCCACATAGCTGGTTTATGACTGGGATGGAATAAAACAACAACAAGAGCAACAACAACAAATGTGCTATGATGGTTGCATTGTTTTCTTGCCTTTAGTTATCAATGTCTATGCTAAACCTTGGAAAAGTTACTTTGTGGGGAGGGAACAACTCCCAGAATTCCCTAGGCAGCATGACCATATTAGCTGGAAGATTCTGGGAATTATAGTCCAAAATTAATTGATCCAAGCTCTGGTTCATGATCTGCAGGCATGTGTATTAAATCAAGAGCGTATGCTCTCCGTTTAACTGGATAACACAAACACACAGTGTATGCTGTCTATTCATGAATCCCCAAACAGCACATTATTTTACCGGAAATGATAATGTGAATTTCTGTGCTTATGGGCTCCAGTGTTTTCCAGATGGAACACAATGGAAGTTTGACTGGCCAAACTGTGTTCCCTCCTGGCTCTTGCCTGCCAGCTTATTCAATAAAGGTGTGCATGGGGCCCGGTATCTATGTCTCAAGTAATTGTATTTGGTGGGGTGGTTGTTTATTTTTAATGGGATTTTTTATTGCCAGGGAGAGATAAAGTGAACATGGTGTACACTCAAAATAAATCCAATAAAGGCAATGTAACACGTTTGCCTTGTGCCTGAGTCCATTATGCCTTGCTTACAGAAGCAAAATACATTAAAGCCCTCTTTTTAAAGTAAAAGTAAAAAATACAAATATTCCTGCAGTCACAGCCTTGAAATCCCAGTTCCTTATGCTGGCCATAATTATATAAATGATGTGTGTTAGTACAGAGTACAGAGCTCACACAAAGTGTTACCCTTGTATACAGGAGGCAGGCTCAGAGCTGACCTACCTCACCTCTGGGAGTGAAAGATATACAGGAATGTGTGCAGTGGAAACCAAAGCTTTCAATTTGATCCATCAATGTGATATAACAGGTATTTTGGGAGGTCTATCAAAATCAATGGACATGTAGCTATTCTTTATGAAGCCTCAACAGTAGCTTATTCAGGTGTTTTGTTTTCTAGTTTAAGAAACACTATGTGGGGAAAGTGCAGAAATGAGCATGCTAATTCTGTACACCTTCCTTCTCTATTCAAATTGCTCTCCATGAAAGGATATTATTCTTCAATGAGACCACTTCCACACTAGACTGTTACAGTGCTATTATTCTACTTTCAACATCCTATGGGATCCTGGGGTTTGCAGTTTAGGGAGGCACCTTTGAGGTTCCCCCTAAACTGCAAACTGTGGGATTCCATAAGATGTTGAAAGTGGAATAATAGCACTATAACAGTCTAGTGCAGAAATGACCTAAAGTTTCTTTTCAAAGAGAACAAAGGTAATTTTAGCAATTCTCACGTCAAGAAAGTCTTCAAAAAAAGTCTTGTCAGTCCAAGGCCCTTTCTGCACGGGGTAAGTAGTATGGTGTGGTGCGGGTGCGACCTCTGACGGAGGTCGTCCACACCATGGGAGTGGACTGGGTCGGACTACTTGTCACAGTTTTGCACCTCAGTCCACTCTGAAGTGACCCGAAGTGGCTGCGCAGCGTGCTTTTGAAAAACCTGTTTTTACAGGTTTTTCAAAAGCACGGAGCGCGCCACTCCATGCCACTCCGTTCCCATGCTCCAGTGCAGATTTGCAGGCGCGCACCAGTGCATGCCTGCAGATCTGCCGGGGGTGGGCTTCCGGCTGGTGAGCTTCTCCAGTTGGTGGAGAGCCTCCACCAACTGGAACCCGCCATTTTGTACACTGGAGCCACCATTTTGGATGCCAGGGACAGAGGAACAGTGAGCTCACGCTGCTCCGCATGGGGACGGACTTACCTGGCTACCAGTAAGCTCAGTTTCAGCGCAGTTTCCCCCGTTTCCCCCTCCACATGCAGAAAGGGCCCAAGATTCTTCTCATCGGGGTTTTTTTTAATACTTATGAAACACATTTTTAAATATTTTTGAATATTCTTCATACACCTACCTCCATGTGTTGAGCATGAAGTTTTACAGTGGGAAGCCTTTTGTATCACAGTTGACTCCACACACAGTATAAAGGCAATATTCTACCTCATACTGGGAACTTACATGGATACAAATGACTCCTGCTACAGAACTTCACCATCAATATTCAAACAGTGAGAAGAATGGGAACAGAGAGGCTTAACTATCTTGCTTGTCCTCATTCTTCTCCTTCATGATTGTTAAATGCAAAACTCAAACTCCTGAATAGGGCTATTATCGCTAGAGCGTTTGACTTCTTGCTATGCATAGCCATTCTCTTGATATCTATGGACTAAGCATTATGATGGAATAAGCAATTTGCCCAACTTTTTTTTTTTTTTAGTAAGTTGAGCCAATCTTAACATGTAAAGAAGTGTATCAAAACCGGATGGTCACTTGTATCAAAGAACAACCATTCTGAGGTGGGGAAACAGAGAAATCTTGGATGAGACAAAGCAGCCCTTCGTGGGTTACTGTTTTAATTTAAGCCACTGAAAAAAGTGTTCCCTGAATCCAAAGGGTTCCCTTGATGATTTATAGCTCATAAATACAATGCATGGTTAAACTAATTCATAATCATGTTGTCTAAAAATTCTGAAAAAATAACAAGTTAAAACACTGTTATCATCAGTGGCAAGAAGCATTAGCAGTCCTAAAGATACATAGATACATACTGTTTTGAGAATGTGTAGGGACTGCCTATGTGTGACTATCTCAAGATCTTGACTGTCTTTGAAAATCTGATCTTCACTTCTCTGGCCTGTCCTTCTCTTGTACCTTCCATTCTGGTTGCACAGGCCTTTGCACTGTGTGGCGTGCATGTGTACATGCATGTATCTGCCTGCTAGATATGCCAACCATTAGGAATGCAACACTACAGGTACTATGCAACACTATAGGTCATTCTTCATCTGTGTGCCCTGTATTCTTATCACACTCTTGCACTCTTCTGCTGCTGAGCTTTGAAACTTATATTGGTGCAGCAGCAGCCTGTTAGAAAACATAGAACAGGACCAGCTCTGAGCACCATAGAACAGGAGTGGTCTCTCACAGACATGAAGATTTGGATTACCCAATCAAGATTTGTATTCTGACCCAAGACGAATTGGCCAGCCTATGAATTGCCCAATGCCAACTAGGTTGCTTTCAAAATTATTGAAGCAGGGGCCAGACCAAATCTTACAATCAGCGGCCACATCTAATGGAAAAGTGCATCATTCCTCTTCCTTTAAAATGTGCTGCATATGAAGCACATTTCTTGCTCATTCTGCCCTAGACATCTAGCCCAAAGTCTTACTTGGTGGTGCCTCTGCAAGTCATCTCCTGCTAGCTAATCTTTGGAGAAGCTAAGGACTGAGCCTGAATCCTTTGAACCTGGGTCTTTCTATCAGTCAGCAGTGGTCCACCTTATCATTTCAAGAATTGATCTGCCCTCTCAAGCTTTAAATTGTGCTTGGAATTGTTAGAAATTGCAATGCTATACATATTTCCTTGGACTGTTTTGCATAAACAGGCATAGGATCAGGCTGTAATACCACTGTTTCTTTCAGTGATTTTCCTCCTTTAAGAATCACCTGAAGGACCAGTGCTACTTGTCACTTATTGTCACAGAAAATGTGTCCACTGCTGACTCCTGTGCTGTTTGCCATTAGATAATAGACATACAAACTTCTGGCTATTTGGACCTTGCAATCTTTCATCCCCCAGAGAAAAACCATTGATCTTTTTCATCAGAACATACGTCAAAAAGCAGTAGCAAAATACCCATGATGTCCAGCATTCTGTTCCCTTGGGCTCTCTGTGAGAAGAGGAAGATTGATTTTTTTTACTTTTTAGGGTGAATGTGATCTTAAATTAGCCTCCTTTTTGTTCAGTATTTGATTCTATAAAGTTGCAATAATGGGATGAAAGAGAGCCCACAGTGTGAAGTGGATGAAAGAATCAAATTTCAGTTTTCTCCTGCTCCCTCTACCCTGGATTTTGAGAGGACTTCCAAGTAAATAAAAGTGCTAAGTTTCCAATGTAGTATAACATTGACTGGGAAGCTCTGTTAGAGACCTTCTACACTAAGAGTTGCCCACTTTGAAAGCCAAACAAAAATCCTCCAGTTGCTCATAAGGAAAACTCATGAAACGTATGAATATCGAGAGGGAGAACTGGAAAACCACCAGATATAGCCTCCAAGTTAGCTGAGGGCACAGACTGAACATATATGCACATGCCACACTTTCCTGTTAGGAGCTGGGCCACACTCCAAGAAAAACAAGGCTCTAGCTCAGCACAAGTCACAAGAGAACAATTATTCATAAGTGTTTACACCAATAGCAATAAAAGGAAGACATGTGTTTGCCACAGTGTCAAATAGAACTTGCTTGCTGTCATGCCCCATTGCTACCATCTTGTCATCAGCAGGCATGTGTGCTAAACGCATAACAGCTTTAGAGTTGTATCTGATATTTGATCATTCTTGGACCAGCTTTATCATCAGAAGGACCTGGCAACTGTAAATCAAAGCTAGACTTCTCTTAATGTGCTCTATTGTAAGATGACCTTGATGACTCTCCATTAATGCAAAATATTGCAGTGTTTCAAACCCTTTAGCCTGAGATGGAGGAAAGTACAGTTCACAGTCTTTTGCACATGGGAACCATGCAGCCCTCCTAATGTTGCTGGACTGCAATACCCAACATCCTTAAGCAGCACAGACTAAAGTAAAGAATATTGGGAATTGCAGTCTAACAACATCTGGATGGTAGCATGATTCCAAGCCCTGTTTCAGGAAGTGGTAGGAACAGAGTTTGAGAAATTGCTTTCATGGTCTATAATTCCCAGAATTCTCCAGCCAAAAGGTTTGTGATATAATTTGAAGGGCCTTACCCCAGGCCTAAATAATAGGGATGGGCCAACCAAATCCTCGAATCCTCAGCAAGGATTCGAGATTTGCAAATCCGAATCCCTGTGCTAAGATAGGCTAACTGAATCTTTCGAATCCACCATCTAGATAGTTTGTTGGAGACCGGGATGCTTGAAAATCTGGGAAAAGAGACACACAAGGGGAGATGGCAAGTAGGTGAGTTTTTCCCTTGGAGTAATAATGGCCTTTGCTAACAATTTCACAAATTACATCTGGGATTGTATTATAACATATTAAAATTGAACATTTAATATTTAAGTTCAGCACTATTTTCTGTGCTGAAAATCAATGGCATGGCATGTATCAATGCTGGGGTCAGTGGGTCTGACGCCTATCAGAAGTAATGGGGCAGAGGGCAAGGTCACACAATCTCATCCAGTGATTGCCACATGGAGGCCAGTGTACCTCCTTCCACAAAACCAGTACCTGGTTGTAAACCTATCGCTAAAATAGGATGAGAAGTGAAATGTCTGTCATAGTTTCTCGTGAGCCACATGACAAACTACATATAGCAGAAAGGAAGAATTGTTTTTAAAAATTGGCTCCTCCAGGCCCTGCCAAAGGCCTGATTGCCTGGAAGGTACAGTCTTCTTAAGATTTCAGGGACGACTGAAAGATTTGTTTGCCAGGCTCCCTTGCAAAGCTCTTTGATACACAATTCTGGAGTTTGTAGTTTTACATCAGAGAAGCCAAAGTGTGCTGGTGCATCATCAAACTACAAACCCCAGGATGCCATAAGGAGCTGTGCAAAGAAAGTCTAGTTTTGACCTGGATTATCTCTGTACTGTAGTATGTGGCCCTGTTTACACAGGCAGGAAAATGTGGGATTAATCCACATTTTCCTGCCTGTGTAGAAAGAGCCTTCATGTCATTTTCAACCTGGGAAGATCCTGAAGCAAAACTATAGCCCTTTCTGCACCTTACCTTCTTCTGGCGCTGAGGTGCAGGGATTGAGTGAGCAGCTTCTGGCAAGAGGCTCTCACGTCTCGGGTCCTTCAGCTCCGCACAAGCTGCCTGCTCACATGAAAGCCCCGCCTCTTCCTTCCACAGTGCAGCCTGGGGCCTTCCCAGGCTGTGCTGAGGCAGGAAGCACAACCAGTGCAGCTCTAGAGGCTCCGCATGCCAGATAAGTGTGTGTGGGGCCCAGGAGCAATACGTGATCGCACACCATTTTTGGCTTGTAGCCGAAAATGAAAAGATGCATGATTGGCTCCTGCCCTACCCCGGAGCGTCATGCAATTGTGAGTGCGTTGTGTGGATCGCTCCTCACAATCGTGCAACGTTGCAGGCGCCCTTTCGCATGGCAAATGCCATGCGGAAAGGGCCTCTGATGATTGTCCTGGCCAGATTTCTTCAGAGGGAGGTTTGTCTTTGCCTAGGCTTTTGCTAAGGCTGAGAGAGAGTGTGTCTTGCCCAAGATTATCCTTCTTTCCCTTGCTTTTTAAACTCTTTTTAAAAAAAGGATTCAAAAGATTCGAGATTCGTGAGATTCATGGATTCCCAGAACCTGCCAGGGATTTGGATCTGGATTTGGATTCAGAAAATTCTGGATTCATCCTACCCATACTAAATAACCTAAAAGCACCAGCTGGGGTGTTCTCTTCTGTAGAAATGCACAGGATTGCAACATCAAAGCAGCTTAGTTCCAGAATACTGGGATGCTTTCTGAATTAGCATATCTGGTTGAAAATATTTTATCCAAATACTATTGCCTTTTGCATTAAGAATCAAATTACTGAGTTTATTTTTTAAATCTCCCATAACACTACCATTGATTTTGTTTTACACACATCATATGTCAAGTTTTTAGCATTTAGCCATAACAACTTCACAACAATTTCAACTGTATTATTTCCTGGCATGCTATCAAAAAATTATGAACATCATGGTAATACAGGAATAATGACTCAAAGTATGTTGTGTTCACTTCAGACTTGCCTTGCAGCAGAAGAGATGAAAAGTGTTCAGACCCAAATTAGCTTTCTGCTACCATATTCAGTTCAAAACTGAGAATAAGATACCGTCTATCTCTTTAGAATACAAAATCACTGTGGTGGTGTTTTTGTTTCTTAATATCTCTAACCATATGTATTATGGAAATGTGCAGTATTTTCAAATGCAACATAGCAGTTCATCAACTAAGTCAGATCAAGTAGGACTGGTTTTACATTAGGTAAAGTGGGGTGTATGCTTCAGGTGGATGATGCTTGGATGCTTCTATCTGATTCCACTTTGGTGCAACAACAATTTTAAATACACTTCCCTAGATCTGAAGCTTGGAAATGTTACTTTGGGGTATTACAATTTTCAGAATTCCCATGCCAGCCGAATGGCCCTGTCGTCAGTAAAAAACACACTTGCAGAAGTTATTTTTAAATTGATCACCAGGAACATGGAAGATCTGGTAAAAAAAAAAAAGTGTATTGTTGAAATACTTTTTAAAAGTGAGCACAATTCAACTCTTACAAAGAAACAGTAGAGAAACAGAAATGACAGATCAATCCTTATTGCAAAAAATGTTGAAAAAGGACAGAAGACAAAGAAGAGGTTAAAAAATAGGTGCTATTTTGCATAAGCAAATCAGTGACCAAGGGTAACAAAGACTGACACTAAAATTAGCTAAGGAATCTCAAAATAACTGCAGTGGCTGGGAACCTTTATTCAGAGATATATCCGTCACATGGCTACAACATGTCTGCTAATGCAACCCCAGAAAACCTACTTTTTCAGTGTGGCAGGCCTCTTCCCCAGTCATTTCTGTGTCAGTAGAGAACATGGGGAGCAGCAAAGATGTATCCAGCTATTTTCTCTTAATTAGATACACTGTGGTAGGGATCATCAGGGACCTCCTAGCATTTCTGGGGAAGCCCTTGAGGATGTTATTGCTGTTTGCCCAGGAAAAGGACAATAGCAGGATGCATCTCTGCTTCTCCCCATACTCTCAACTGACATGAAAACAGCCGTCTTAGGGGAGTACTATAACTCTGGAAAACAGTTTTGGGGGAGGTTGTGCAGCTGGAACAGAATTCTGGGTTCTGCCACAACCAAAAAAAGTGGATTTTGATGGCAGATGCCATTGTAACTCACCAATAGGATGCCAACCAATATCTGGCTGTCACAATCACTATATGTGGTAGGACTGGGGGAAAATATTTGTTATGGTTCCTAGAATAAGAGTGGAGAATGTATAGCCCTCCAGATTTAATCAACTGGAACCCTTCATTATTGTCCATTGGCCATGCTAGCTAGGTCTCATGGGAGTTGCAGTCCAACAGCACCTGAATGGTCGCATATTTGCCAGCCATGTCCTAGACCACAGTGTGCTAATGATATATGCAGGAGTAAATGTTCAGCAAATCATGGAAGACATTGAATGAAGTGATCATAAAAACAGATATTTAGTTCATGGTCATACTAACACCATTTCTGTACTACACTGTTCAAGTGCTATTATTCCACTTTCAGTATCCTGTGGAATTCTGGAGTTTGTAGTTTACGGAGGCCAAAGAGCTCTCTGGCTGAGAATTCTAAATACCCCTACCTCAACTACAAACCCCAGAATTCCATAAGATGTTGAAAGTGGAATAATAGCACTGTAACGGTGAAGTACAGAAATTGCCTAGGAATTACAAGGTAAGAATGAATTTTTCCACTTTATGAAATTACATCCTAAATTTGAAGTGGGGAGTAGATAGAATTTGGGATTTGATGAACTGAAGTTGGCCAGGAAAGCACTTTTTATTGCTGTTGTTGACCAGCTCTAGATATTGTTGTATTTGTCTCATAACAGTTGAATGGAGGGTGAAAGGAACATCATTTATATTACAGTTATTTGCAATCTAATTTACCGGGCCAAAGGGATAGCTGCAGTGATCTAATTCCCAATATACTACAGGACTCAGGTGAAGTACAAATCATCTTAGAGGATCCAATAATTTTGTTTCAATTGATCAGTTTCTTAGATGGTATCCTTCAGTGAGGACTTTACAGATAAGTGAAGTAAATTAGGTTCCAAAGGAAATGCTGCTGTCTCAAATGTGAGGGTTTTTTCCCCCCATGCTTTTTTTTTACTCCTCCAGAAGCTCTCTACCCTTTACTCGATCTGCTTAGGGCCTTCTGAGCTGCTTTTACTGTACTCTATCAAAGCCCGGTTCTTTGCAGCTCAGTGAATAAAATACTGCAGTTTCTCCCATTGACTGACTGAAATAAAATAATCTATGATGCATGAACAAGTCTAAATGAAATAATAATATCCTTAGCAGTGAAAAACGGATTGGTAATACAGTAATTGAGCAGATTTATTGCCATCTCCTTGAGCTAGCCTGCTGAAACAGCCTGCTATTTTATTTAATCTCATATCAGAGGAATTACTGGCTGGTAATCCATTGTTAAACATCATTTAGAATGATGGATGAAAATGTCAGCTTTTCCAACATAATCAATTCATATCTCATTAGCACATATTATTTATGATTCTCATAATGGGACCTGCAGGGGCCTCCAGGGGGAAATGGAGACCTCAGCTGTTGTTGAAATGAGATGGGATATACTGTAGCTTATGAGTTAATAACTGCATATAAAAATACTTCCCTACCATATTGATTGTCCTTACCATTTTACAAATGAATTGACTGCCTCAGCCTTCCCTCTTGCTGTGTGCATGGCAGATCTTCCTCCTACCCATTTCAGAAGCAATCATTCAGGTGTGTGTGGTGGGGGGAAAGGGTTGCACACGGAAAGCGCATGTTATAAAGGCTGTTCAAAAGAATAACTTTTTTTTAAAGACTCTGGGCTCAGAAAGGGGGAGAATGCCTTTGAATGTGAAGTAATAAGAAACACTTTACTGCTCTGTTGCTGTTTGTTAAGGACTTTGGGCCTTTTTCCCTCCCAGCACCTATGAAGACAAATCGACATATTTCTTTAGCTTCAGCAGAGTTGCATTTTAAGGATACTTTCCACTGCCCACCACCTCCTCCAAGCCCAATGAAAAGCAAGGCTTAATGTAGTTGATGGTGCAGCTGTAATCATGGTCATAGTGTCAACTGCTGCCTCAATTAAACTACATTTGAGGATCATCTTATGCTTCAGCTCATAAACATCAATAAAGGAAAATGAGTAATAAATGACTGTCTAGAGTACAAAGGACCAGCTCATATTTCAGATGAAAATGAAGACAAAATGTAGCTTTTATTTGCCTGTGGAATTCCCATTAACTGCATCACTGACAGGAGGGAGCTGGATCAATAGTTGGCCGGCCGCAGAAAACAGTTTCTGGCTGTTCAGCAGCCAATGCAAAAGGAAAAGTGTCATATTGTGATCTTTATCAGGTAATCTTCATTACACCAGACCAATGATATATGTATATACCGGTCAGCTAGGGGCACTTCTAATTCTTGGGTCTATTTGTGTCCCGAAGTGCAGAGAGCTCACAAATTATTTGTTTATAACCATGAAAAACCTTAAGTGTTCATCTCTTTTATTCTTTTATAGGTAATCCATAACTGGAAAGTTTCTCTCATGACTTCTTTATTCAGTCAGAATTTCCAAAGCAGCACTTTTTCAAAACTTATCTTAAAGAACAAAAATTCGGTGTAGCCCTTTAAAAAAAAAAAATCCTCTCCCTTCATCCATATCATCCTGCCTTTTTTTGGTGCTGTTTGAGTGAAAGATTTATAGTGTAACCTTTGGGAAGGATTTATGGCCTTTGTGGGGTACAAAATTTCCTCCTTACTTTATTTGAACAATGAAGACATGAGGTTTGTTGTGGGGGGGGGGGAAGCAAACCTACAAAGAGAGATGTGTAGCTCTTTCAGTATCTACCTTTACACAATAAAAACAAGGCAAAATGGTGAACTGCATTTAATTTCATTTTGTATGAATTTCCTCATCAAAATACAGATAGCCAAATGGGATAAATGAATACAGTGCCACCATGGGTGCAACTCTGCCAGTGTAAAAGAACTGATATTAGAAAAGGCAGAATATGGAGGCTGAAGTTTCTTCCAAGATCCAACTTTAAACTACTTAGAAAGGAACATATTCCCCCTCAATATATCCCATAGCTTTAACCTCCTACAATATCATCAGTGTGATTTCCCTTCTTGTTGTTCCCTACGTGAAATATAACTAACCAGTAGCCTTCCAAAAATTGTTAAATAACAGTTCCTATTATTCTTGTCCATTGCTCATGCTGGTTGCTGGAGGCAGCTGAGAGTGGGAGGGCCACAATTTCTGCATCTATGCTGTTAACTCACGTTAATAGGCTGTGGATAGAGCCATGTGAGTATAATTCAGGTGGTGAATTTGCAGCTTGGGATGGCTGCCTGACCATTGGCAGCCACTTCCACATTCCCAGCAAACTGTGCAATGCTGGGCAGCACCAGGAAGGCTTTTGCTGTTGGCAGTCAGTCTGTTTAAACCTGATAGTTTAAACTCATTGGCTGCCTCTGCTGGAGCCAGAGCTGACTTTAGTCTTTCCTCTTGTCTGGGCAGGGGATACATATGTCAGCCCCCTTTGGCCAGAGCTCAGTTCTCTGCAGAGCATCATCCCATCCACCTCCCCTGTAGGCTACCGCAGCCTGGTGTCTGAGAGGGATTTATTTTGTCAGAACTTGGGGCAGTTGGCATGAGTCCTGGATCTGGGATAGCTATTACCAGGGACTTTTGGCCATGGTAACTACTGGTGTTATAAGAGGTGCAGGGCAGAAAGCAGGTGTGCACTGTGTGGAAGGCCATGCTTACACTGCACTCCTCTGAAGACAAGTGGATATCACACCAGACACTGAATGGTTCTAGCAGATCAGGCTATTGGTCAACAGGTGGGTTGACCAATGCCTGGATCTGGACCCATGTGATTACCAACCCTGTAACATCTGTAGGCAATAAAGTTCTGACCTTTTTTCCCCCTCCAGTCTTTTCCTCCAGTCTTTGGTGCGCATGTGTTTTTTCCTCCTGAGCTAACTTGGCAATAGGCACACAAAGCCCAGTCCTCTCCTCTGTCTTTTGTTATAGAACTGTTGTGAGCTGCGCCTACATAGGAATGGTATCCTAAGTATGTTTCCAAAGCTGTAACTATTGCAGCAAAACAACATAGATGCCTATGGCAGATTTATTATTACAGGAACCATAGTTTGTTATCCTGATTCAAACCTCTGGAGATAGACTCGGATCTCTGAATAATTTACAATTCATTCAGCTGTACCTTAGGCTCCATGCCATTACCTACCACTTCTTCTGGGGTCTGAAGCAATGTGGACTGTCCTTGAAGCCCTTCTGAAGGGTTCCTCCTTGGTCCAGGTCTGTAGATCCGCACTGCTCCTGCTTTCAGAATGGCGGCTTCTGGCTTTCAAAATGGCGGCTTCCGGTTGGTCGTGGGTCCCGACCAACCACTGAAGCTCAGCACGCCTAAAACCCACCCTCCACAGATCTCAGGCTTGCATTGGTGCGAGCCTGCAAATCTGCACAAGGGAGCAGGAACACAATGGTGCGTTCCAGGAAAATAAAGACCTGTTTTTTGCGGTCTTTAGAAAACACGCTGGAGGACCACTTGAGGTCATCTTGGAGTGGACTGAGGTGCGGATCTCCTGTAAGTAGTCCACTCCTAGTCTGCTCCAAGGTGCAGATGACCTCCGTGGTGTGGAAAGGGCCTTAGACACAAGGCGGGGTGCATGCACCTTCTGTGCAAGTGTGATACAAGTAGGAATGGTCATGCACCTTCTCCTTCAGCAATTGAAGAAAATCCACAGGCTGGACTCAGCCATTTACTAAGGTCCTGTTGAGAACACCATCAACAGTGTAGCTGTATTTGAGTTAATAGTGATGTGCAGAAGGCTTTCCCTTGTGCTGCCCTTGATTATGGAATACAGTCTCCTCAGAGTAATCACTTGTGATTTTGGTCAGTTTGCACACTCACTACATTTATGAAGGCATGGGGACACATTTCTTTCCACTTGGGAACTTTTCACACACTGCACAGTTATAGCAATAGCAATCGCATTTATTTCTATACCGCCTATCAACTAAATGTTATCTAAGCGGTTTACAATGTATTTTTTTTAGCTAATTGCCCCCAACAAGCTGAGTACTCATTTTACTGACCTACGGAAGGATGGGAGGCTGAGTCAAACTTGGAGCCTGGCAGGATCGAACTCACAACCTTGTGGTTGCACTACTGGCATTTAACCACTGCGCCTTGTTTCCATCTTATGAAGTCTAAGGATTTGCAATTTAGAATTTTCAGGCAGAGGGTTCGAGGGCTTTACCAAACTAGAAAACCTGAGATTCCATAGGAAGATGATGTGGCAGTTAAAGTAGGATCAAAGTAGTATAACTGTGTAGTGTAAAAGGGCCCTAGCTTTTAATTTGTAGTGATGTTTCTTGGTTACTATGGACATTGTAATGCTCTCTAGTGTTATGTTTTTATTGATTACTTTTAAATATTTGTTTTTAAACATGTGTTACCCACTCTGAGAGCTTTTATTTTTTAAGTGTAAAAGCAGAATAAAAATGTAACAAATAGTAAATGAATAGTCAAATAAGTTCTGAGCAACTTTCAGCTCCATCAGGAACAGAAGGCAGATTGCCCACATGTCACTGAGCTCCCCTGTCTCCTAAGAGAGACTTCCAGAGGAGTCTTCTCTGTAAAATGGGTGTAGAAATCTGTCTTATTGCATTTAACAGAATTCTGCAGTCATTGCCATGCAGTTTCTTTACTGAGTAGAAGTGCTCAGGATACAGAGAAAAATCAAAAAGAGAAAGAGAAGAAAGAGTCTTTATCCTGTCAGGGATAGGGACTGGAAGGGGCTTTGACTGAAAATGGAAAAAAGGAGAAAAGGTTGGCCATTTGAGGCCCCTCCCTAAACTGCAAACGCAAGATTCCAGATGACATTGAAAGTGGAATAACAGCACTATTACAGTCTAGTGCAGAAATGGCCGTTAAAAGGCCATAACTGCAGCTTGGAAGACAGGAATATGAGAATGAAGCTGTGGCTGTAGAAAGCAGAGAATGATAAAGGAAGGATGGGTAAAAAGAAACTGAGTGATTAAAGAAGAAGGAACGCCAGGGAACAAAAGAGAATATCTGGAGAGTCGTGTGGAGATGGTAAAGGAGGGAAAATATTAAATATAAAGACACTTTTCGCATGGCATTTTCCATGCGAAAGGGTGCCTGGAGTGTCGCGTGATTGTGAGAAGCGATCTGCACGACACACTCACAATCATGCGACGCTCCAGGGTAGGGCAGGTGCCAATCACGCACCTTTCCATTTTTGGCTAGAAGGTGAAAATGGTGCATGATTGCGCATTGCTCCTGGGCCCCAAGTGCACTTACCTGGAGTGCGGAGCCTCCGGAGCTGCACGCTTCCTGCCCCAGCGCAACCTGGGAAACTCCCAGGCTATGCTGGGGAAGGAAGAGGTGGGACTCTCCTGCGAGCAGGCAGCTTGTGCAGAGCCGAAGGACTCCAGACGCAAGAGCCTCTCACCAGAGGGTGCTTACGTGATCCCTGCACCCCAGCGCCGGAAGAAGGTAAGGTGTGGAAAGGACCAAAGTCTTCTTTTAGAGCTTCTGAATTCTGGATATTCTTCTGGAAATGGGGAAACTAAAGCCATTTCCACACTACAGTGTCACCTAGTTCTATTATTCCACTTTCAACATCCTGTGGAATCCTGGAGTTTGAAGTTTAGGGAGAGGCATTTAGAATTCTCGGTCAGAGAGCTCTTTGGCCTCAGGAAACTACAAACCCCAAAATTTCACAGGATGTTGAAAGTGGAATAATAGCACTATAACAGTGTAGTGTGGAAATGGCCTAACTCATGTAACCTCCAGAAGCAATGTCTTTCATTTGGGGAGAACTCCCTACTCCCTACTAAATGCTTTACTGTGGTAAAGCATTTAGCAATTACCAAACAAAGTGACCAGTTATCAATATAGAATGATGTCAGTAATTTCCAGCTGATTATACCAGACTCTTCCATCATTTGGGGCATGGCTCCATCCCTTCACTACTGTTATCTGATTCGTGGGTTTACTCATTTTCAGCTATGTCAAGGGAACCCTACAGGTAGATAGCATGGGAGTCTACACTAAGGCCCTTTCTGCAGCTTGTCTGTTTCCAGTGCGGTCGCACGGGGATCACACGAGCAGCCTCTTCTGTGAGGCACTCACGTCCCCTCTGCTCCTGCTCTGCAGGAGCTGCCTGCTGGCCTCAGGCAGCGTGAGGGCTCCGCCTCTTCCTTCCACAGCACAGCCAGGTATTTTCCCAGGCTGCACTGGGGGAGGAAGTGTGAGGGCCGTGTCTCTGGAGGCTCCGCACAGACAGTACGTGTGTGTGGGGCCCTGGAGCTACGCGTGATTGTGCATCATTTTTGGCCAAAAGCCGAAAATGATATATTGCGCAATCGGCACCTGCTGGCCCCAGTAGCATCGTGCAATTGTGAGCACGTAACGTGGAGTGCTCCTTGGAATCACACGATGCTCCAGAGGCCCTTTTGCATGACAAATGCCATGCGAAAAGGGCCTAAGAGAAGAAAGTTGCATGCAGCCTTCTTATAAATGTAGTTACTACTTCAGGTTATCTGAATAAATGCTTCCTCTCATATGAGTTTGTAAATGTTTTGAGATCTTCTGGGGAGGCCCTCCTTTCTGTCTCACCACTGTGACAGGTGGATCTGCTGGGAATCATGGGGATGGCCTTTACAAAGGCTGCTTTTAACGCTATCTATCATCTGTCTATGTGTCAAACTTTTGCATTATGTAAATCTTTTTAGCCATAACCTTTGTAAACTGTTTTGAGCAGCAGAATGGGCAAAAGGTGGGATGGGTGGATGGATGAATGAAGCAGCTATCTCTATGATATGACCTGTCATTACCTGACTGTTGTTCGAGTCAACTTCAGTTGGCTCATCCATATGCAGTCCCACAAAATAGATAGGCACTGAGGAAGTTTAGCAGCCATCGGACAATGAGCAATTTTGTCTGAAAATTCAATGGTAAATTTCTTTAAAGTATATTCTTCATCAGCTCATTGTCACTATCTAGAGCAGTCTATCATCTGATGCCTTTAGAGCATCACATGTTGCTTTCAGATTGCATTTTTGGACTACCAGTTCCAGAACTTTCCAGTTAACATGGCCAGTAGCCATGATCTTTGAGGGTGACAGAACTTTGGCAGCTGTAAAACGAGAATATCCATATTTTGGGTATTCTGCAGATGTGTTAACAGCTGAATTTTTTTTTAAAAGAAAACAATTTAATTTGCCATTGACTGACAGAGGTGCATGATAGAGGTATAAACTGATACTTAAAATTCCTGCACGGACAAATGCAACTCAGTTTATTTAGAAACAAGTTCCACTAAGTTCAGTGGGGATGCCTCTCACATATGTGTGGGTAGTTCTAGAAACAGCTCAAGGATATCCAATCTTATGGTTCAAAATATAGCTTGGCTTCAAAGCACTCAAATCACAAGTAAGCCTCAATAGTTAAAGTTAAGCAGGTTTATCAGGGCTGTGTATTATATTTAGTCTTCACCGAGGATAAATAAGAAGTGAGCATGTGTTCTACTTTCCCATTTACTTTAGAAACAATCATTCCCCCAGTGAAAAATACTGAAATACAAACATTTACTACCATTTTGTGGCATATATAAATTAGGCATGCACTGGCTTGCCCACCCCTTTTTGCACTTAGTGGATGTGTAGTGGTTGTTTTTAATATTGGATAGAAGCACAGGTAACACTGTTCTGTGCTAGCAGCTATCAATAATGTGTACTTAACATATTGAATGAAAGACTTCATAAATCCTAAGTTATACAAGGGATCATACCATGCTTTTAGCAAATTTCCAAAGACTCATAAAACCTATAAATCAATGCATTTTTGATTAAGCAAGTCAAAGTGTCAGTTTTCAGCATAAGCTGCTTTCTTCCCTCCAGATGCACAGTACTGATGATGGAAGGTGGGTTCAGTGAAAAAAACTAGGCATGCCATCAAAATGGCCACATGCAAAGCTTTCTGCTTTGTGCCATCATTTGAAAAAAAGACACAGCAGTGTCCTCAGAACTTAATCTGAAACATTAACTAGCTAATATACTAATTAAGTCTATTTTTACATATTCTTTCATCCAAGAACATGGTTATCTCCTTCTTTTTCATCTCACATAATTCTAGGAAGGGCATTCGGCTGAGAGATAATGGCTAGACCTAAGGTCACTCAGTGAATGCACAGAGATTTAAACATCAGTATCCTGGTCCATGGAATGTAATATTACAATTAGCAAAAGCAGAAGGGAGAGTGATCTTTTCTCAATGTGGTCCCCTTTGTATCCCTAAAAACCTATTCTCGATAGTTGGGAAATCCCCTGGATCTGGGTTTTAGGGCCTGAGGGATATATAATGGATGAAAAGAAGAAGAGAGGAGAAATGCACACTGTAGTAGCATAAGTAGCCTATACTGATTCATTGCTGGTTTGCTTATTACTACCTAGGAATTTAGGCACATTTATAATAACTTGCTATTTTAGGGCTTTTTATCATGCCATTGCTTTTCTTGAGTCATTCTAACCTGCTGTCATATTCTATTCTATGCATTCTATTGTAAGTAAAACTACTTTTGTGTATTTTATAAAAAAGCTACGCTGCGTTTTTTCTTTACAAGACCTTGTGGATGAGTGGGTGTGGAACTAGTTGTTGTCCAGTTTCTTTGTGAATTGATTATTCTGCTTGAGGGATCCGCTGCGATCTCGCATGTTTTCCGACAGTGCTAGATTAGATTTAGGCTCAATCATTCAGTAATCATCTCTCTAGTTCAATGATGGCCAGTGAACTTAAGGCCAATGAACTAAGGCCATTTCTGCATGGCATTGCTAAAATGTGATACCTGTGGGGTGTAGGTGTTTCAAGAGCTGCAATTCTGCATGTCATCGTAGCCATAAAGTAGCTGTCCGGTAGCCGTCCTATCCACAAGTGTTGCTAGAATGCTCTATTTCAACTCCGGAGTTTATACAACATTGAATACAGTGTTCTAGCAATACTTGCAGACAGGCCAGCTAGTGGATGGCTACTGAGATGCTATGATGTCATATATCTCTCCAGTTAAAGTCACTTGCATTATATCTTGGCAAAAGGAGAAACAATTACAAACACACTGTCTATCTGACTGAAGAAAGTAACAACCAGCCGTAAAACAAATGGAAAACTTTCTTAGGCTGTGTGTGTGTGTGTTTTAAAAAAAATCAGGATCTGATCAAAAATGAGCAACATAGAAGACAAATTCCATCTAAAGACATCCGTTTCTGTTCTCAAACAAAAAGCACAGGCAATACATTAGTCAAGTTAAAATGCTCTCGTGCAGAATTCCACCATCCTCCTTGTTAGAATAGTCTGAAATCAATTTTTCATTTTATCACTTATCCCAGGAAAGTCATGAAGTGTATTTTCTGTACAGATCAGTATTCAATAGACCCAATACATGTGATTCACAACTCTGTACAATTACTAATTATTTTCTGATGTTACAATTTTGGTTCATAGTGCCGGGATTGTGATCAGTACATCAGCTAGGTCTTCAAAGTTATCACTGAAAATGTCATGATATTTTGACCTGTTCTTTTACATGTTCTCCCTTTTTTTAGAATGCAACAATGAAGGCAAATTATGGTTTTGGCATCTTGTACAGACCCTGTAATTGGATTTTTCTCCCATGAATACTGTCCTCAAAGCTATCTCTGATTGAGACAGCGCAAACAAATATCTGTCGTGCTGGGGGAGGCAGAAGTCTGACTTGCAAACAAAAGAATACAGAAGGGAACATGAGACTATTGAGCTACAGCTCTAAAATGCAAGATCTGAAGTCCAGACTGATACTAAGTTTGTGTACATGTTTTATATATTTCAGTGGAAGGGACACTTTGTTTCCATGCAAATGCAAACCTTTCTCCAGGCATACAATCCCACTGCCATTGAGTCAAAGGCTTATCTATTTACCTTACATCAGTGGATGGTGATTAGATGCTTTTAGGATACTTGATGGCACAGTCTCATTCCTCTGAATTTAATGGACACGTTGTCATTGATGCTGGTAGAATGAACGTTCCACTATTCAACATCAGTATTGTTGCTTCTCCATTCCCTATTCTTTACATTGATCTAGTTCTATTTAGAACAGAAGTGAAAGGTGATTTATGTGTTTCCAAGTATACCTGTGTCTTCCTCAAAAATAAGGGGTCAAAATTCCTCCCTATGCCCAATGGGTCCCTTAAGCCTGGTTGGACTCATAGCTCCTCCAAAACGTCCTTCCAAAAGATTTTTTCCCCCAATCTGTTCACTTCCTACTTGGAAAAAATGTATGTCTTATAACATTTATAACAGGCAGCTCTGAAATGCAGCGAAGGGCACCAAAATGTGGAAAAATGACCAATAGTACCCTGAACAGCCTAGCAGGGCACTAGTGGTCATGTTTTGGACAAAGAGATTTTTGAGCCCAAAATGGCAGTTCCAAATGGAGGAGATGGCTTTTCAGGATAATTTGGAGGTGGGGATGATGCATTTTACCAATCCCTGACAGTTGCCCATCCCATATCTAAAAGGTTGATGTGATTGGATGGGCCTCATACTTTTCCCAAACCATCTGGGACCTAAACCTCCTCCTGCTATTGTACCACCATATTTTAGGAGAAGGGCAGCAAAAAGAAAGTCTTCTGTTTATATGCTAAATTGCATTTTTTTCTGTTATCACCATGTTGCCAAAATGTAATAGTAATGAAAGAGGTCATGGAGGGATGTAGTACTAACAGATTCAGAGATCACTAGCACTGAGTTTGGCAAGACGTAAATCTGCCTTCCTCAACCTGGTATCTTCTAGATGTTTTGGAATATATTTTCTATTGTCCCCATTTAGTATATCATATTAAGTCTCTGGTGGCAGTAAGGAGCTACAAGATTCTTTACTTCACCTTGCAGTGAACAATCCGGCATAGTGATTTGTAGAAGTATACTTAAATGTAGTATCTCTAATCTCCTACAAAGTGCCCACTCACCTCTGAGAATTATTTTTAAAAAGCTACATGCAATTTACTCATAGCAGCTAGAAATGACTCTAACAAAATGGCAGTAACAAAATGGCAGTAATATAGCTAAGAGAACATAAAATATGCTGTTTAAAAGATCTGGTATCACATTGGAATAGAAGGCCATTAGAAAACTAGTGTTAAGGAACTGCAGGAGGAAGCAACTAAAACAGGGCTAAGAACTTTTTCCTCAAAGCCGCATATGGTTTATAGCCAACAGTAATGATAATTTCTTAAGTGACTCTTTGCTATCAGATAACAAATCCCTTTCCCTCTCCCTCCCCCTGCCCCTCTATATTCTAAATCTAAGTGAAAATTATACTAGCCTTTCAAAAACAAGTGTTTTTGATACTCAAGTTATTTTAGAATCATAGAATCATAGAGTTGGAAGAGACCTCAGGGGCCATCGAGTCCAACCCCCTGCTATGCGGGAACACTCATCAAAGTATTCCCAATAGATGGCCATCCAGCCTCTGCTTAAAAACCTCCAAAGAAGGAGACTCTACCACACTCTGAGGCAGCATATTCCACTGCTGGACAGCTCTGACTGTCAGGAAGTTCTTCCTGAGGTTTAAGTGAAATCTCTTTTCCTGCAGTTTGAACCCATTGCTCCTAGTCTTAGTCTCTGGAGCAGCAGAAAACAAGCCCGCTCTCTCCTTGACATGACATCCCTTCAAATATTTAAACATGGCTATCATGTCCCCTCTTAACCTTCTCTTCTGCAGAATAAACATACCCAGCTCCCTAAGGTGTTCCTCATAGGGCATGGCTTCCAGACCCTTCACCATTTTGGTCGCCCTCCTCTGGACATGTTCCAGCTTTGTCAATATCCTTCTTGAATTGAGGCACCCAAAACAGTATTCCAAATGAGGCCTAACCAATGCAGAATGTATAGGTTGATACCATATTAAAATATGAAAGGTAAGCTGAGTTGCTTTGTCGAATTGTTACCCCCAAAAATGGGTGACTTTGGGGTCTACCCTCAATGCCAATGCCTCTGTGGGAAGGTGTGGGAATTGTAGCTCAAAAGATGCCTGCAAGAGCGGGGTAACCATGACCTGTGTACACCAGCACTAACTGAAGAGACACCAGTTGGAGATCAAAAGAATGTTTTATTGGGGAAAAATCACAAATACACACAAAATTCAAGTAGTCTCACAACCATACAAGGCTAATAGGAGGAAAGGAGGTAAAAACTGGATAGCGAGGAGTTAGGATGAAGTAGGCAATATTTACCAATCCTGAAGAGAAGAAAGTTGTGGCAAAATGGCTCAAACATTATGTCAAACTTTATTTTGCAGTCCATAGACCCAACATAGCAAACCATGAAATTGTATGATATAAAGAAAATATACCTACTAAAAATAGGATATAAATATATAAATAGGATAGACTATAAACAGGATATAAAAGCATAAAATAGGACATACATTAATAAAATAGTAAACGATAGTATAAAATACATGAAGTAAATTTAAATCATAAACAATATGGATTATTAGATAAACTATAAATAGGCGTTCATTAATTCTATCTCATTAAAACAATGGAATTGGATTGATCTCAGAGTACATTGCCAGTATCTCAACATAGTTTTGATATGTTTCTCTCTCTGATCTTAATAGCTGACGACAGAAATTTAGCAACATGAGAGTTTGAGGGGAACACTGGAGTCAGAGTGATACCGAAGCGCAAGTAAAGAGCCAGGGTCTGAGCTAGGGTCTAAATATCATTTTTCTGTCCTGAAAGGGAATGTGTTAATGGCTGTCTGGCACACCAAAGGGCTTCAGAGCTGGCTAATGGTCTTAGTGTTAGGTGACAAGGCACTGATGGGAGTTGCGATAGCTTCTTAATGTCTGGCCAGGTAAGGAAACAAAAGAAGGAAGCTTAGCAGGAAGGATGCCCTACAGGATGCTGGTCATTGTTGCTTTGTCTGGGAGTTTTGGTGGCTATTGTTTTCTAGGTTTGGGCTATTGAGAAGTTCATCTTAAACTCATTTAGTTGAGTCCTCCAACTAATCCTCAGTGAACTTATTACCTGGCCATGCCTTGATGTCCTCTCTGATCTAATTCTGCATATGTACAGCCAGTCCTCCTTGCCAGCGTGGATTTTCAGCCATAAATGTATGTTTGATATATGTGCTAATTAACAATGTCACAGATTAGGGATATACAGCATGGTAACAGAATCAATTCCACTCAGTCATTGAAACATGTATGTGAAAAAACATTTGCACATAAACAGATGAAAGAACATAGCACACATACAGAAACTGCCATTTATCCACCACCTTCACCACCACTAAAATTTATTGTATAACAGTATAATCATATATATGGATATTGAGACTTTAGCCCTACTAAATCATAAGGCTTACACTCTGTTAAACGGGTGGTGGATTGCAGCCTATCTTTGTGCTTCTGCCCACCCCACTCTCTTTCACTCTCTCAAAATAAGCAACATCTTTGCTCCACTGAACAGATCTCACCAACAATGCCTATGGATAAGGGGCTACACAATAAGCCTGGTAGCTCAGAACTGCTAAGTTCTGCATGTCTGTCCTTGGCAGCAAAGCAAAATGGGAACAGACTCAGACAAGGTACTGACAATGTGGAAATATGGGCACACTGTTTCTCTAAGTATGAATTGATTGACTTTTCCATATGAAGCAGACACCAATGAGTGCTTATTACTTCTTCTCTGATCTATAGAAGCTGTGTGCTTGGTTCTGTTGCTCAGTTCTGTGGTACACCTCTATAACAAACCTTCTCCTATGAGGCAATACTGGAGTAAAGAGCAAGCCTGATGCTTTTCCATGTTGTCAGAAGCTATAGGGGGACAGAAAAACAAAGAACAAAACTTCTCCTATAATGGCATGACTTTATAATACAGATGAGAAGAAGGGAAGAATTTTTACAAAATAAAGTAATTTGTGCATATAGGTACACAAAGGTTGCTAGCTCTAGCACACATTAGACAACTCTAACCCTTGGTTTCTACCACTACTGCCCCATGCAAGTTGTACCCCTCTTAGAAAGCTATATACAAAGTAGGTGCCCTACCACTGAACTAACATTGCAGTTATCCCATTGCAGATTACAAACATATCAAGCTACTTTATATTGAGAATATTTCTGTGTTATCAGATTGTGCCTCTTCAGAGTCTCAAGCAGTGGGCTTCTACATCATCTGCTCCCTGCCCTTTAACTACAGATATTCAGGTCTGAACATTTGATCTTGCCTGTTCAGGGGTGAGTCCTGCTCCATTTAAATAACACACCAACAACCAATGTGAACGGAAGAAGTAGGCCACAACATCTGTTGGTTAAGGTGCTAACAGAGTTGGAACACATATGGGCTTAGACCAATCCACCTGTTGATCAAGGAGTCCAACCAGCTAGCCCACTGCTGGAACCACTAGGATGACAGGTATTGGATCCACCTGGGTGGACACTTGTTTGTGGTCCCCCTGCCACCAAGGAGTGCAAGAAAGTTGTCTGCCCCCAACTGGGCATGTCCATTTGGCCCTACTTCCCACCCCCAAGTCCCATAAGGAGACTCTCATTCTTATCAATGCCTGAGGAACCAGGAGCTGATGTACTGGATCCAGAACCCATGGCAACCAGCCCCAAAAAGTTGTGACAAGGTGACAGTGCAAATACGTAGATGACATATACCCATGTAAAAAACATAAAGGCTTACACCTGACCAAATAGACCCACTTGAGGGAATGCTTTTTTCTTGTCCAATGAACAGGCTTGGTGCCTTCACCCTTACCTTGTATGTGGAGCCCAATCAGCACAATCTTTCCAGGATTTGCACATTCAGCCAGCTTGGCTCCTTGTTCTGAGTAATGGCTGCTTCTGCACCTTCTGGGCCTTCTTGGGGGTCATTGTCTCTGCCTTCTGAACACAACAGAGAAAGGAAACATGGCAAAAACACTCACCACCCTAGAACTCCCTCTGCAACTCCTCTTTCAAATATGCACAAGTGGTCAGCACTTTTTTTGGTTGCAGTGTGAAAACTGGGATCATGAAACACATGCACTAGTGTGCCTATCATTAAACAGAGACCAGCTCCCTATTGCATGCAGTTTTACACCATCGCTGTAATATCTGTCCCAAGAGCTAGCTGAATGTATCTGCACAATTCTAAAATACCCAAAGTTTGAGTGTCATGAAATTATATTACTTATTTATATATATCGGAATAACAGTTCTGATAAACTGTTCATGAATGGATCTTTCCCCCTGTGAACTCACTACAATCTGTTTCAGGTAAGGCAGAGGCAATTAGAAGCCAGAAGACAAAGAAATGAGGGGGAACTGGTCCCAGCACCAGCTAAAGTGAGCCCCACTTACTGTCATACAAACCTCAGGAGGGGTGGGCAGCATTCCATTGGCCAATGATGGGGAGGAACCCTAGAAGAAGGTCCCTGAAAATGGCCGAGTCTAAGATGTCACCATTATTGAGGGGAAAGGAATACTCAGTAGTCCATAAAAGGGCTTTAGTTTGACAAGGACCACTGTGGGGAACAGAGATGCTGGCACTGCTGTAGCTGCTGCATTAAGGGCGCCCCCCAACTCATGACAAGAAAGATTTGCTGCTCTGTGAAAGTTGGTCTTCTCAGCACTGCTGCTGCCACATTTTCTTCCTGGATGCTCTGTTTTCTCCTGCCTTCTCCACTGCTCTGTCGCTGCCTTCTCTGCTGCTCTCAGTCACCTTCACACCCCTGTTGCATCTGGCTCCCTCAAAACTCATAGCATGAATGACTATGCATGCAAAGGAGCCAAATATATAATCCGCCCACACCAGACTTGAGTGAAGCCTGCATCTGAATCACTCAGGCCCTTCTCACTAGGCAATGAGTTCAAACCTATGTTTAAACTCATTGGTGAGTGTTTCTAACTCTCCCAGAGGCCACACAAGCCACATAGGCACCTAGGAGGAAGAATTGGCCAGCCATCATTATGTGAAAGCTCTGGCACACTGCTCCTTCCCTGAAATTGCAAATGATGCCATGTGCGTAAGTCACACAGTATTATTTTGTATACAAAGCATATATGTATGCACTAAACTGTTGTTCTTTCCATGAGAAACAGAAAGAGAAGATAATTGTACATATCTGTGAAGGAGTGTCCTCATTCCCTTCATCCATAGAATCCCAGCACTCCATCTGTTAGAGTGAACACACACACACACACACACACACACACACACACACACAGAGTAAACTAAAGTGATGGGCAATTCAAATCTGAAAGTACTAAAATGAAATTATCACCATAGGCATCTGAAAATAGCCTGTGTGGAGGTGAGTCATTCTGGCAAATGCCGCTGTGGTCTCTGCTCAAATCTTCCCTGTCAACACAGGGAGACAAAAGGGTGGAGGGAGTAACTCCAAACTATGCATGCTCATTGCCCATTTCTATGTGTTGCATTTGAAAGCAAGTTTGAAAAGTTGCATTTGAAAAGTTACTCTTTTGGGCTACAGCTTTGTTGGAAGTTGATGGTTGTGAGCAAAGGTCTCAGAAACATAACTTTTCCTAACTCCAAGCACCTCATGAAGGCTTGTATCTTTCATAAATAGATCAGTAACTATGTTATGTAATTTAGGGCTGGATGGATTGATCTGTTTGTTGTTCTTCCATGTTTCTGAACTCCATTTCCCCCCCCCAAAAAAAATTTCAATGCTTCTATTTCATGCCATGGGTCTTGGAGACCTGTAACAGTGGGTCCACACTGGGGACCTTCTGCAGCCTTGATCCAGCCCTGCTTGAGAGACAATGAACTTAATATCTCCTTCATCTTCTTCAAACACAACTTAGCAACACAGCTGGACTAAGGAAGAGAGACTGACAATGAAAATCTTCCCTGGAAGGAAGAATAAATATATGCTAGAAGAATGAAGATTCCATTCCATTTTCTTAGTACAATAAAATCCTTTTGCTCTTATACCATGAATTGGATTAAAAGGGAATTCATTTGAAGTATCCATATTACTCTCTCTCTCTCTCTCTTTTTTTTTTTTTAAAAAGGGTTTTCATAGAGACCAGTATCAGAATTTGAAAGTGCCCCAGCTTTTTTAGGCACAAATTAAGGGAAGAATGAGTTGCCGCTAGAATGAAGAGCAACTAGAAAGTTCAGTCAGTGTAATCTGACATCTTCTGCTTTGGTTTCATTCTTTTGGCTGTCTCTGTATATTACCATTCACTAACTTTGAAGACAGAGAAAGTAGGTGATATACAACTGAAAAGAACAGAGCCTTTCCCCTCCAGACAAACAGCATTACATAAAATGATGACCATGAAAAACAAGAAGAGCCACAGGTTCAGAATAATAATAATAATATATTAGGAAAAAAGCTCTGCTGAAAAGGTCAGGTTTGGGCCCATCTTGCCATTTTATTGCAGTTTCTAGCAAACTGTTCATAAAACTTTGTTGCTCTAGCTGACCCCCATAACTGTGCTGCCTTTTAATGTATTGTTCTTGAAATGCTGGAAATTGCAAGATACAGCTTAGTTATAAAACAAAAGGGTAATATTCCAGCCTGCCAACTTTGATTTGCCCGATGAAAAGATGATGTAAATCCTTCAAAATCATGACAGGCTTGGAAAGGGACTCAGTATATCAGCCAGACTGTTGATTTATACCTTGTCATGGCCACATTCTTCAAATCCAATGTAACTGTTCTTGAGTAGTTAGCTCAGGGATGTTGCAACGGAAGGGGGGCGCAAATGAGGGCATTTTTTTCCAGGTAAGAACCCCCCCCCCAAAAAATGAAAGTTTCCTACAATCCCCAAATTTCCAGCATTGTAATTGAGCATTTACAAAAACACTTCAAAGAAAAGGTTACAGTAGAATCTTACAAAACTCCAACACCTCATGAGTTTACTAACATTCTAAAAGCATTTTCATGCATGTACACTTTGCTGAATTTCTCCCCTTTGGTGTGTGCAATTAATTCTCTGCTTTTACACATGTACTGATGCCATACATGTGTTCAATGATTCATCAGATAAAAGCTCTGTGGGAGTCTTGGCCTTCGAAGTAACATACTTGAAATAATTTCAAGTGGAGAGTTTATCTGCAAGTTTACGGAGAAATCATGTCACATTAGATGTTAATAAAAGTTGAAATCATCATCAAATCGTCATAGTAGGTTGACTTGCATTTTATGCATTTAGTTCCTAGTTACTCTTACATAGTGTGCACAACTATTTTGCATATTGAAAATATCATGTGTAAAATTGATTTGATCTTTTGACAGGTAAAAGCTAAATAAGGCAAGTCCTTATGAGTTTCCAGTCTGGTGGAATGGCAGCTGGATATCTGTTGGGAAATGGCAAAGCCCAACAACGCTGACTTCTCAGAAGTACTGATTGTGCCCATGTTTTCCTCCTCTCTCCTTCTTCTTCAGCCTGGTGGAATTACATAAAATAAAACAAGATTACCACTAATACTATCACCATCATTTCACTGATGATGTTGGTTATCATGCTTAGTTCTAAAAGTTTGCTTCAGAGTATTCTTGGGATGATCCTTGTTAATGTCCTGAGGGGAGATGTCTAAATCTGGATCTTTTTTCCCCAAGTTCCAGCATGTATTTGGATCCAATTGTCTTTGGAATCCCCTGTCCAGTGGTTATCAGTTATTTTGCATGCTAATCTGCAAGGCATATATCTTAGGTCAAGGACACAGGACACTGTCTGATTCTGAATCAGACCATAGTTATCTAGTCCAGTATCATCAGTGCTGACTGGCAGTTTCTCCTAGTTTTCAGGCAAGAGTCTTTCTAGCTCTGCTTGGAGATCCTTGGTATTGCTTGCTGGTCTTCCAATACAGTACCTAGCCAAATTCTGCTTACCTTCCAAAATCAGGCATGTATTCTGGGTGCTTTCATAAGACTATATTCCAAGGTGATGTTAATAAACTGGATCTATAAATTTCTTCTCAAAAGCAGAAGAGACTCTTTCTCCAGGTGCAGAAATATGGTCCATCATAGCATTTCCACTAGTAGAATAAGGCAGGTTGTGACTTTTGCCAGGTCTCTGCTCCTACAGAACCCTGTGCTAAATGGGGGGGGGGAATGTTTCTCCCCCATTCTAAAGAAACTCTTAGTTTCTTAGTTTCTCAGTTAAGAAATTCTTAAGAAACCACATTGGATCAAAACAAAAGGATAAACAAAGTAATCAATTGTCTATGGGAAGCCCACCAACAGAACATGTGTATAGTAGCAACCCCATGCCATTCATTCTACTTAGTAACTAGCATACAAAGTTGGAATGGAAAGAATATTTAAAAATATTAAAAAAAAAGTTTGAAAAACTGATCACTTGAGTGTTGTGAAATCCTGACAAAACCCCTTTTAGACAGGTGAGAATCTGGAGTTTGGAACTTATTCTGCACAAAAAAGGTAGGACTTTTTTGCACATTAAATGGAATTTTCTGTGCAGAAAATAATGTTTCCTGCACATAAAAAAGGTTTCCTGCACAGCAAGCAGCATTTTATGCATAAAAAACACATTTCAGTGCAGAAAAGAAGTTTCCAGCATTTCTATGAAATAAGCAAATAATGTGCATTATATTTACACAGAATAAATCCTGATCTTTGAATAGTCTTTGAAAACTACCAGTTGTCAACCATTTTCTCACAGGAGAAAAAAAAATATTAACACTATTTATTCTTTCCTATGAGAACAAAATGTATGGAGAGCTGCATCTGCAATGGAAACACACTACCTCTTACACTAGAGGAAACATGTATCAATGATAACTAGTCCAAGTTTCCCTGAATTTGTCCAACTCCATTTAAAACCATCTAATTTAGTGATTCTACTCACTGGAAGAGCATCTGGAACAGAATTCCACTCAAGATGTGCTTCCACTGGTGAGAGCCAGAAATGGATCAAACCCAGCATCTGCCCAAAACATTTACCTGCCTAAGTCAAACCCCCAGAAGTTTCAACAGTGTCATTCCTTTCCCCTTCAGCTAGGATAAACAGAGTTGAAGAGTGCTTACATGACATCCAAATACGAATTCTTGTCCATGTACTTTTCAGTTCAGAGCCTCTGACTCTTGATGGTGGACCACAGAAATAAACACATAGTGTGGTGAAGATTACTGATGGTAATGATGAATTGAACCTTTCTTTGACATCTGTTCTTTCAGAACCACTAGTGCAAGTCCACATTTTTTAGTTACCTGGGTTGTTTATAGACCCAATGCATAGAAGGTTTAGTTATGAAATGAGAGAAAGGAAACTCTCAGAAAATTTCCATAAAAAAACAACTTCTGAGAAAACTGAACATAGATCTAGTCTTGGACTACAACTGGCAAGTTTTACTTATACAGTACCTAAAATTTTTTCCAGTAACAGTAGAGAGACTCCTTGAGACATTTAGTGTTCTTTGCCCAAAGCAAGCAGCAGTTAGCTTTGCACAGGACAGGGACAGCTGTATCTCAAGGGAAGTTACTTTTCTGTTCTAGTCCTCATATGGCTAAGAAGGTGGGTGACGTTTGCCTGCATTGAAATCTTTCAATGCCATCTTAACTGAGTATCATCTGAGACAGAATGCACACCTGAGACACAGCATCACCCTTTTTCTCCTTTATGATTTTAAAAATCTTTGCCTGATAAAGAAGACACTGAAGCTTTGAAAGCTTCCACGATGTATTTTATGCTGAGGAGTTGGTCCAATAAAGGTCTCATTGCCTTGTGGATTTTGGATTTTGTTGCATTTCACATTTGTTGTGATTCAGCTTGCAGCAACGCTTCAATCAGTAGCAAGAAGAAAGTACTAGTAGTTGCTAACAGTCATAAGCAAGATTAAGCAATTATTTTGCATATCAATAACTATATCTAGAAAGAAAGAAAGAGAGACAGAGAGAGGATCAATACAATACATACAGAAAAATGCTACTCAAATTAATGTAACATTTAAAAAGATTTATGCAATACCTTTTTTATGCATTTCTCTTGCCAGAATTCTTTCTAAGATTATGCATGCTGACATATAAATGTTGATCAGCAGGATTCATTTCTCACTTGTGATTTTAGATATGGAATGAAGTAGACCTGTTGAATAATGGGATTTATATAACCTTCCATTCAGCAACTGATTCAGTATATCTGCTGTGTAGCTAGGATTAGAGGTGGAAAGAATATTTGCCATTTCCCAGCTGAAAAATGGCTTTCCTGTATGTTTCCAGAAATGTTTCCAGAAACATACAATTTTATATAAAATTGTTAGGTTTTGTGCAACCCTGCTGTGAAGAGATAAGCTGGTAAAGCTTGGTTAGAGTCAGCCAAACACAGGTCAAGGAATGCTGTAAAGGGGATGCTATGGGGGAGAAACTATATAAACCAGAGCTTTGTCTGCTAATGTGAGAGGTGTTAGATAGGGAAGAGATGCAATAGGGCAGTCAGAGACAAGAGGAAGATCTGCACAGTGTTTTGGGAGCTGTGAATGAGGAAACAGTTCAGGGATTTCTTGTTTAATTCATTTTGTTATACAGTTGGCCCTACACATTTCCTAGAGGTAGGGGCACAGGACTCTCACAAAAGTAGGAAATTCACAAATATCAAAATGCGTGTGGGAGGGAGAAGAGGGCCAAGGCATGGTGGGGAAAATGGGCATCCAGGTTCCAAAGCAGGTCAAGGAAAGGAAAGGAAGCAGGAGTAGGTGGGTATGGTGGCCGTGTACTTGCTCTCTTATGCCTATGTCCTTCCTTGTATGTGGGGGCCTCAGGAGATGGTTTGTGGTGCTGAGGAATTGGGCTGCAAGAAATCTGGTGCAGGAGAAGGAGGAGGACTAGAGGAAGATTTTTGAAGGGCCGCATGTCCTGATCAGAACTTCCAAGAGGGAAGGTTCCCCTGGAAAAGAAATGTAGGAGGTTGGGGGTGGGAGAGAGGTTGGCAAACTCACAAATAATCAGATCCATGAAAGACAGGCCATTTCCACACGGGTTAAATAAAACGGTGCAGTGTGTCCTCCACGGAGGACGTCTGCACCTTGGAGCAGACTGGATCCGGACTACTTAGTGTAGATCTGCACCTTAGGCCCTTTCCACACGGGGGACGGGGGAACGGGGCAGCGCACGCAGGGACGGATCTTACCTGAAAACGGGTTGCTCCGTCCCTGCGGAGAGCGCGCGTTCGCCGCTTCACACGCTGGCGAGTTTCGACGGCCGGCGACTTCCAGCGGCGCTCCGCCAATCAGGGCAGCGCGCCAGCCGGAAGCCCGCCCCCGGGCAGCTCTGCAGGGACGCGCTAGCGCGTCCCTGCAGCTTCACACGGGATGCTGCAACAGGTTAGCGCGCTCGCGTTTCGTAAAAACCACAGAAAATGTGGTTTTTAAAAAACGTGCCGTGCCACCCCTTGCGGCCGCGCTAGCGCGGTTTGAGGTGTGGAACCTCCACTATTCAAACCGCTCTAGCGCGCTCCACGGTGTGGACGACCTCCGGATGAGGTCGCCCTAAGCCGTTTTTTTACCCCATGTGGAAAGGGCCACAGTCCGCTCCGGAGTGACCCAAGTGGTTGTCCAGTGTGTTTTTGAAAAACCTGATTTTTCAGGTTTTTCAAAAAGCCGGCGCTTGCCATTGCATGTCTGCTCTCCCATGCAGATTCTAGGCTCGCACGAATGCGAGCCTGCGATCTGTGGAGGGCGGGCTTTAGGCTGGCGAGCTTCAGTGGTTGGTTGAGACCCACGACCAACTGGAAGCTGCCATTTTGGACGCCGGAGCAGTGCGGAGCAACGAGCATGTACTGCTCCAGAGCAGCCTGGACCGGACCGGGGAGTCAGAAGATCCAGTAAGTAGCGGCATGAGGCAATCCCTTACCCCATGCGGAAATGGCCACAAATACACAAATGTGGAGGCCCAACTGTATAATCTTTACTTGTTTGTTTTCTTTACTTCTTTGTTTTGTGCCTCATGCTTGGTGAAGCACTTGAGCTCTCTGGCTGAGAATTTACAATATCCCTCCCTAAACTGCCAGTCCTATGATACCATGAGATGTTGCCATGGCAGTTATAATAATGCCCCTGAAAATATCAAGGATTTGTTCTGTGATTTTTTGTTCACACAACACATACTCTACAACCCATCTATAGCTCTTTCCAAAACTTTACCATGCAATATTATGCTGTCTACTTAGAAGTGAAGCTCCGCTGAATTCTGTGGCATTTACTTGCAGGCTAATATGTATGAGATTTCAGCTGAAGTGGATATACCTTACCAGCCACTTCCACATGTGTATGCACCTTCATGCCACCTGTTGAACTATGGGAGCCCCATAAATTTCATAGGCCATTTCCACACTACACTGTTATTAGTGTTATTATTCCACTTTCAGCATCCTATGGAACCCTGGGATCTGCAGTTTAGGGAGGGGCATTTAGCATTTTCAGCCATAGAGTTCTTTGGCCTCAGTAAACTACAACCCCAGAATTCCACAGGATGTTGAAAGTGGAATAATAGCAATATAAGAGTATGTGCGGAAAGCCCCACAGAAGGGCCTGTCATTCTTCCAGTTTATGTAGCTGATCCACACACAGAAGATTCTTCAAATGGTTTTGTTTCAATTAAAGGATCCTATGGAGAAAATAAGCATTATCTGTGGAGTTAGTTAATGTGTGGTTGTATGAGAAAGACTAGGCCATTTATGTCCCTAACTTCATACTCATTTTCAAGCAAGGACCTCATAGTAAAATATTTGCCTGGAAAGATTTCAGTGAGATCATATCATTCACTTATTTAGGGTTAGGAGCGCTGCCTTAGACTGCAACTTTATATACACTTACTTAGAAGTAAGTCGCATTGACCTCCGATGGGTTTACTAGCATGTAAACATGTATTGTGTGCAGTTATCCTTTTTGGACAAGCAGAAAACAGCTTGTATAATTGTGTCTGATAATTATGGTAATATATTTCCTTATGCATGTCTGTTTAAAAAAAACACCTTCCAACACTACCAAAATTCACACTGATATTGTGCTTCAACAGGATCCTGATCATTGGGTGATCTCTCATTCATATGTTGACCTGAACCAGAACAGATTAGTTTCAGTCAAGTTGCTGGATCATGTGTCCAAGCCAAGCTTCATACTTTGGCTTCAGGTGGCATCACATGACAAATTAGAGTGAGGGTGGAGTCTTAATAGATTTTTCTACTTCCCCCACCCTCCAATAGTGCTGATCTATAGCCAGTAGCATGCATTCTGCCACTGATACATTCATTCCGTACTTATCTCTTTCTTTCCCTACTTCTGGGACCCTAAACAAGGACATGAAGCTGGCTCAACTCAGCAGTAATTTGGATCAGGCCTAGTTGTATTTGATCAAAGATACAGCAGTGATGAAAATGCCAGTACTTCTGGACCGGACAACTCCATATTTTCATGCACTTATTCTTTTCTACCATAATGGAAATAAGAGGCATAGAATATTAGACAATGACTGGGGTGAGAAAGAGGGGACAAAAATTATTTTGATTCTGATTATGAAAGCCATTGCCAAAGAATGGTTCATAGAAAGTACCATTGTTAAGGAAAACTTCCATCATCACCATCTTCATGTCTAGAATCACCTTGAGTGGCAGCATACAGACACTTCTAACAAGGCACTTCATCAGGGGATCTGATAAAAGATATAGGTTTAATTATTAGTATTTCATTTCTCCTATTTTTCTGCTATTTGCTTTTATGGTGGTGGTGATGAGGATGATCATGAGGATGATCTATTTTATTTTAGAAAACAGTACTAAAATTTTAAGGGCACTATTTGCAGGTTTACAGTCTAAAGAAAATGTACATTTAAACTAAATGTGTCTTCTACAGTTGTGTGGAGATAATTCTCAGTACTAACCTGCACTCAGTATTCATCCTGTATAGTTCGTATTGTATCAATGCAGATATGGCAACCTGTTAGTCCAGTTCTGCACCTTCAGTGAAGTATACTTATAAATATACGGACCTATGATTATACTTAATCAGAGGTCCCACTGAAGTCAGGCCAAACATGTATAAGCTCAAGCAATTACTGTTTTTAGAACAACTTACAAATTTGTACCCATATGCACCAAACAATCAGGTCTTCAAAACACTTAAAACACTGGAAACTCTGTGTGAGGTCCATGACAGTTTGAAAGGCATTCATCCAGACCTACATTCAAAGAGTGCTTTATTATTGGCTGCTTAAAGAGTTTTAAAAAGCTATGGCCAGTACACTAGCAAAAATCAACCTGGATCAAATAACTGCTATTCATATCAGTAATTTGTAATACAGCCTTTTGTGTTCAGCCTTTTATTGTGCAAGGAGAATATCTATGCATATATTTTCCAGGTTTTATCATTCAGCTTTAGCTCTGTGCAAGTATACTTGTTTTTTAAACGAAAGCTCTTTAAACCTTTTCATTTATTTAACACAGCTCATGGGAAAACCTGCTGAAATGGAGCCTCGCTGCTTGAAACTGGTGCAATGCTGCCACCAAATGGCAAGCAACAAAACAAACAGTATAGCTGCTGGAAGGCAGTTGCCTTGATGTTTCCACGGACACCTGAATGCTCAAGATGTGGCAGGTTAAGGCATACAGTTATAAACACCTGACTGGTTGAAATTGAATAAAATTATTAAGAAAAAAAAATAAACACCTGACTGGAACAAGCTCCTGCAAAGATGAATAAAGGCATGATGGGATGGGAAAGATGAAGAAAACATTGTCAATATTTGTCTGTCTCCTGAGAAGATCATTATGTGCTTCTCAATATTATTTATTGATACTTCAAAATTGTGGAGGAAGAGGACAGAAGAAGAAACATTCCACAATACCAAATACAGTCAGAGGAAAGGTTTATCAAACAAATGCTAAGTCTTTGGCCATTTCCACACTAGCCTGTTTTAGTGCTATTATTCCACTTTCAACATCCTATGGAATCCTGAGGTTTGCAGTTTAGGGAGGGGCCTTTGCCAATTGTTGGATGAAAGAGAGTTTTGCAACTCTTCCATGGACCCTGACCTACTAATGGAACAAGTTATTTACAACTGCTTCTAATTCTTCTGTTTACTTTATTCATAAGCTGGCATATTATTATCGTTATTCAGCTCATAATTTTACTAGAGTGCTGAAGAAAAAATTATACAACAGTAGAACCTATATAAAACTCCCCTATTAACTACCAAATCAAACATTCAGTTAGTGATAGAATTCAGTTTGGTGACGATGTTTTCAGAGTTCATACAAGTACTTTGAGAAGTAAATTATTTCCCATTGCAGTTTCAAGGCTGTAAAATAATTAATTGTCATACTAATCAGAAAATTTGAAAGTAATTGTATGCTTTCACATTTCCCACCAGTTAATGTAGAGATAGTAACAAATGCTTCAGAGTTTAGGGAACTCTGCCCAATAGTTTCTTTGTATGTCTCTGCCTTGGTGTACTTGCTATCTGTTGATCTTAGAAGAACTGAACATGAAGAAGATATTAAAAGGCCTGAGATGCTTAGTTAGCAGCTTGTTATATCAAATTAAGAACCTTGAATTATGTGCAAAAAACCTATGCAAACGTGGTTCAGTGATGTAACATGAACATAATATTCAACTTAAGAGGTAGGCACAACAGAATATTCACTCCACACCATTTAAGACTTCTGCATCTGTTCACTGATAAGCAATGTGGGCAACCACAGGGCAACTTGGAAACAAACCTTAAATCTGTAATATAAAAGAGTATACAGTAGTATAAAACATAAAGTCTGACATATAAACCTCTAAGTTATAAAGGCACAAATGATGTTCCAAATATGAAATAAATGGCACAACTTTCTTTCCGTGTAGTGACCAAAAAACAAATAGGAATGGTCCACTATCAGTTTATTCTTATATTCTACAGCATAGAATCCACATTGTCCTACTGGACAGGCAAACTTTAAGCAGGAGTAGAAGGTGCTCTTGGTACCTGAAAGGAAAGTTTACAAGCTACAGCATTCTTTGCCAGTTGTGGCTTTAGTGGTATCACTACTCAAGCCACAGCAAAGCATTCCTAAAGGGATGAATGAAAAATGATGAAGAGATGGGTGACAATTGCTCACTCTGGAGCCTAAAGAAACATTAATAATTTTATCACTCTATAAAACTGTACGAGTTTTACGTGACAAATGTACACATTCATCTCACTCCTAGTGAATTTGCATGGCTAGTGGATATTTAATGTAAAATGTTCCTAGAAGCTTGTATTAACTGTACGACCCATCCCAAGACCTTTTATTGAGAAATTATACTTGTCATGGTCCAATTCAATCATAGATCAAAGTAAGCTTCCATTTGATTCAAAATGTTTGAGCTAATGAAAAGCCAAAATAGCTCCTTTGTGATTTTTCATAGTCTTTTAGTGCTAATAGTTCAATTTTCAGTACAATAATAGTGGTGTACTGGTATGAATGTTGGACTAGGACATTGAGAGACTAGGGTTTGAATACCCCCTGACCATGGAAATCCACTGGGTGATCTTGGGAAAATCACACTCTCCCATCCTAAGGTGAAATCAATCAGAAATCTTCTCTGAATGAAACTTTTCAAGAAAACCCTGTGATCAGTTCACCTTAACATTATTTTAAGTCAGAAATGTCTTGAAGGCACACTACAGCAACAAATAATGTGAACTGAGGAGAAAGGGAGATGTTGAACTCATATTCAGGCACTAAAGTAGCTGAATTAATTTCTCTGGAAATCAATGGAGTAAGTTACCCATGAAGTCTCATTGATTTCAAAGAAAACTAACTTCACCAATCATTCTATGCACACTTATGGAATCATAGAGTTATAGACTCAGAAGAGATCACAAAAGTCATCTAGATCAACTCCCCTTACTTGACAGTAAGTCCCATTGGATTCAATTGGATTTACTTGTTGGTAGACATGGCCCCTTTTCACATGGCATTCATCATGTGAAAGGGCCTCTGCAGTGTCAAGCAATTGCAAGGAGCATTTCAGATGATGTCCTTGCAATTGTGTGACCGATCACACACTATATCATTTTCGACTTTTAGCCAAAAATGGTGCATGATCACGCATTGCTCTGGGGCCCCACGTGAACTTACTTTGTGTACGGAGCTCCAAAGGCGTGGCCCTTGCGCTTCTTCCCCCCGCGCAGCCTGGGAAAATACCCAGTTGCGCTGCGGAAGGAAGAGGTAGAGCCCTCATACTGCCTGCCAGCCAGCCAGCAGGCAGCTCCTGCAGGGGACACGAAAACCTCATGAAAGAGGCTGCTCGTGTGATCCCCGCGCTACTGCACCAAATGCAGGTAAGTTGCAGAAAGGGCCATGTATAGGATGTTGCAGTTAGTCTAACTTCAGTCCAATAATAATAACAGTCTTTGAATACCTTGTGGAACTTCAAAAGCCCCTCAACACCAGTTTAGACAGGGCATAAATTTTTATAGAAATATATGAGAAAGATCAGAGATTGAAATATTCCTATTCAAAGCCAGGTGCTCCTGTTTCTACCATATTGTTTCCACAATGCTCTTCTGGGTGTTCTCTCAGAGGAGTGCTTTAATTATGGGCCTTTCCTCACTACACTGTTCTAGTGCTATTATTCTACTTTCAACATCCTGTGGAATTCTGGGGTTTGACATTTATTGAGGCCAAAGGGCTCTCTGGAAGAGAACTCTAAACACCCCTCCCTAAACTGCAAACCCCAGGATTCCATAGGATGTTGAAAGCACAATCATAGCACTAGAACAGTGTAGTGCAGAAAGGCTAAGCAGAGTGCTGTCAGCCATGTCTTTCCTGAAACAGTTTGAATGTAGTTGGGATGCTTCCAGTAGCTTTAGCAAAGTGACACCATCATTTAAAGTAAGAAAACTGAGATCCTTCTGCAATCTTCT
Organism: Iguana delicatissima; assembly: GCA_948472985.1. Classification (NCBI taxonomy): domain Eukaryota; kingdom Metazoa; phylum Chordata; class Lepidosauria; order Squamata; family Iguanidae; genus Iguana; species Iguana delicatissima. The sequence continues at coordinate 862,201 of CAOKZL010000161.1, read as the reverse complement.
TCAGGCAGATTGTGGGTAGTGCCTGAACATTACAAACAGTTATGACATATGATATTTTCCATTCTGTATAACACCTAAGTAAACACTACTACTAATTATTTTTTAAAATTATGAAAAAGCAAGTCAATGTGTTCTTTACATTTAACTGCAATCAGCATGAATGTTCATATTATAATTGCATGGGCTACACCTCATATTATTTGTAAAACAAAATCATTAACTTTCAGTTTCCAGGCATATCTCAATATGGAACCATGTTGTTTGCTATTTTTTAGCAATCTAGCTCAGGTTAAAGGTGGTTAAGAATTTTAATTTCAGTTGATTTTTGATGAGGATTTACCAAAATTAGTTTTGGTAACGTTTTGGAAAGTTGGGTAATTGCTCATCAATTGCAAATAGATATAAATGAAGGTCATTATTGACTTCACAAATTTCATCATATTTGGGTTGCAATGAATTTGAAAAAATGCATGGGAGAGAAACTGGTTTTAATGTTACAAGGAGTCAAATACTCTTTCAATCCTGGTTTTTCAAATATTTTTACTTACATGTTTTTATTTGTATTTCTTTTCAATTTGTAAAAAGCCTTGAGACCAGTCTTGGGGAAAAGGTGGGATATAAATAAAAGGAGTAATTCCTTAATTGACTGATAACTACAACTGACAATTATACCCATCTGAGCCCAGGACACTGAATAGTTAATTCCTAAAACTGTATGACTAAACCTCTGTGCATTCAGTCATCTTAAGTGTAGAGTTAAGCTGCCAGCTCTTTTTTGTTTCCTTCTGAGTAGCACCTCACCTTTGACACTTGTGTAGCAGGAATCTAAGTTCAGTATATTTCTGCAAAATGTGTATTCATAAAAAAGTATTCATAAGCTCAAAAGAACTTTAAACTTTAAAGAAACCTCAACACATTTGGTAGAAAGCAAATCAGAGAAGAAGAGATTGACATGAAAGCTACCTTTAAATATCTGCAGGGATGTCATGTAGAAGCCAGCTTGTTTTCTGCTTCTCCAGAGACTAGACCAGGGAGCAGTGGATTCAAATTACAAGAAAAGAGATTCTACCTAAATATTAGGAAGAACATCTTTCCTGTATGAGCTGGAACAGTGGAATGGTCTGTGTTAAAGGGTGGTAAACTTTCTGTCTTTTGTGGCGTTTAAACAGAGGTTGGATGGGCATCTTTCAGGAGTCCTTTAGTTGGGTATTCCTGCATGGCAGGTGGTTGAATCAGCCTTTTGTAGTCTCTTCCAAATCTAAGGTCCTGTTATTCTTTTATTTGATGGCAGATGTTCCCACCCAATGTTAACAGTTTATATTTGAAATAAGTTACAAACATTCTGCCACTTTGTACATCACTGGCAGGAAAGTTGGGTAATTGATCATCAACTGCAAACAGATATAAATGAAGCTGATTATTGCCTTCAACCATGACTTCAATGGCCTTGTTCACCTTGCAGGTGCCAACAGAGGGACAGTGGAATAGGAAGAGTTGGGCCTTATTGATTTTCTTGGACCTCTAAATAGCTTTTGATACCATCACACTATCATGCTGGATAGGGGGTGGCTACCTGAGTGCAAAAGGTATCATCTTGCAATGGTGCCACTTCTATTTTCACCCAAATAGTGCTGGGGGATTATGAGTTTTCACATGGTTCTGTTTTATGCCTGGTGCACATTAACATACACATCTCCTGAAAAATCACCCACTCAGGGTAAAAAAATAAATAAATCACTAAAATGTTGCAGTTTGGCTTTATGTGCCTGCTCTCACAACCCCATCCCACTCCACGAAAAAAGAGCCAAATCAGCCAAAAAAATAAAGCTAAATAAAAACTGTAAGTGATAAAAAAAAAAAAAGCTATATCAAAACCAATGTATTTCATTCAGTGGCATGAAAATTGACTTCACCCGTAGGATAGTTGCCCACTCCTGGTGTGTAATAAAACTATTGTGTGAAATTATTGATCTGAATAATATTTGGTCCCTTCTTTAAATCATGCTATATAAAAGCATTGCTGTTGTTTTAGAGAATGAGTTGTCAGCCATTGAAATGATCTAATGGCAAAGGTCTAAAGAAGGGAGAACAGAGATCCTGTCTAAATCCCTAATAAAAATGGCAAAAAGGATGACTTGTTCTTAGGACTCTTAATTTTTTTTTTACTTCAGTAAAATCCTGAAGTTCTTTCTAAGTCTTCAATTGTTTTCTTCTTTATGTTTTGGTGCAGCTTTGACCAATAAAAACTAGCACTCAGATAATGAGTTTGTGTTTGCTATATTTCAAGGATGGGGGAAAGCATGTGTTCTTCTAAATATTTGTAGATAGAAACTTCCATCAACTCAGACCATCATAGCTAATAGTGAGGGTTGGGGGAAATCACAATCCAAGAACATCAGGAGAGTGACATATTCTCCGTCTCCAATACATATGACTGGAAAAATTACTTCCAAGTACATAAAATGTTTGAATCGTTGGTCTCTTTTCCTTGTTCCACTTGCTAACACTCCAAGACTATATCTGGCTGCCTTTGTTCAGAATAAATATTCCTAGCAGACCCTGCTGTGGTGTGCATCATCCTGATTAATTTATAAGTCAGAGAGGCAAGTTTTTTAATTGATAGTGATTAGTGAACTTTCCAAATCTGTAAAACTTCATTGTGTTTAAGCTTCCAATAAATGGCAGTATCTATTTTTACACCACTGTTTCCATTTAACAGAAAAGCAAATACATCAGTAGGCAGCTGCTGATGCTGCAAACATCCCCCCAAAGTCTATTATACCACCTACATTCTAGTAAGAGTGCCTCCCAATAGCATCATTGAAGGATTTTTGTTGGTTCTTTTCTTTTATTCTTTTTTGCATACTTTTTGGTATACTTTCTAAACAGACACTTCAAACAAGAGGGAAAAAAGAAGCTGTTTGTTTTATTTTGTTTTGTTGTTTTTAAACAGACAGTTCTATCAGCCCTTTATCAGCCACCACATTTCACTGTGTGCAGTAAATGGTGACACACACACACACACACACACACACACACACACAGAACACCATACCCCTCTCTCTCATATTCACACACACACACACACACACACACATATATATATATCACCATTTTATATATATATATATTGGAGCTAATATTAAACAATCAATACATATCTATAGTTTAATATTAGCTCCAATTTTGTCTAATAACAATGTGGAAGAAGTCAAAATACAGTCAGCACTTTTGTGGGTACACTGTCTTGGGAATGATCTTGGGAATAACATGAATAATGTTATGAAACATGAAAAATAACTTTTGATTGATATACTGCATTGTGCACTTATATTCATTAGAACAATGTCCTTATCCAGTGACATTAACTGTGCCTTGTTTTTTTATTATTTTGTAATTGTACTTTCATCTGCTTGCTTAGTAATAATAATGATAATGAAAATATACCTCTCATTCCCAAAATCAAGCTATCCTAGAATCAGAGAATGAGAGAACTAGAAGAAGCCACAAGCCCCATCCAGTCCACCCTCCTGCCAACAAAGAATACACAAGCAAAGCATTCTGGACAGAGAGGCTGTTTTAAACAGCCTCTGTTTAAACACCTCCAAAAAAGGAGACTCTACCACATTCCAAGACAGTGTATCCTACTGTTGAACAGTTTTTATCATCAGAAAGTTTTTCTCATTGTTTACCTCAAATCTGTTTTCCGTAGTTTAAATCCATTGCTCCATGTCCTAGACTCTGGAGCAGCAAACAAGCCTGCTCCATCTTCAGTATGACATTCTTTCATGTATTTCATATCATCTCTTAAACTCCTCTTTTCCAGGCCAAGTTATTTTGGCCTATGAGGCAGAAAACCATTCTTCTCCCAACCTCTATCAACAAAAATACAAGAATGACAATGAAAATAGCTAAGAAATTGCTGCTGTTTCATGACACTCAATATATGCTACCTGAATCTACCTTAGTCTTCAAACACTTTCATTTAGCTCTTATATGGGATCATAACATGTAAGAGAGGGTAAGTTGTTTGGGACCCTCCAGGTATTGTTGAATTGCAACTCACATGATTTGTCACCATTGGCTAGGCTGACTACAAGTAGCAGTATGCATATTTCTATCCTGCCTTTTCCCCAGTTCAGGACTCTATATGGCTTACAACAGACATGTGTGTGTGTGTGTGGAGAGAGAAAAGAGAGAGAGAGAGCTTAAAAATCACAGAATACAAACAAGTTAAAAAGTGACTAAATTCTCAAAAAAGGTAAAACCAGCTTAAAGCATAAATGTGTGTAGAGACTCTGCAACGTTCAGGGAAAAGTGTTTTCTTAAATATCTGCAAGACCTTAATCCTTCTCCTTGAAGATTCTATTAGGTATGAAGAACTTATACAGACCTTTCTTCTCCCCTTACTTCGTTCTACAGATTATCCTGCTGCTCACATTTGGTGGCTTTGTAAGGCTACTAATCATGCTCAAAATAGTCTCAAGCAAATACTTGTTATTATACTTATTTACAGTTTGAGTCAGCATTTAGACCTGTCAGAGTTGTGTTTGAGACTTAATAGTTGCTAGGTAAGAGAGGCAGATATATAGACTGGGGAAATGAGTTTAGACTGGGGAAATGAGTTTGTTGGTGTCATATGCCATCAGGCTGACTCTGACTTAGAGGGACACTATCCTAGGATTTTCTTGGAAAAAATATTCAAAGCAAGGTTAGAATAGTATGGCAAAGTACAGCTTACACTATCAGCTATAGATTATTAAAACCAGGTGCATGCTATAAAAGTATAACAAACATAAACATAAGGAGATACAGGGGTGTTTTTTTTTTTGAAAAAAACAGGTAATCCAAAAGACAACTAGATTGAAATTTAAAGAGATAGAGATGTTCTTGAAAAATGCAATAGGAGTATGCAGAGAAGGAAGCATGTTTTTTTTAATCCATTCTGCTCCAAGTCATTGCCTCCTTCGTATCCCATTTTAAAGGATTTCAAACCTTTGGAACACCAACTTCCATTCTTTTTAAATGAAACCCATGTCCCAACAACATTCTTGGGAAAAGATATCCTCCCTCAAAAACTCTCATTAACTTCAGTGAGAATGTTGCCTGAATAACGATTGCCCTGAACAATTGCTGACAGAAGCAATCTTTGCCCACAATATAGAGCAAATTCTAGTCTGTTATGTTTTCTTAAGTGGCCATAAGTAAGAATGATCTTTCAATAGCAGAGACACAGGTGTCTGACCAAACTCGCAAAGAGGCTGACATCCTGATGTATATTTTATGTTCAGCACTCGGTATTGAATAGAACTAATTTACCCAGTTCTGGTGTGTGCTACGATAATAAATTGTTGTTCTAGCATACAATGTGGCATGGAATGAAGCAAAGCAAAGACAACACAAGTCCTTCCACTTGTTTCAGTGGGAACTGGAGCAGACCAAATGTTACACAGTTGTGGTTCGATTGCTGTTGTGAACATAGTTCAGGACGATACTGGTTGGAATCACGATGCCTTCAAGGTCAACATTTTCAAAACAGTCGTGAAGTTCTCCCTGAGGAGCAGTTGGTAGAAAGGCAAGCAGAAGAGAAACAGAGAAAGATGGGAAAAGAGTGTGGCACAGGGAGAAACAGAGAAAGTTGAAGAAGGCTAGGAAAGAACAAGAGGACTAGTAAAGAATCACAACAGATAAGTCATTTTTGAGGCACCTTCTCCATACTACACTGTGGTAACATCTACCAGCAATAAGGAAGGTATGAGAATTTCTGACATATATGTGGCTTCTCTACCTCAACCCTTAGCTATAGATAACAATTTTTCCTATCATTCATCCTCAAAACAGATATATGAGTTTGGCTGCCATCATTCTTATATCAAATATAGGGTTAATAGTATCTGAGTTACCTAAAGTCATAAGAGAAAACCATGTTTGAGCAGGGTCTGAAAACAAGACTTTTTAAATCTAAATTAAACTTTTTTTTTTAATTTAACTAGCCCAAACTGTACCAACAATCATGCAAAACAATAGCCACATGAAGGAGAACAACTACAGCAGCAGCAGCAATGAGCCGGAGAACAAAGAAAAAAGCAAAAGGCAAGTTCTGCCATAATGAGGTTGCTTCCACAATTAGCTGCGAGTAGAATTAGAAAGAAAGCAACACAGGGGCATTTACTATAGTGCTGTATTTATATAGCCAAGCCTTTCCTTCTGACACAGATCCTACTCTAATGTTTACTCACAAGTAAGTCTTATGTGGCAAAAGACCTTGGTAAGTTTATTGCTTGCCTGTATTCTGCCTTTATTATTGATTCCTCTTGATCCCTTTGGAGAGGGGAGGAACGATTGATGAATGGCTCCGTATTTGTCCCTTGAAGAGCCTCTCCCAATTGCCTAATGTCAGATTTTAATTACAGATGTCCTCTATTTATATTTCCTTATTGTTTTAAAATAGCAAAATAGTTCTTAAAGAAAGAGAAGAAATTAAGTAATAGCATACCATGCCAAAAAAAAAAAAATGTTGGAACAGTTAAAGGAGGTTATTCAAGCAACAATTAATGGGAAATTTGTCACAATCCTCCTCACTCAGTACCACCACACAGCTTGGTGGAACAGGAAAATAAATACTGTGGACATGCAAACAAGAAGAATTCAGTTCAAAGGACAGAATCCCAGGAAAGTCTTAACAATGCTTTCCTTTTTCAAATTACAGAGGCTGCTGTTGCTACTGCATTGTACTGAAAAAAAATGTCATCACATATCAGGCTTTTAAGTATGAGAATGCAATATAGACAGTGACGGTCCTGGGTTGCCATTAACTTGACAAAGATATTGTCAAAAGCAAGTGGCCTTTTCTGAATGCTTCAGAGGAATATGAAGAAGAGTACATCCCTGCTTGGAACCTACAGTAAGGAAGAAGCAGACCAAGCTCATCTGTGTCCTGAGAGACTGTCGCCTCTTATTCCCTTGTCCCAAAGCCATCTATTCTGAGGCCGTGAGGATACTCCAAGACCATATGGAGAGTTTTTGGCTGACAGTGACAACAACCAGGTGAGAAACTGATATACCACCAGAGATTTAGCAGGCCTTCAGTTCTCAGCAACAGAAATGATTCATGAGGAACTAGTATCCTGCCAAGTGCTTTGAAATCTAGTGAGTCCAGACCTAATTTTGTTGATTTTTAAACTGTCAGAATTGATAAACTAGGTTTCCAGTTTGGATCCCCATATACTATTGGATTACAGTTCCCAGAATCCCTGACTACTGGCCATTTTGGCTGGGGTTTCTGGGAGTTCAAATCAATATACATCTTGGGACATGTTTTTGAAACTACTCATCTAGACCTTATTGTTCGGCATTATTTCCGTTTGTTCTTCAGATTCCCTTCTTCAGAATGTCAGTTGAAACATGGGTACCTGCTCAATATCTTCTGCAGTTGAAGAGAAAGGAAAATAATTCATTCAGCTTTTCTGCAGTCTCCTTATTCTTCTTTCTTACTACATCTTTTAACTCTTCTCCTGAGTCAGGCCATTTCCGTACGAGGCGAGGGAATTGCCCCATGTCGCTACTTACTGGATCTTCTGGCTCCCCGGTCCGGTCCAGGCTGCTCCAGAGCAGTGCGTGCTCATCACTCCACACTGCTCCCGTGTCAAAAATGGCAGCTTCCAGTTGGTCAAGGGTCTCAACCAACTGCTGAACCGCCGCCATTAGATCGCAGGCTCGCATTGGTGCAAGCCTGCGAATCTGCACAAGGGAGCAGGCTCACAGTGGCGTGCTCCATGCTTTTGAAAGACCTGATTTTTCCGGTCTTTCAAAAGCATGCTGGACGACCACTTGAGGTCATTCCAGAGCGGGCTAAGGTGCGGATCTACATTAAGTTGTCCAGACCCAGTCTGCTCCCAGGTGCAGATGTCCTCCCTGGAGGACGGACTGCACCGTTTCAAGTACCCCGTGCCGAAATGGCGTCAGTCAATCGATCCAAGAGGCAGAACATTCATTCTTGATTTTACCACCACTCCTCCAGCAGCTACTTTCAGTTGAAGAGGAGCTCTGTCAGTGCCAAACCGTTGAATGAATAGGGTTTCCCCCTAAGAGAGCTGTCATACAACTCAGAGTAGCTGCAGGAGGCACTGTGGTACAACCACAAGTAGATTTGACAATTCCATGCCAGTGGATCCACCAGCAATTTCTCTCTGTTCCAAAAGCATGCTACTCTCTTCTCGGACTTTTTAGATATCTTTTCCTTATCTGCAGTAAATATACTATCCAACATCTGTTACTACAGTTTTGAATAACCCTGAAGATTTCTTGGGAGACTTGGCCCTTCTAACATGCTCTCTTTCTTCCCCATTGCCTCTTCATTTCTAAATTAAAAGACTTCATTGACAATTGTCAATTTACATATATGCTAAATTAGATGATATATTAGTCTTTGTTGCATGTTAAGTCAGCAACACCAGCATCACACAGCAGGTCATGGATGACATTTAGGAATACATTTGGCTTTCCTCCATTATGATCAACAAAGAACCGTTTTGAGCCTAGATGTTTGTGCTACGTATGTGTTACCTCTTCATGACAAGAAACACGTTCACCCAGTCGGTGTGAGAGTAACTGAAGCCATCCATTACTTCAGAGAGAGAAAAAATTTCCTTTGGATACAGCCCGCTATCATTCTCCAACTCAAGATTATTCTGATTGCTTTGTTGGAGGGGAGGGTCTTGATATATATCTGCTGTACTGATCTGGGACTTGGCATTGCCAGCTGTAGTAATACTGTGGAGTCTCCCCCTTCTGAGCCTTCTAGGTTATTTGATATTATGCCATCTTTGATATAAAGACTGATATCAACCTCAATATGATGCTACAGAACCTTCCTATAGAGTCTGAATTAACTGCATTAATTGCGTTTCCCAGAATTCTCTTCATTCCACCAGGATTTCCTTATGTCCACTACATCTGCATTCCTTGTAAAACCAAGCACTTCAAATCCTGTATCTTGGCTTAGTTACTTCTACCATTAGCATATAAAAGCACTTCTATATGATAGGTCTCTTCAAATTATATTTTCCTTTACAGCTCTTTGGTCTCTTTAACTGCCTATTAAGTCCTAATAAATGTTTATTGAGTAGTTCTATCCCTTACCAGCTTGGACGTTCAGAAACATTTTCATCTTCATCACCTACAGATGATTATTCCTGGATCAGACATTCATTAGCTTCTGCTGGTTTCCCCCCTATCCCTGTCCCAGGATCATTTGAAATGTTGTTCTGAATGCTTTTCCGTGTTAAGTACCAGCAGCCTGGTTCTGTTTCAGTCCAGGCGCAGCCTATCCCTTTGATATGGGTCTGGTTTGTTCCAAAATGTTCCCCTCGCCTGACAAAATGCATTCTCCTCCTGCTGAGACGTTAGTCTCATCCACATCATGAAGACCACTGGCAAACATTGTTCATTTCCACTTCTCAAAATCAGATTAATAATAGTTTGTTTCTGTTTGATCTAATTGTATTATCTCCCAACCTGATCCTCTAATCTGGTACTTGGTTACCTAAATGCCTGGAATCAAATGTAAATCTCCTAAACCTGCTAGTAGTGAGTAGTTTCCTCCGTATCAGCAGTCTGGTAAATTTTATCTGGGTTCTAATGCAAATTTTCAAGGTGTTGTATCATATCCTCAAAATAGGTTCAGCACTCTGGATAGCTTCTTTAAAATTCAGATTAAAAAACATAAGCCATTTCCCCACTAAACTGTTATAGTGCTATTATTCACTTTCAACATCCTTTGGAATCCTGGAGTTTCCAGTGTAGGGAGGGGCCTTTGAAGATTCCATGGGATGCTGAAAGTGGAATAATAGCACTATAACTGTCTAGTGTGAAAATAGTCATAGTCCCTTCACCACCTCATTGGCAGTGAAGCTACCATTCAGCACTGAAACCCACTCTTCAGAGATTAAGTCCAATTGAACAGAGTGGTGATTATTTTTAAGTAAATACTGATAAGTCTGGGCTGTTTGGGTTCTAGTTGTGATATGTGATCATAACTTTGTAGGACTTTGTCCTGGAATCTGTTGCAGTGCATCCCAGGAAAGCATGGTAAGCTCCAAGATTCTAGCCTTCATTCTAGGCAGTGAGGAATGCTCTTCTCCTTGCGGTCTTTCTGTTGGCAGGCAAAGACTTTTGTGTTCTGACAGATCTTAGAACCGGAGGTTGTTATGAGATGGGTGCTTTACTCTATTTTTTGTTGCTTTTTACCTTTTTTAAGGATCTGCTTTAAATTGTTTTCATAGTGTTCGTGGTTTAATGCTATTTTAAAGTTGATCGTCTATGTTATTAATTATATTGTATTTATTTTAATTTCTAAGCCATCTTGAATACAAGTTGGAGGTGCTGGGGATATTGATGATGGTGATGATGATGATGATAACAGCAATAATAATAGTCAGCATTTCTGTATTGCAGTTATGGATTTGTAACATAGAGTTAAGGATCCATAACTGTGACATACTAACACCATGTTGTCACAATCATGGCACTAGTGCCATCAGGCAGCAGCGACACTGAGAGATGGAGATCACTTAAGCTGGGAATCATGATGCAGGAGAATGACCTTGAGTAAGCCTGTGGCAATCAGAAGAACAAACCTGAAACAATTCCTTGATGCAGTCTCTCTTGCTGGCATGAGTAGGTGGAACATCATCTTTCTATACCCCAGTCACTCACTGAATAGACTTCCAATTCTTAATGCACCTGTCGCACCAAAAGTAGGTATGGTGGCATCAGGTCGGAGAAGTTATTTAGTTATGTTTATGTAACAAAGAAGGCAATGTGGAATAGGGGCCAACTGCTATTAAAAATGCTGAAGCCAGTGAAAGAATTCATGCAGCCATTTTATCAGCACTTGTGTCTGATGATGATGATGAAGGAAAAATTGAAACGAGGTACCTCCTTCTTCCTCCCACCCATCCAACTCCCACCATTCTGCAACATCCTTTGAGTCTGGAGCCATTCAGTCAAGTACAAGTCTTGGCATCAGTTGCACAATTCACATATTTATGGACACTTGACCATTAATAGCAAAAGAATCCCAATGATCATTCACACCCATTTTGGGCCTAATCCCATTTGAATGTGTCCTCTATTTGAAGTGTTGTCCAGTCCAAATCCAATGGATATACATATCACACATAGTTCAGATGTTAATTATTTTATGATGGGTTATTTTGTTAAAATGATCCTGATCACAATGCAAAGAAGTTAATGTAGCACCATGCTGCTTGTATGTGTTGAGTGTACAACAGTGGTTCTCAACCTGTGGGTCCCCAGATGTTTGTGGACTTTAGCTCCCTGAAGCCCTGAGCATTGACCATAGTGGCTGGGGCTTCTGGGAGCTGAAGTCCACGAACATCTGGGGACCCACAGGTTGAGAACCACTGGTGTACAACAAAGTGTATGAAAGATGACACTAAAGCAGCTGCTTGAATTATTGCAAAACATGCTATGCAAGACTGTGCAGAAGAAGCATATATATGATACTGAAGAGTTATTGAAAGAATAGAAAACACCCAAAATGGTGTGAGGAAAAGCTGAGTCCTTCAAAAGGCAAAGACAGCTTCCCTAAGAGCCAAATCCATATGATGCAAGAACTAACTGGGTCTTGGAAACATTACCGAAAATGACTAGCATGTTGGTCTTAGCCATTACTTCAACTTTTTGGTAACACATTTACATTAGTGGAGGTTTCAGGGATACTGCAGTAGCAGCTACCTACTAAATATGTTATTTTTACTAATTTATTATTATGTTTGAATCCTTTTGAAAACAGAAACATAGGCAAAAATGTCAAACAACTGCTCTTTAAAAGTAACATTGGGAAAGCAATGGATATACTCATTATCTCCCCCACGATAGGCTATTAGTATTAATATTAATTTGGAGAGAGGAGATTTTATTACTCCCTCATAATCCAAACTCTTATGAATAACATTGGTATTTATAGTGAATTTCTTCCAAATTCTACAGCATTTTTTTCAGTGGTAAATTTAGGACTTAAAATAGAAATACCTTACAATTTTGTCAAAATGTCTCTGATATATCTCACATTCTGTTCACACAGTACTTTCAGCAAGAAGTTTGGTTTCTCTTACAATATTTCTTGTCTAGTAATGTAAAGAAAAAAGAAACAGTAAATCATTCTGTATCATATTTGTTTGAATGTAAGTTGTCTGTCTGATCGTGCAGCCCGTGAATAATTTCAGTACAGAGGCAGTCTGCAAGGCCAGGGAGATTTCTTTTTCACAGAAACTGTAAAACTATCCCTCTTTCTTTCTTTCTTTCTTTCTTTCTTTCTTTCTTTCTTTCTTTCTTTCTTTCTTTCTTTCTTTCTTTCTTTCTTTCTTTCTTTCCTTCCTTCCTTCCTTCCTTCCTTCCTTCCTTCCTTCCTTCCTTCCTTCTCTCTTTTCTGTTCTGCTTCCAGATGACATGTCTCTACCTGAATGGCTGTCCAGTCAAAATCCAGGTTAATGATAAAGAAGAAGAAGAAGGGAGAATGGGGGCCTTAAAGTTGTAGATCACCATTTAGCATCCAGATAACAGACTATGGAGTCACCTGGGTCACCTGAGGTACTTTCACAATTTGTATTTGTACTGCTCTGATTCTTCTGTAACTGGCATGGCAATGTCTTATGGAATCTTGGATTTACAGTTTAGGGAAGGGCATTTAGAATTCTTACCAAGAAACCTCTGGTGCCTCACCAAACTACAAACCCCAGGGTTCCATAAGATGTTGCCATAGTAGTTAAAGTAAAATCATACTGCTATAACTGTGTAATGTGACAATCACAGTCTGCATCACTGTGGTGAGATATATTGCATTTAAATAACAGTAATAATTGTAATTTATTCTTGATTTTGCACCTATAAATTAGTTTCAGTTGGGGGATCCCATGCCAGTGGGACAGTTAATCTAGTCTAAGTTTTAGTCTGAACTTTATAAGAGCCATCCAAGGTTCTGAATCCTATTCGGGAAACAAGTGCAGCACTTTGGGTAGTTCTTTTAAGGATTAGATGAAGTCCCTGAGCAGGCTTTCCTTCTCACTAACATGGCAGCTACTCCTATAGACACATATAAGCAGGTGCAAGATTTAGGAACTCTGTATCCTCTCTTATCCCCTGGTTTCAGTGATGTATACATGGCCACCCTTCTCTGCAATAATTGTGCAGGCACACAAAAACTTGAAAGGGATTCCTTCCTCTAAAATACAATGTTAGTAGGATTTTTATGATTATTTTAAAATGAAAAGGGAAGAGACTCTGTTCAGTTCTGAAGTGTATGATTAGTCAGCAATCATACACTTCAGAAGGAAATATCCAACATACTACTGGAAATATCCAACATACTACTGTAGCATGCAGGATATAGTTATTACAAGGATTTGAAAGTGAAGTCTAAAGATTAGTTTGCCATGATATACAAGTAACCTGTCCTGTCCCTCCTTCCAATACTTTCCAAAAGGCATTTGTTGGTCCAGCACCCAAAGGGAAAGATCCACAGTATATTGTATTTTTGGTCAATGATCCAAGGGGCTGGATTAAAAATAATGTCAATAAAAAAGATAAAGAAAGAGTTGCAGGTCCGAAAGGAAGAAATCTGATAAAATTAAAGTGTAATAGACACTTCAAACTGTGTGATCTGACCTAATAAGTTATTAATAGGGAACCATTACTCCTCATACATTTTTTATTAGCAAGGCATTGCCTTTTTGTCAAGATTAGTGGATTATAAAATATTTGTGCTACACAATATAAATGACCCTACCTATTAATAAGTCTCTGGAAAGATATGCTTAAATTGAATTACATTAAGGGGGAAAAGTGCCAACCGAAAATTAGGCATAATTAATGGGAACACATAAATAAACCAGAGATAGAGGGAAAAGGACATTCTCTCCATTGATCATTGGGAGGATTAATTGCCAATATGCTCTAACGACATCTCGACTATTACTGTTTTTATAAGAGTCATTTCAGAGGATGAAATGCTCCTGGTGGCATGAATGTCATGTGCTACACTTTATTGCAGATAAAGAACGAGTTGGATCATGTGACCTCAAAAGTTATCTCTATACATTTTGAAGTGCTGGAACCACCCACATCAAGTATAGCATGCAACAAAGCTGCATTCATACTCTTTTCTTTTTCCTAAGGCAGACCAACAGCTTTGGTAATATGCAAGTACTAACCGTTTCCCGTGAGCATGAATTACAATCCAAGAGCTGTCCCCACCAAAAAAGCACGATGAAGTCACACCCCTCTGTTATTTTCCATGGGTTAGAGCCAGATCTTCACTTAGTGCAGCGATGCCTTAGAGATAGAGGAAATTATTTTTCACATCTCATTCGTATAATGGATAACGTGAATTGAGTTACATGCTGAATGAATACCCTGGATCTTCTCTACTTGCTAGCATATATATAAGGTTTCTCAGGATCTCATAGCTGTGCCTCCAACGTGCTATTGGGTAACCAAAGCAAAGTTGTGCTTCTCTCTCATTCATCCCATTAAAAAAAAAGGTTCAGATAACTGCACTCTCTTTGAAGGCAAGTTGTACAAAATGAAATGAGTTGCAGTACATACGAATGTCAAGGTTTTTTGTGCTTTCTTTGAAGGCTGAAAACAAATACTTCAATAATCCAATGATTCTACGTATTAGGATATTTTAGACAGGAGGAAATAAAGGCATAACATATTTGTGAAGCATCATGCACCACTGCAATAAAGGCAGATCTTGAGTTAATTACATATGGAATAAATAACAATCATAACAAATGATTAGTTTGTCAAAATGTCTCTTGTGTACAAGAAACACGAAGGCTGCCATCTTATTCATGCTCGCATGGAAATATATCTAATTTCACTCAAATGGGGCTTACATTTGAGTAGACATGTACTGGACTGCAGTATCAGACCCTTAAGCATAAGGAATACTCCATCATAATTTGCTTCCTTCTCTCCAGCCAGATTCTATCACTAACACATTATCCTTATATGTTATCTATAATACGGGTTATCCTGGGTTTCAGCTATCCAAATCTTTTAATGTGTAAGCACAATATAATCATTACTCAAAAACATTACAAATATGTTGTTGTTGTTTATCAGTGTTCCGTAGCTGCTTTCTAAACCTTAGGAGATGCTTCTACTTTTCATAGCTCTAAACTCTGTTGTGTAAGAAGTGCTTCTTTCATTTTGCAGATACAACTTACAATGGTTTTCAGCATAATGCACATAAGTCTTTTCTAACTAAGGTTACAGGGGGAGGGGGGATAATTGAATCTCTTATAAAAATAGAAAAGAAGGGGGGAAATGTTAATCACTGACTGATTGTTTTTAAGGTAAAATCTTAATATATATGCTTCACATTTTTTCTACCATCATATTGTATTTCACATGCCATTATTCATAATAATCCTGAACCACCATTTCTTCAAGGAAATCAGGATGGTGTACATGAGGAGTCAGAAACTGTGCAGGGCACAGAAGCTACAACTGAACTTTTCTCCATGACCAACCCTAGACCAAACCCAGAAGGGACTGAAGGGTCACTTGGAGTTTTAAGGAAAGTCTATTTCAGCACCCCCCCCAATGATGCAGAAATATATACATACATGTGTGTGCGCATGTAGACATGTAAACATATTTCCAATGTTTTAAATGTTTATTTTAATGTATCCCCATTTTACTGAGCTGTAAGCCATCTTGAGTTCCACAACTGGTGTTGACTTACAACCCAATATAAATGAATACAATAACAAAACACCACATTGTTCAAAGTTTTGAGGGCACAAGTTTTGAGTTCTTCAATTTTGGATCCAAAGTGGAGAAAGGGCTAGGTGGAGCCTGTAGGATACACAATTTCCATCCTATCCTCACAACAACCCTGTATAATTGGTTCATGATAGTGACCAGCACTTAATGTTCCTTGAATGTGCTTCTAGGAGTACATCCAGACTGTTTAAAGAGTCCAGAAAGTCTGAGATTTTGTTCCTTTTTTTCTTTTTTGCATTTTGGATATCCATATGTGTTTTCTTTTCATTCCAGAACATTTTCTATCAGCACCCAGTACAATCAGAGATTTTTTAGATCAGCTTCCTGAAGTGATTTAGTTTAGCCCAGTATAAAACCAGGAAGAACAGGAATAAAATCTTGGACTTATCAATTGGTCTGGATGCCCCCTAAGCTGAATGAAACATTGAATATGGTGTACTCTCAAATGAGGTTTTTATAGTGCAATTGCATTGCCTCATTAACAGAATTCTACAGCGAGTCCAGCCAGTGTCATCCTCATTTTGTAACCCTTTTGAGCATCTTCCCAGAGATTATCTTTTCTATTCCATTCCAAGAAAAAATATCTGCCACAGAAGAAGAAAAAAGGAGAGTTACATGATATCTTTTGACAGGTAGGGCTAAGAGCTCATCCTGCCAGAGGCCCTCCTTAATCCAATTCTCATCCTTTACAAGAAAGGGTATCTCAGTACATCAAGACAGCTAGTTGAAAACATGGTCAGTCACTGGGTGATTTTTTCATGTCTCAGGGTTTTTTTTTTCTTGCCAATGCCCCCTCCCCCTCAAAAAGTCTGTGCAGAAGACATTGTCCTAGATGATGCTTTGTGCAGAATATTGTACATAAGACACTTTGTTCTGTAAAACAAATCATTGGTTTTTGCACAAGAAACAATGATCAAGATCCTACATTACACACTTGGTTGCAAATGAGTAATTCTGTAACATCATCTGGCCCAGTCCCCCAAACCTACCTTGACAGCCAGCAGCCACACTGAATGATGGAAGTCTGTTCTGCTGGCAATCAAGGCACAACTGAATTATGTTTCCAGCCACCTCCTGCCACCAAGTAAGGCTGTGACAATCAGAAGCAGGACACCTGCCACAATTCTTCATTGCAACCTCCCTCACAGGTAGGAGAGGGTTGGAAACGTCAATCTGCTACATTAGAGTTGCCAAGAGAACAGATTTCCATTGCTTGATGCAGCTGCTGCCTGTTAGCTGTTAAAGTAGGGTAGGTAGGGAATTAACAATTGTGGCAAAAAAAATGCAAATTTGTAACTTTAATACAGGATGCCAGACCATGGCTTTCTGCACAAACATTTTTTTTCATAAGACAGTCTCAAAATGTGAAAAATCACTGAAAAAAAATATAGTCTTTCCCCATGGAGGAAGGAGTGGACTCTTGAAATTCTTTCTCCTTGTGTGAGAAAATCAAACAAATTAATTACATCCCTATACCACACTAGTTTCATAAAGTTGTGGTCAGTCTTCTTCAGAAGAGAGTTCCTAATCCGTGGGGGTACCCTGTCTCTGATACCCACCAATCTGAAACTTATATTGGGTTCATATATGAACATAAGAAGAACATACCTGAAAGAGTTGTTGCCAGTTACTCTATTTTCTCACTATTTTCCCCCATATTCTCCTGTTTCAAACAATCTGGACACACAAAAAATGAGCTTATCATGTCCTATGGGAAGCAATCTAGAATTCAGTTTGCTAGAAATCAGGGGGTTTTGCTAAGCTTAATACAGTGTAAGGTAAAGCTTTCTTGCTCTTTGTTTTTTAAAAAAGACAGTACTTCCCAGAACATCCACTATTTAAAAAAAAATAGGGTATCAGGATGATTTTGAGATCTACACCAGCCTTTTTTGCTAAGCAGATTAAGAAAAAAAAAGTAAGGACCCATTCATTAGAAATAATCCACCTGAAACAAAACACCCAACACTAATCCTCTAAAAACCTTATCTACTCTTTGACACTGTTGTAACAAACACTTCCAAAGTCCTGTGCCAACATTACTCATGTGTTCAGTGGATTTTAATTAGAGCTCTGAGAGGTTGGGAAAACTGGCTGACAGGCCATGCTCACTTCTTTCACAAGGTACGTCTGTTCCAGCCTTTTCATCTAGCTTCTCATAGATTGAGGACAGTGGAGCAAAAAGGAATTATAACATAAAATGCACCTTTGAGAGGTATCTCAAGGCCTTGCAAAGTTAAGGTACAGGTCTTTTGTGAATAGCATTTTGAATTTATCAATATAGAGAGATAGGTCTTGCAAGCTGTTTGTTTAGATCTCACACTTTAATGATGGAGCAAAAACATTCAGTTGCGAGGGATTCCTTTAAGAATACTGGATGATTCTAATATATAAGCCAACACCATCACAAGGTGAAAGTGTACAGTTTCATCAGGCTTTCAACTGTCATCCTTCTACTCTCATTATGTGAAATGAAAAGACTGGGGGTAAATAGTGATTCTTCATAAAGGCCAAGTAATGACGTCTATTTTTTTTCACAGATCTTTCTTGCTGTTGTTTACCCAGATCGTTCTGTGAAAGTGCTAAGCTAGCCAGGTAAGCCAGGCTAGCCAGGTAGTGGTAAGCTAGCCAGGTATATTTATCTGATCCTGTTGAGATCCAGGTTCAAAGAAGGCAGGGCTCAGAGTCAGAAATCAGTCAGACAGACATATTGAAGGCACCTCAATGTTCAGTCTAGATAAGTCTATCCAGAATTAACTCTCACTGAATGCAGTCGGAGTTACTCTAAGGAAAGGTGGACAAATTCAAGCTTTGGCCCACTTTGGTTTCACATATATTCCATCATATGTCCAGTTTCTGCCACTCTGCAAATTAAACACATGCACAAACAATCATATTTATTTTTGTACACCATTTCATTTAATATGCACATTTTGTATGCAACTTTCCCAGTATACACCTTTTCATGTAGATTTTTAGGTGAGAACTGCATTAGCCAATACAAAGGATAACTGTCCCAACTGCCCAATATAAGTGTCTGATACAAAGAGATTATGTTCCAATCTGCATATTAGTCTGGGAGCTGACAATTAAAAACATGTATTGAAGGATATCATCTTCCATCCTTATTCATAAGTAAATGCTGATGTACTGTAACATTAAATTTAAGAATAATAACCTTATAAGCTCAAATTGATAAATATTTTTTTAAATTATAAGCTTAAATTTAGGGAGCTAAAAAAATCTGAAAGAAAAGATAGAAATTCAAAATGGCAGAAGCTTGGTATCCTCTTACGGGAAGACTTAGAATCATAGAATCATAGAAATGTAGAGTTGGAAGAGACCACACGGGCCATCCAGTCCAACACCCTGCCATGCAGGAACACCCTCAAAGCACTCCTGACAGATGGCCATCTAGCCTCTGCTTAAAAACCTCCAAAGAAGGAGACTCATCTACACTCCGAGGCAGCATATTCCACTGCTGGACAGCCCTGACCGTCAGGAAGTTCTTCCTGAGGTTCAGGTGGAATCTCCTTTCCTGCAGCTTGAATCCATTGCTCCTTGTCCTGGTCTCTGGAGCAGCAGAAAACAAGCCCTCTCCTTCCTCTACTTGGCATCCCTTCAAATATTTAAACATGGCTATCATGTCCCCTCTTAACCTTCTCTTCTGCAGACTAAACATACTCAGCTCTCTAAGTCTATCCTCATAGGGCATGGCTTCCAGGCCCCTCACCATTTTGGTCACCCTCCTCTGGACTTGCTCCAGCTTGACTATCTCCTTCTTAAATTGGGATGCCCAGAACTGGACACAGTATTCAAGATGAGGTCTAACCAAAGCAGAGTAGAGTGGTACCAGTACCTCCCTCAATCTAGACACCATACTCCTGTTGATGCAGCCGAGAATTGCATTGGCTTTCTTGGCTGCCGCATCACACTGCTGACTCATGTTCAGCTTGTGGTCTATTAAGACTCCTAGATCCCTTTCACCTGTACTGCTATCCAGCCACGTATCCCCCATCCTATACTTCTGTATTCCATTTTTTCTACCTAAGTGTAGGACCTAACACTTCTCTCTGTTGAATTTCATTTTGTTACCCTTGGCCCAGCTCTGTCCAGGTCATTTTGAATTTTGATCCTGTCCTCTGGCATATTAGCTTATGTGTGAACTATAATGAATGCACCTTCTGAAGAGTTTCTTTCACCAATTTTTCATGTTTTTTTTTATATAAAAAGCAAACTGAATTAGAAAAAGTTGGTTCAGAAGCCCCCTGAATTAATTTTAGGTGTGTGTGTGTGTGTGCGCGCGTGTGTGTGCAGTGTTAGTTTTCTTCAACATTAAACACCTCCTTGAAAGCACTGATGGCCTATGGCCAAAGGTGTGTGTCTTTACTGTTGTCGGTTAAGGTCCCTGCCTCCTGGTTTTGCCTATGGTCTGCCTGGGCTTCCACAACGAGACAGATGCAGTTGCAGATAACTTTGTGTATGCTTTGTACTAAACATCTTACATAGCAGACAATGCTCTGAAACAGGAGGAAACTAAAATGAAATGGAGAGGGAAGGTTTCCAGAACAAGGGATAATTGTCTCTAATACCAGTTGCTAGGGAACATGACCAGAAAAGTGCTATTCCACTCCTGTTTTGTTTGTGGGCTTCCCCCAGGCACCCAGTTGGCCACTGTGGGAACAGAATGCTGGATGAGAGTGTTTTCCTCCCCTCCAGCGGGACTTAGAGCTAAGGACACGCAGCGAGCATTCTGGATAGTTGGTTACCTGCTATTTCTAGCTTTATTTATCTAGAAATATATATATTTAGTAATTATATTTAGCATAGTCTAGGGGCACAAAACAATATCTGAAACTTCCTCTGTTGATGGCAACAAGCAGTGGCAATGAATTCAAGATATAGCTATATAGGTATACAGGAATACCTCAGTTAACAAAGTGTTTGTCCAGGAAGCTCATTTTTACAAAAGTCTTCTTCTGCATACCTGGCCCCACTTCTTTTCCTCCTTCTTCTCTGTCTAACTGACAGTTTTTAAACAGCATTGGCATTGGGAAGGTGAGGAGGACTAGATAAACAGAGTCTCACTTGCCAGGTTGCTATACCACACCCTACAGTAGAGACACAAACAGGCAGACAAACATAAAATAGTAAGCATCTTCATTAATTTTATATATATATATATATATATATATAAAATTTATATATATATAAAATTAATGAAGATGCTTACTATTTTTGTGTGTGTGTGTGTGTGTGTGTGTGTGTGTGTATCTCCTGGTCTTTGAACAGAGATCTTGGACCACCATACAATAAAACCAATCTGACAATTTAATACAGTATGAGGTCAGCCTCGTAGTGGTTTGAGTGTTGAACTACAACTCAGGGACCAGAGCTGGAATCCCCATTCAACCATGGAAATCAACTGAGTGACCTTGGGCAAGTCATACTCTCTCAGCTTCAAAGGAAGGCAGTAGTAAACCCTCTGAACAAGTCTTGCCAAAAAACGAAAACCAAAAAAAAAAGATAGGTTGGCCTTAGGGCTGCCATAAGTCAGTAGCAACTTGAAAGCAGACAAAAAACAACAACAATTAATAATAAAAATTATTTTAAAAGACTAAAAATAGATCAAACAATTGTCAAAGAGAGATTAACTGCAAAAGAGAGATTAAAAGAATTAAAGAGTTTCAAACAAATGCTGAAGTAAGACTGATATAGCATTACTTCAGGTTGCAAATATAAACCTCCTCCTCTACTGTGCTGCTTTTTTAAATATAGTTCCCACCTCTCTGCCTCCTTCTGCTGGTTCCTGCTGCTCCTTGGAAAGGAACATTAAACCAAGATGGCTATTCTTCATCTGAAATCAGTTTCCTCTATCCATCTAGATTCCTGAATGTTCTGGAAATGTGGTGTTATCTACACAGCTAACAGAGCAAAGCAGTATTTCAGGAGCTGGCTAAATATTGTTAGCGAAGACAACACTGCCATCCATTGAGCAATCACAGAACCACAGTTATCAGCTGTAGCAGGATTTTGTTAAATGACAATTGGAAGATGCCACATGCTGAACATGCAGTCTTTCTAGGAGTTTATTATTGCGATGCAGTGGATGTAGACTCCATAGTTAAAGCAAATGTGCAATACACAGCTATCTGAGTCGCATAGAGTCTGATGTAACTGCAGGTCCCACACTGTAATATCTCTGTAAAATATATGGTTCTTAAAAATTAGAATTTCTGAAGGGTTTTTTTTTCAGTTTACATGTAGTAGATGCTTCTTCAAGGGTAAAGATAAATGTGTGTGTGTGTGTGTGTGTGTGTGTGTGTGTGTGTGTGTGTGTAATTTCCCCTCAAGTTTTTAGATTGTTCTAAGAGTTTACAAAACGATATCAAGTGGCAGGATGTTATACCCTATGCTGAAGTCTTCTTATAGTGGTATCCCAGAGCTATAGTGAACCCCACAGCAATACTGACAATCCTGTTGAAACTGGTCCATATAAAAACCCACTGCTGAATTGAACAGTATATCTTTCCCTATAACAGTGAGCTGGGTTGATTCAATGTCTATCAGCTTGGAACCAAAATAAGTCACCCCCAAAATAGGCCACCCAGAGTAGTAGCTTACACATGGGACTTTCCAGCAGCTGCTTGCTTCCATATCAGAGAGGTGATGAATCTCCTCTGGTTTTTAGTTCAGACTTTGAAAGATCTAGTTGAATCTATTTGGGACCGCAGTTGAGAGCAGTGGGCAGTTCTTTTAAATTCTGGACTAATACTGGGAAACAGATTTACCGCACTGCTAATATGGGAACCACCAGCCACTACTATTCCTTTCCATGGACTTGTAATACAGGATTTTAATTAAGGCTTTGATCCTATGCCTACTTTCCTATATTATCACTTCTATCACTCTTGTGGGGGGGGGGGAGTGAAGAGGGAAAAATTCCTCTGCCTGTGGAGACTCTCTCCACAATTTAGCATTGGTTTCCCCATTATTCTAAGCTGCGTGGAGAGCTATCACAGATTTGATCTTTGTTGTCCCCATGAAAAAGGCAATGAAAGCAGTAATGGAGGCAACCAGGACTTGTGTACACCACTTCATCATGTAGATATTTAATCTGATCAGACCTTTAATACCTCTGACCATTTTTGTTCACATGTATAGATAATCATATTGATATCACCGAGGAAACATCCACTTTGTGTTCCTTGCTCTGATAGTTGTTGCTAAGTAAGATGCTTTCAGCTGAGTAAGTAAGCGCTAGAGGAATAAGGTCCAAAATAATTGGTGGAATTTGTATCTAAAAGTAAGTACACATTCTTGCAAGCATGCAAGAATCTATAAAGAGCAGAACAGGGGAAGCCAGTAGTTTTCACATCAGGGGGACAGTGAGTCTGGTTTAGCTCTTATCCAAACTTCAGAAGAGCTATTCAAGATGCTGCAATCTATGTCCAGGATCCTGAACTGATTTTGGACATAGATTTTAGCACCTTGGACATTTCTTTTAAATATTGAACTAAAGCCTGAAGTAGATTACCATCCCACTGAGATGGGAACCACTCCAGGAGCCAAATTCAAACCTTGCACAAGCAGGTATCAGCTAACATTTTCTCTTCCCTCTCTCCATCTCATGGCAATTTGTATGCTCTACCAAATCTGTCCACCCTGTGGACACACAGGGAAGAGCTACAAGAATGAGGATGAATTTCCTTTTCATGTTCTGTGGAAGGACTTCAATGGATTACCCTCAAAATCCTCTTCCTCTAAACCTGTCACTTCTGTTGACACCAGTAGCAGCTTCCCTTCCAGTGTTTGTGTCTATGTGTATGTTTGATTTTTTAATCAGGATCAACACTTGGGAGGAAAGCCACTTACTGGAGGCATTATGTAAAAGAAAAAAAGAAACATAAAGCCAACTATCTATTTAAGGTTATATATCATTCAGCCCTGGGTCCACACAGATAGCAACAGCAACTCTTTCTGACCAAGGGGAGACTTCAGACAAAAACCAACCCTTCATTTGGAACTTTAGAGAGAAAACTACACTTGTACCCTACACATTTATGATTCCATTTTTAAATGACATGCTTCCATCCTACTGAGTACTGGGATTTCCTTTGTAGGAAGGATTATTTAGAATGCTCAGCCACAGAGCTCAAGTGCCTCACCAAATTACAAACCCCAGGATTTCACAGGATACTGTTGTGGCAGTTAAAGTGGAATGATAGCATTACAATTTTGTAGTATGAAAGCGCCTTTTAAGCCATTGCAGCACACTTGCCCATTCTGCTACGATTTCTGAGTGTCTATGCTCTGCCTCTCATCCTACTATCATCTCAGTGCCTTTTGCTGCTAAAACACAGGAACCCTAGACATGGTCAGCGACACTCTGAAGAAATAAAGCAGCCAAGCTTTAACTGCCGCCTTCCAGAGGAGATGACACAAAGAAGGATGGCTGCTCTAGAATGTGTTGTCCTTTGAAACCACATGATGCATTCAGAGAATTAAATTTTCAACAAGTCATTTACTGATAGCCGCTCAGTGAGCACTCCTTCTGCAGCTTAAGTTTCTGTGGTTCCATAGACATTTATAGGACAGGGCTGTGTTATGGAATAATGCCACACAGGAGAGAGAGAAACACTGTCTTTCTCTGCCAATGTTTGTTCCCAGGAAACAAGGTCAGGTTTAAATGAAATAAATAACACTTTAACTGTTTAATATGTCTTCTCAGTTTCCTCACTGATTGCCAGTTTTATAGTGATAGAAAATTACACATCCCTCTTTCTCAAAAACACTAATCTGATAAATCCAGAGTTGATTCACTCACTATTGATGGACAGCATTTGTAAATGAAGATGCCATGTCTCAGCATTTAATGATCTTGGAATATGTTTGTCCCTGACTAAACACATCTTGTTCTTTTCTTCTCTCTTCTTTTTAAAGATTGTTATCATTTATGTAAAGTAAATTACTGGAGCAATGCTTTCAACCAGAATATGTTTATCAAGCTTTTTCTAAACAGGGTTATATATATTCTGTGTCAAGATTATATCACGTCCATCTTGTTTCCAGGCTGCTGACAGGACTGCATTAACACTATTTTTTTCATTCATTATTTATTCATTTAATTATTATATTTTAATTATTAATTTTCAATAGTCTTAACAGTAGCCTATGTTTGGGTCAATTTATTATTTGGGAACATCTTTGTCATTCTAACTCAGCCACGTGTGAAAGAAAACTATCTTAATTTGGGTTTTGTTGCCATTGTGCAATGTGTCTTCCTTCTCTAGGTCTTGGTGTTCTCTGAACAAGAGTCACAGTTGTAGAGAATATTTTTTATGTTGGCTTGCTTGCCCTTCAGCAAAATACACCTACACTATAAGGTTGTGTGAAGAAAGATTCAGAGTCCTGTAGATATTAACATTTGATTCTGAGGGTCCCAGCTGACAGCCAGGGATTTTTACGGCACCTCTCAATAAAATTAGTAACAGTGTTGAGGTGGTTCTCATGAAGATGCCTTCTGATACCCTTCTTATTGAGGTGGATTGGACCTCCCTAGGGTCTGTGGGACAGACTGTGTAGCTTACTTTAGCCTTGCTGGTAGCTCCCTGCAGTGGTCTTGTTTTCTTTCACTATGTCTTAGAAAACGAGTTGAGGTCTGGTGTAGAGTTCGGAGGGGAAAACACAGATGTCACCACAAAAGCATAACAGCTGCATTGTACTGCAGAGGACACTACTGGATACTACTGCTGCAGAAATATTGCCGCTGACAGGTTTCTATTTTGGCAGGCATGTAGTTTGAACATTCTCTCTTGGCTGTTCACTCAAGTTCCAGGACATTTTCAAAAGGAAAAATGATAGATGTCCAGAAAGTATTTAAAAATGAAGTGTTGTGGGGGGAGGTCAGAGGCCCCAGTAGAATAGTTCCTGCTGGATGCTCAGTTTCTGTTGGCTTCCTGAAGATGATTTATTTGTTTATGACATTTTTGTGCTTCTCTTCAGTATAGATCACATACAAAGTATCCAAGACAGTGTAAAAAATTAGAGAGAGAGAGAGAGTTGTTGGAAAAACTCAAAAAATACAAAGGCCAGGGTTGTTCTTCTAGTGAACATGTTATTTAATAAGGCCATTTCCGCATTGGATGGCAGTAGCACATTGTAGCGTTACCTCTTGGCATTGCTATTTATGCAGTGGCATTGGGTTAGGAAAACTCTTCCACCTTAAGTGGATGAGCAGTGGTACTGCTACTGGTATTCCTTCCACATTACAGCATCCTTGGCCACTCCCTTGCCCCGCCTTCACCCTGCCCCGCTATCCTGATTGGGTGTTTTTATTTTGGTTTGTTTTTGAAAGCCATACTAATGCAGCAATGTGGTAACAGCATGCCACACCAGTACACTATTGCACTTTTGCTCTGTAATGCCTAGAAATGTATTTTAAAAAATACAAAGTTTTAACTCAAAGGAGAAATTTAAAATAAACATGGAGAGGTGATAGAAAGTTACCATGCCGTGGGAGGGAGGGACAAGCTGGGCATGGCCACAGCCCACACACTGCTGGATCCGCAATAACAGGAAGTGCTATCAAGTGCTATAATGCTACTGCACTAAGACAGCTGACAGGATTGAGGCACTAAAGGGGGCTCTTGACATATTTTTCCTGGAAATAGAATACAGTGCTTGGGGGTGGGATAGCAGCTGGATAGCAACAATGTTGTACAGAGGATGGCTCCTGGACTGGAAACAACCCCATGGCTGTTGCCCCTTGGTGACATTGTGGCCTAAGTCTCTAGCAAATGATTCTTCCTCATACTGGCTGATCACCATGCACTCTCAAAACCTGCTTTGGAGACCTGGAAAACTATTGGAGTTAGTGTTCAGTTGGCACAGAGAACTGAAGACGATAAAAGAAGGGGAGGGAAATATTTTCCTCCCGTTGCACTAGAAGTCAGCTACGAGTGTTATATTTCATTCAGGCCATTACAAAACAACATCCAGTAGTCATAATTAAAGAGAGAAAATAAAAATACATGTTATTCGTTTTCTAAGCAAGACCAAGATGGATGCCACATGATAGTTCGAGGCATGGTTGTAGAATTTGCATGCAAATACCAAGCTCAAAAGCCCTTGCTATCGAGTAAGAAAGCCTAGAGGGAGAGATTCATGCCACAGTTGCATAGCTCATACCACAGGGAAGGGGATTCCATTCCCCTTGCACCCAATAGTGTAGTGTAGTGTTCTCTCTCTGTGTGTGAGAGAGAGTGTACTGGAGTATATGATTGTCAATACTGAAAACATGTTGAAACCAAAATAAAAATTTAATAGGACTGTATTGTACTGTGATAGACAAGATGAAATGTTGCAGAACTTTGTAGTATTGCTACAATGTTTATTTAACCCACCCCCACCCTCATTTTATTAAGCAAAAGAATATTCACTACACCTTATAACGATTCCTTGCCATTCCACCTTCTTTGTTAAGCAATAGGTCCTCCTAGCCTGACCTTGACCTATAACTAGATCTTGGCATTTAGTCATACTGTGGTTTGTGGTAGCAATAACCGCAAAACAGGATCTTCCCAGTGGCTTCCAGCCAGAGTGTTACTCACTAGCTAATGGTTGGAATGGAGTGATAAAAGATATGTGTGGGGGAGAGCCACACATCTTGTGTTTGTTGGTGTGAAATGAGTAAAAATAAGCTGATAAAACTACACATTAGAGCCACGAAAGCTATTTATGCTATTATTAATCTATTTTTGATGTAATGGTATTATTAATGTAAAATTGTTTGGCTCTCCTGCTCTCTAGATATGCATGCATATGTACACATATTTTAAAAGCTGTATAATTTAGAGAATGGAATACTCCAGTATCATGTCTAGAGACATATGCACATGTGCATGCACACACACGCACACGCACACACACACTAGCAGAAGCTGAGCAAAATTTCAGCAAGCTAGTACTCATCAACAGTTGCAGTTCAACTACAGGGCAGAAACAGGTAAGTCACTTATGACGACTGTTGAGCGTGAATTTGCAAGAAAAAATTACTCTTGGGAAATAATTCAAAATATTGTAACGAAAAGACCAAGGAAACAATACTGTAAAGTGAATTGGGCTGTTTGTAAAGGATTTGCAGTTGTGCTAGTCTGTTAGAATTGAAAACAAAACAAAACAAAGGTAATTGGGCTGGTTCATGATCAAAAACAAACACAAAATTAGAAATATTTTATTAAGACTAACCAAAAATTTCACAGAAGTGTGCTAGCTTTCTTCAGAGCTCTCCCTCTGACTAGGATAAGACACAGGTGAAGAAACAGAAAGGACCTCATAATAGATCAGCTGGCATGGCTGTGAACTGTACTGCTAAACTCAATCCCAAAATAGAGATTGTAGATATGGAATGATTCACTGCGTAGGTATATTGGCATCAGTTATACCTAGAAATGCATGCAGCAATGAAGAATCAATAGCCACCCTCTATTTCTGAAAGCACAAGGCTGGTTAAAATTCCCAAGATCAAAGATGGCAGATTGCAAAAGCACAGAAGAACAACAACATCCAAGCATATGTGACTGCTCCTGTGGATGCTTCCAACTGGCCTGTGCAGATACTTCTGTTAGGGTTTTTTTAAAAAAAGTACTTAGTGGTTTTTTTTTTGTTTTAAAAAATTGTTACTTTCTCTAGGGTGTCTCTATTCATATTATTCTTGCCTCTGTATTTTAATGTATTCTTTATTGACTGTATGGCTCCAGATTTTATTGTGGCCTGGAAATGCTCTTAGTAACTGTGAACGGTAGAAGAGTGCCAGAAAACATGATACAAACTTCTTTTATATATGAAATACGAAGACAAATCAAAAGTAACAAAACAGTCTGCAAACTTTGTATGACTCTTCTACAGGGTAAAGTTGAGCTCCTGTATGATGTTTGTGAAAAGTAAATCTATGTTTATGTAGTTCCACAATGGTTGAGAGGGCCAGGATGGTGTCATGGCTTGAGCATTGGACTACGACCCTGGAGACCAGGGTTCAATTCCCTGCTTGGCCATGGAAACCCACTGGGTAATTTTAGGTACATCACATATTCTCAGCTCCAGAAAACCTTGGCCCTTTCCACAATGCACCTTTTCACAGAGCTGGGATGCGGGGATCGCATGAGCAGCCTCCAGCGAGAGACTCTCGCGTCCCTGCTGCTTCAGCTCCACACGAGCTGCCTACTCGCGCGAGAGCCCCGCCTCTTCCTTCCGCAGTGCACCTGGGAGTTTCCCAGGCTGTGCTGGGGCAGGAAGCACAAGCGCCACGGCTCTAGAGCTCCGCACGCATGGCAAGTGCACGTGGGGCCCTGGAGCGCTGCGCAATCACGCATCATTTTCAGCTCAAAGCTGAAAATGAAAAAGTGCACGAGCGGTGCCTGCCAGACCCTGGAGTGTTGTGCGATTGTGAGTGCGTGTGGACCGCTCCTCACATTTGTGTGATGCTCAAGGGGCCCTTTCGCATGGCAAATGCCATGTGAAAAGGGCCCTTGTGATGGGCTTGCCTAAGATTTGTCATAAGCTGGGAACAACTGGAAGGAACACAACAAAAATAACACGATTGTTGAGCTACACCGCCCTTCTGCTAAGTATCAGTTGTGAATCTGCACAGCCCATTGTATATCCGCCAGTGCATCTGCTTATTGTCTTATTATTCAATAAGGAATGTACAAGTGGCTGTTTCTGTAATCCAAGTGAATAAAGTGATATACTGAAGACACTGATGAATAGTTAGGCACCAAGAATCTGCAGTTCAGTGGATGGAATACTGTTGGTTAGTTCCTATTAGAGTAGATCTATTAATTTGTTGAATGATGAGTCAATATGCAGGTAAACCCAACTGAGTCAATGGCTCTGCTATTGTTGGGATTAATAATAGGATTTAGGCCCACAAGAGATGGTCACATGAGTGGGGCTCAGTCATGAATATGTCCAGTAAATTATGGCAAAAATATACAACTTTATGTATAAGGGAACTTACATATGTGTATGATATCAACAAGTTTGAAGCCTAGACATGATGTTAAACCAACCGACACGCACAAACACACACACACACACACAAAAAGGTAATAATAGGGAAGTTGTTTGGGAACATGGCAGGGGGAAAGCCTTATCAAAGTAGTATAAATTTCAGAAATATAGAAAATATAATTTCAAATCTAAAAAGACCCTTTCTTTCTCAATTCATATCTGTGATGGATCATAGTCTAAGGAGAGAGGTCCCTGTAAGGAATTATAGTGCCTCCCCAAATGGTGTTTAGATCTTGAGTTAAAGAACACATGCAAAATGACATAGCCTCCTGGTAAAATCATAGTGTTCCATCTTTGGCCCTTTCCACATGGGGGGGCGGTGAAACGGGGGAAACGGGGCAGCGCACGCGGGGACGGAGCTTACCTTGAAGCGGGGCGCACGTGAATTCGCTGCTCTAAATGTCGGCGGCGCTCGGTGGTGCTTGGCGTTGGCCGGCGGCACCCAATCGGGGCAGCGCACCAGCCGGAAGCCCACCCCCAGGCAGCTCTGCAGGGACGCGCTAGCGCATCCCTGCAGTTCTAAATGGGGCGCTGTGACGGAGTAGTGCACACAAGTTTTAAAAAGACCACTTGAAAAGTGGTCTTTATAAAACACGGAGCGCCACCCCCACGGCTGCGCGAGAACGGTTTGAGGTCTAGAACCTCCCCTTTTTTCACCGCTCTTGCGCACCCTGTGGTGTAAACAACCTCCGTGTCTGGTCTTCACACTGCTGGGTTTTACCGCTTGTGGAAATGGCCTTTGTCTTTGCCTAAGCAGGTAAAATTCTACACCACAGTTGGTTGTTGTTGTGTGCCTTCAAGTTATTTCTGATTTATGGCAATGCTAAAGTGCACCTATCATGGGGTTTTCTGGGGCTGAGAGTGTGTGATGCATCCAAGGTCACCCAGTGGGTTTCCATGGCCAAGCAGAGAATCAAACTCTAGTGTCCAAGGTCATAGTCCAACATTCAAACCATTACACCATGCTGGCACTCTACACCACTGTAAGGTATAGCAAAACTATAAACGAGCTAGCAGATGGAAAGATCTTTGCACCCAAGATATCAGATCATTAATTATGTGCAAGAGATCATTCTTCAGTAAGTGCTTGGTGAAAATCTACCACCCATTTTGGATACTGATGTCTTCTCCAGTCTTTCACCTTCTTGCTGACTTGGGAGGACAGGTCTTGCAGCCCCTCAAATGGGAAGTGCTATGAAGCTGGAGAGACTCAGTATGCTGAAACAGAGTGTATTTCATTAGAAAAGTGTATCTGCTTTTTCAGATGGAAGCACTTCTATTGATGGAACTGAGAGAGAACATTTCCACTCTCTCCTGCAGCATGCATCCACAAGACTTACTATGGAAGGCTGACAAATACTCCAAAGTAGATTTTTGAGCAGAATAAAAAGAATGGAGTTGGGGGGAGTGGGAAAGTTTTTTTGTGGCTGCTAGCAAGCAACTACATTTAGGAGAATAGGTAAGCTATTTGTTTAAATTGCCTTTGGGTGAAACATTTCTCCAATAGGTTTCAGAAAGACCTCATTGTGTCCATCAAGATATCCACAACAGGTGAATGCTGAAATATAAAGAAAGTTTGTTGGCATATTTTCTACTCATCCCAAAAATCCAGGAAATGATCAGGATTACAAATACCTTCTGAAAACTTCTGCAACTCCAACCTTTAATTCTCCATTCACAAAGCTCCAAAACTCAAAAGCTGAAACATATACCTTTCTATCACAAAGATTAATATTTCCCT
Source organism: Iguana delicatissima (assembly GCA_948472985.1). Lineage (NCBI taxonomy): Eukaryota > Metazoa > Chordata > Lepidosauria > Squamata > Iguanidae > Iguana > Iguana delicatissima. The sequence continues at coordinate 830,571 of CAOKZL010000161.1, read as the reverse complement.
GCTGATTAATAACAGTGCTAATTTTAAGGGTAAAATATTTTTCATGGATCTTCCAAAGTATTGGCAGAATGATTAAAAGACAGATTGCCCCAAAACATAAAAAAGACATTGATTAAACATTTTGAAGGCTCTTCATATGATACGAAAGTTGTTCTTGGGCATTTTCTTTACCCATTATGCAAATATGTCAACGCATTAATAATTTAATAGTGGTAATACATTAATAATTAGGATCCCCATTAGAAATCTGACCTTTAATTGAATTCTATAGAAAGGAGACTGTGAAAAATGAGCCTTGTGATTTATGCTAAGAATAAAGGTTAAAAAGCGTTTTCCTAGCAGATCTGATTTTACCCCATTATTGGTGAGCCAGAATTTCTTTTCTAAAAGAAAACTTTTTTCCCTCATAAAATTTAATTTTTACTAATGGTGTTTCTGAGGAAGTAAAGCCCCGATGCTCCAGGAGGTTAGGTTATTTTACTGTATATTTGTGTTTCACCTGCAGCTGAAGACAGTTCTCTTTAAACAAGATTTTCATTCTGTTTTGTTTTGTTTTGTTTTCCCTTAAGGCTGAAATCCTATACACAGTTATCTGAGAGTAAGCCTCCCTGAACCTACTTCTGAGTAGGCATGCATAGGATTGCACTATAATGTAGCTGGGGCTCTTTGCATTTTTGGTTGTTGATGTTGCTTGTAGTATGATAGAAGATAGAAATGCAGTTTTCATTGATGGATTGTTTTTTTTTTAATGTCTACTTCTAATATAGTGCCTAGTCTATGATTGTATCTTGTCTACTTATTTCTTTTTATAGCTTATTTCTTCCTCTCTCTATTTTTATATCTCCACATAAAAAGTAAAATTCACCAAAAAATTTTGCAAGGCAGTTTGAACAATTTCTTCCTGGGGCAAAAAACAAAACAAAACGGTGGGGAGGGGATAAGTTTTTGTATTGATGTGGCTGTCTGGCTTCTGAAGTGGGTTGAGGGGAAATTTTTCAGTCATTGCAATTGTGCCATAATGTAAATGTGAATTTCTTCTACAGTAGGGAGAAAACTACTGTAATTATTTGTCCTCCCATAATGTAATGTCATTATGCTTTCATTATTGAGGGGAAAGGAATATGTTACAAGTAACTATTTATTCATAATCAGTTTTTTCTCTAATATCAAGACCCTGAATGAAGAGCAAAGTGACTAAAAAGAAGTGGACTTGGAAGAAGTCCACATAAATAGGTGTCAATACAAGAACCTCATTTAAAGATAGGAAGGTTATTCAGAGTACTAAACTAAGGCCCCTTCTGCACAAGGCGAGTGAATCGTTCTGTGCCGTTACTTACTGGTTCTTCTCTCTTCGAAGCAATGTGGACTTCCCCTTAAGCCAATGGTTCTCAACCTGTGGGTCCCCAGATGCTTTTGGACTTCAGCTCCCAGAAGCCCTGAGCATTGACCATAGTGGCTGGGGCTTCTGGGAGCTGAAGTCCACAAGCATCTGGGGACCCACAGGTTGAGAACCACTGCCTTAAGCCCTTCTGCAGGGCTCCTCTGTTTGTTGCAGGGCAAATTGGAGCAGTGCAAGGTCCGTAGATCTGCATTGCTAAGGCTGAAAATGGTGGCTTCCTGTTCTTCATGGGTCTGGACCAACCGCTGACGCTGACCACAGCCCGCCCTCCGCTGATCACAGGCTCGCATTGGTGCGAGCCTGCGCATCTGCACAACTGAGCAGGAACGAAATGGCATGCTCCAGAAGATAGAAAGACTGAATTTTTACGGACTTCAGTTAGCATGCTGGAGGACCACTTGGGGGCATTTTGGATCAGACTAAGGTGTGGGACTAAGATAAATAGTCCGAACCTAGTCCGATCCAAGGTGCAGACGACCTCTGTGACAGGACACCTTGGACTGTTTTACCTTCCTCGTGCAGAAAAGACCTAAGTTAGACTATATTCTAGGAAAGAGCAGGATGAGGACTGGCTGTGGGAAGAAGTGAAATCATTCCTAACTGCAGGTGTTTGCATCATAAATGGGAGCAGAATAATTCCGGGCTCTCTTTGTATCCAAGCCAAACTTTTCCAGTTCCAGGTAGCTGTTTCCAGTTCACATTATGGATGCAACTACACTGGAGAACTATGTCTCCCAGGAGTCCTTACATCTGTGATGCCTCTGTGCTGTTCTTGCAGCATAGGGGCATCAGGGTTAGAGAAATTTTCTTGTCATCTTTGTTTTCATCTCATCAGCACTGCATACGTTTGGAGGACAGAAACATGGAGAACTACAAGTACTGGTGCATGTGGAGCAGGAGAACTAGAATATAAGTCAGAATTCAGAATACAATCCAGGCTTGGATTCATGCTTTCAACCAGGAGGAGTGAGGCTTTATTGCTCTTTGAAGTTAGATCTTCCAGCTATACTGAACACAGCTGGATTCAGAATTCCCAGTTTCAAATTTGTTCACACCACAACCTAAGAAAAGAATGTCAAAAATTGACACTAGGTGACTACTGCTTTACATTCTGACTATTGTCTTGTGGGGTTCTGCGTATTGGCTTGTGGGGTTCTGAGAAGAAAATGTAGAATTTGGGGGGAGGCAGAATTTCAATCAGTGGGGGCAAGATTCTATCCCTTTATTAGCTCCACCCTTGGTTTTATTCATTACTACTCTATTTAGCAATGGAGGACTTTGTGTCCTCCCGCCTCCATTTTTATTTTTATTTTTTTATGATTGTTATCTGGTTTTAAATGGTATTCACCATATGTTATTCATTGCTTTGGGCTTGTGGATATGGAAAGACAGTTTATCAATTTTATAAATAAGAAAATACCTAAATAAGCAAGCAACTAATTTATCAGCAAGATTGCAGCCAGAATCCTTATTGACACACACACACACACACATCTTTAGTTTTCTTTAAAAAATGATGAAAAGAATTATTACTTGGGTTTATAATATCATGCTTATATGTTAAAATAATATATCCAATTTGCAATGAGCACCCTCATTTTATGGCAGTGATGAAAATATCTGAATTGGGTTATAACCTTATTTATGTTTACTTATAAGTAAGCCCCACTGAATTCATTGGAACTTATTTCTACCAAGGGGTGGGGATTATTTGGTTCTCCAGATGTTCTTGTATTTCATATAAATTACCTGGATTAACTCTGGGAACTAATGTAGTTCAAAACCCATTCAGTATTATCTACATATCATCCAAATGGGCTCTGGGATTTTAAAAAACATGCAAGAATTCTCTCTCAAAACAGCACCACAATCCTCCAAACATCTTCTGCATAAAGAGCTTTTTCCAAAAAAAGTTCACTGTTTTTATCTCTCCGATACATGTATTAAGACAGCACTTGTTACATGCATTAGCTAGTACTTCTATATCATGATTAAATATTAAAGATATATTAAGTGTCTTGCCCAGCGTTTAGGTAGGAAAGATGCTGAGAAATGTCCCTTTAGAACTATATATATGTTTACTTCACTTATATCCTATTTTCCTCCAAGGATCTCAAAGTGGCATATTTGATTCCCACCTGCTCATCTGGCCCCACCACTATTTTGTTCTGAAAACTACCTAAGCAGGTCAGGGTGAGTAAGGTTTGACTAGACCAGACTCACCTAGGAGTCCTATGACTGAGCCAGGATTTGAGACCCTGTCTTGAAAACTGTAGACCCACACTATAACCACTGTACCACACCCTGTTTAGTTTCCTCTGTGTGTAAAATTAATGTTTTGTTATGACCAGACCTTATAGTATGATTTCTTTTCCTTATTTATTATTAATCAAAGTTTCAAGAAACACAAATAGTACCAGATAATTGACTTTTTGTTACCCTTTAACAATGTATTTTTTTTTATTTTATTTTTTTTGGTAATATTTGGCTTCTGTTGACATTCCTAATTCCCTAAAATGCCCCCTGTATCTTTGGAATCATGGCCTTTTACAAAGAAAAACAGAGCCATCAAAATGCCAGTTTACCTGTCCATAGGATTGCTTTAAACATCAATAGATCATGAAGCAAGTTAAGGTACTCTAAAACGTCCATCTTCAGTAGCCTTTCCATTCCAACACTCTTCTTTGTTGGAAAGTGCGAAGGGCATCGCAGAGTGCCCAGTTCTGTCGTTGTCACTGGCATCTCTATGCCCTCTTCCCCACTGGACAGGTAATAGCTGTGCTGCTGAAAACTGAAGTTTGGAATATAAGAGAGGACAAGTACCTTCATTCTGTTTGATAAGAGTTTTTACGGTACCTCATGTTTCTCCACAATCTGTTCAGAATTACATTTTCAGGAGCTCTGTCCCATATCCAACCTGGCAACTTTATCTGTATACCAGGAGTGGTAATAGTGCAGCCCTTCAGTTGTTGTTGGACTATAACTTCCAATAACAATTACTATCATAGCCAGTGGTGAATAATGCTATCGGTTGCAGCTCAACAACACATGGAGAGCCAAACTGTTCCCGCTCATGTTGTTGGACACTGCTGCCATGCAGAGATCATAGTCCATAAAATTGAGATCTTACATTCCTAGGGCTTTTGACAGACCTCAGCCTTCTGAATCATAGAATGAGACAACAGATCTTGGACTAATCTCTGATTAGGCATGTAATTAGGAGAAGGGTTGCTACTTACAGGAGCAAATAAAAAAATCTGTTTAGTCCAGTATTTAGTTCTTCCAAGGACCAACCAGGCTCTAGGAAGCCCACAGGCAAAACATGAGTGGTACAGCACTCATGTTTCAGAAGCTGATACCGAGAGGAAAACTGCCTCGGACACAAGAGATATAGTCATCATGACTAATTGCTACTAGCCATTGATAGCCTTATCATCCATGAATGTATCTCATTCCCTGCTATAGCTGACCAAATCATTTTACATCTTGCGGTAGTGAATTTCACTATTTAAGTGTTGCTGTGCAATGAAGCATTTATACACATATACACACACACACATATAGTTATAGATATATTGTCCTGAGTCTCTCCAGATTCAGTTTCATTGAGTCATCTCAGGATGACTATTACTAGAGATAAATAAAAAAGGTGCTCTCACATACTTTCTCCAAATTATGCATAATTTTATCACAGCTTGGACCACAGTTCCCAGAAGCCCCTAACTAGCATAGCTATTCTATGCTAGCTGGGATTCAGGGATTTGTCTTTCCACAGCATAACTTCCAAGCTGTGAATTCTTTACACTAAGCCAAAATTTTTGAAATCTTTCTTCACTTCCTGATCATTTTAATTGCCCTTTTCTTCACCTTTTCTAGTTCTAAATTATCTTTTTTAAATTTTTTTTTGAAGTGAAGTGAGGAGAACTGTACACTTTACAAAAGTAAACTAGATTCTTAGTATATATTTTCACAAGTTACAGAAGTTAAAATTCTTTGTTCTTTACTCTGTACCAATGTAACATTGACATAGTGCTGATGTATTCCAAAATCACGAGAAAGAAAAACATTACAGTGTGCTCATTCCTCCAATTGTTTTAAAAAGCAACATCATGCTGTTACCCTGTTTCCTGGGGGTTCCCGTGAGGGACACCAAAATGTGCTCAACTAGAATTAGCTCTGAGCACTGCTTTAGCATTACGAGAGGCAGGGTAACTTAGCAGGATCTTGAACCCTATGTCTACAGGGTCAGGCCAGCCAAGAAGCAAACCGTTTTGAAAGAATAAATGAGATCTTTATTGAATTACAGCCAAACAGTGTATCCAATTCCCTCACTCAGATAACTATAGAAAATACAGGTAGGAGTGGGACAGAGGGATTTTTCAGAGGGATAGTTGATTTGGATGATACGAAACCTGTCCTGAAGTCCAGGAGAATAGAGAGCAATGCTGGGGTTCAATGTGCCTCAGCACGTGGAGCTGAGGGGAGGCTTGCCAAGCAAAGAGGCAGCAAGGTGGTCTGGAACTCAGGAGCGATCCGAGGAGGGTCTCAGAATCAGGGGTTTTTATAGGGAGAAGTGTGACTGCAGGCTATGCCTTACTTGGTGAGAACAATGGATTTCGGGCGCAAGATAAAGCCTCAGAAAGGTCAAAATTTAACATGATTGAGTTAGGTCTAAATTGAGAAAGGAGTAGCCAGTATGCAAATGCATGATGCTGGACAGTTGATAGTTCAGTTTAGTCAAGTTACCTGCTTGGGGCAGGGAGTCCTTTGTAGGGTGTATGCCGGGAGGTCTCCTGAAGCTGTGATCTGGCTATTTCTGGCTTGCTTGTATTGTTTAGGTATATTGCAGCAATCAGCTGCTGAGCCTAGTTTTGTGCTTGTCTGGAGTCCTCACAAACACTTGGAGAGGGGTGGTGGAAGAAAGCCGAATTATTGATATCAAAAGGATATCTTTATGCTATCACCAAGGCGGCCTAGAAGCTTCAGTAACAATACTTTTTCCTTTCCAGCTTTGTTGTAATGTCATTGACAGTCAATATCACACTGTGGTTACAGTTTCACATAGCCAGTATCACACTGTAGTTACAGAGGTGAAAAGAGACAGGAAAACCTACACTGTAGCCATCACCACCAGCAATACAAGTCATGAAATTTACAATACTCACTGTGTCTACCAGCCTGACCAACCTCAAAGTACAGTCAGCCCTCAACTTTTGCAGGGTTTAGGGGCAGACTATCCCCTAAAAGTGGAAAAAATGTGAGTATCTCTACGCCACCCAAACATGCATACTACAGACTGCTGCTGAAAAAAAGTCTCCTGAAGTGTTACCCTTCTTGAGGGAAAGGAAGACAAGAACAACAACACTGAAGGAGATTTTTGCAGCAGCCATGAAAAGTTCAGACCACCACCACCAGCAGTTCAACCTCCTTCCTCTCCTCCTGCTCTCTGTCTCCTTTCAACAGCTCTGGCCTGTTACTACCTTTGCCACTTTGGTGCCATAACACTTCTACCTTGTTCCAAGGCTGCCTCCACACCAGACCTCCATCACTTCTGCTGGTCTCCAAGCCTCCTGGAAATGGCCCTAGATCTGGGAGACCAGGGCTGGGTCAATGTCACTGCCAAAACAGCAAAGAGGATATGGGCTGGAGCTGTAGGAGGGAAAGGAGACACGGAGAAGGAGGGGGCAAGAAGGGCATACTGCCATTGCCGCCACCACCCCAGCTCTGCAAGGTCTCCCAGATTAAGGAGAGCTTTTCTAGGGCTTTTCTAGCTCTGGTGGAGGCCAATTAAGCAGGAGCTACATTGCTAGTTAGGCAGTGGCTACAAACTTGAGAATAATCATAACCAATTCCACAGAAGTTAAACCTATGAAAATTGAGGGGCACCTTTAGTTGCGAATGGCAGCTTTCACGTGAATGGTGGTGTGAATTGCTCTGGAGTTTTGTCCAAACTTTAATGGAACTATCCAAGGTACTGAGCTAATTTTGGGAATATGGTTCTGCATGTTAACATTCAGAGTAAAACCCAGACACATTCATTTCCCACTGACACACAAGCAGCCAGTCAAAGTGTTGTTGTGGGGATAAGTTGGAGATGAGCAGAGCTCATTGGAGGGCCGGCAGAATACAAATATAACTAATTAAATAGCTACAGATTCCTTCTTCTCTATATGTTGCAATTTCTCTATATGGTTAAGATAAAGTCTATACTGTGTTATCATATACCTGCAAAATGTTGCTTTTAAACATGTAACATATGAACAGTATGATCATGCTGAACATCTTGTAGACACTTCTAAGTAGTTCTCTGGGCATCCAACTGTACAGGAAGAAAGTCCCTGCACACAGAGACAACCTCTCCAATCAGGTTGCTTTACACATAAGTGTTCCTTTCATTTACATACTCTTAGTGTGTGCATGAATGTCTATTGGACACTTGTCAAGAAAGCAGTGCACCATTATGACAGCAGGCAAGGTTAAAACATACAGTTTCAACAAGCCCTCCAAATCATAAACAGTATGCATTCACAGAAGGATTCATGTGAAGTCCTCACATAGAACTGAGATGGAGTTCTGTAAGCATATCTTATGGAGCTCTTTGAAGATCTGGTACGAGAACAGTAGACTTTGACAGTCTGCTGGACTTCAGAGTTGCTCCACCTCTCCCTAGGCTGCATATTTGTAAATAATAGTTAATATTGCAGAGTATCAAGCGGAAAAAGATGGTTTCTCCAAAGGGAACAAAACTGAAGCAAATTTTGGATCCCTGGAGCTTCTCACTACTTGTAGAACTTTCTGAACATAGCCATATGATAAACTGGACTGCTCAAAATGGAAACCTGGATTCACCTCTTAGCTCTGCTGAGGGATTTATTAGTGAAACTGTACAGATTGTACAATGGAAATTATCTAACCTTATTTTTGGTGAAAAACCTTTGAAGATTGTTATCGGTTGTTGTCATGTGCAGTTTTTAAGCCAACGGTGAGCAATGCACAGATCCCCAGGTATTTTCACAGGTGAGTGGGGCAGTCTCTCTTGTTGCTGCCCAAAATTGCCATTGAAGCAACCAAAGAAAAAGTGCCTTCCCTTGTAAAGAAGTCACACAATTCTCATGAGTCTGGTTTACAAGTGGAATTGCACTTCCAGAAGCTTCCAGAAGCACTCCCTGAAGTGCAATTTTACTTATAAACAAGATACATTTTTTAAAACACATACATAGGCACACCACACATGCACACACACACTTTTTAGCTGCAGTATTGGTGGGTGAGACCTTACAAGATTGAACTGTGGCACCTGGAAAGTTTTGATGATTCCAGCATGGTCCCCTGATGCCCAGGTGTTACCATCCTCTATTTAAAAATTATACTTGGCTGCAAGAATCACGTGATCAAACCATTAATATTAATAATTTAAAGAAAAAATACTATGAGTTTGGGACTGAGATCTTCAAATTCAGATGTGGAGGTGCAGTGGGTGACAATCCACCTGCAGTAGTTGTGTTGATGATGGCTGCTTTAAAGAAGCAAATGTTTCTGCCTAAGAATACAGCATGTTCGATTACACCTGTGGTCCTTTTAAATAAAAGATGCAAATTGCTACTCCATCAGTCATCTGTGGTAAGAAGTAATTGCCAAGCAAAAGGGTGGCAAATAGCACAAGCCTTTTCCAGATGCCTGCATAGTAAGCAGCTACCACCGTGATCAAATGCTTATTCAGAAAACTTCCTTTGGGAAAGTAGCTCCCCGGTGAATCAGGTATTCTTCCAGAATCTATTTTGGAAATGGACCTAAGCTGGAAAGAGAAGCACAAAGAAGCACATAAGAATCTGCTTTAGAAAGTACTCCACCTTTCTAGAAAAAATACTTCTTGTTGAGATCAGTGACTGAGCAAGTAAGGAGAAGTGTACACAGTCTATCACAGGCATCTCTACTTTATTGGGAATAAGAAGGTGGAAAAGAACAATTGTTGGAGGAGAAGGACATCTAGTGATCAAATACAGGTTTGCATTCTTAATTCACATGCTGCTGTATTATCCTGTTACAAGATGGTTGAAATGGAAAGACTATTCCTTAAACCAGAATTCTAACAAATAAGGAAGGAAGGGTGATGGGTATTATGAACAGAGGGTTTATTAAATATCTGCAGAATTCTTCCCAAATGTAACGATATCTAAATGATGTGAGGGGGGGGTTAAATAAAAAAATATGTGAAAAGAATTAAGATTCTCAAAATCCTATGCATACTTGGGGGAAAAAAACATGGCTTGAGTTTTAACTTGGACACAAAGCAAAGATTCTTTTACAGATGGAGCTAGGAGCTTCATAGTTTTCCTGACTTAAAGCTGGGATATAGGAGTGGATGCCCATTTTGCAACAGAAATTGCAGCTGTAGTTGGCCCAATCAGTATCAGGACCACAGTGTGGAGATTAAAGTCCCATATATGCATATAAAGTTCCAATCTGGAGTGGGACTTGGGAGATTGCTCTACAGTAAAACAGAAAAAAGAGAGAGAGAGAACATCTAGCTTCACATTTAAATTACTGTCGGTTTTCAATTAAGGAGTTTCACTAAAGAAAGTTCTTAGCCTGCCTGAGTTTTAAGATCTTTGGAGAAAAGAATTTTCTTGGTTCCACCACCATCACATATGTGTTTGGTGGGAACACAGGAGACAGCCTTCTCAGAGACTGCTCCCAGGCTGTGAAACTCCCACCCATAGGAAATGTTGTCAGCCTTCTTTTTTCTCTTCTTCTTCTGCCTGCAGACCAAGATTTTTCTAATTAGTCAAGACCAGATTTAACAGGCGGTGGCAATTTTTTTTAAAAAAAAAAATATATATATAAGGAATTCTGAACCTTTATTATGTTTTAAACATGTTTCAAAATGTTTTTAAATTGTTTTTAATGGGATTGTCCATTTAATGTGTTTTTTTAACTTTTGTGCTATATATTGTTTAATTTATATTTCATTTTAACTTATGCTATAAGCCACTCCATGTTGGAGAAAGGCAGAATATTAATCAAAGAAACAAACAAATATTTGCATTACACACACATACATGCACACACACCAGCACCCCAAGTCTCCTTTGCAGATCAGGGGTGACTCTTGAATAATACAGCATTGAAATCAGTGGGAGCTGATGACTTCCATGTCAGTGGGACAGTGATCCACTCTTTCATTTTACAGGAGCTATCCAAAGTGTTGAATTTATCTGAGGAATAGGTTCAGCACTTTGGATCTAGAAAAGGATCCCTAAAACAACCCAACATATTTTTAGGATTTGGTATGCCGGTTAACTGTTGCACTGCTAGATAATAGAAAGCAGGATTGGTCGTTAGGATTTTGAATGTTAGTTTACTATTGCACACTGTTGGGTATGGAAAGCAGTAGCTGAGCTAAAATACACTGGACAAGATAATCTAGCAGTAACCGTTATTGCAAAGGCATGCCAACTTATCATTTCAAAACAATCAGTATCCATTTTATTTTCTATGTTGCACACATATGAGAAGAGATAAGGGTGGTGGTCATGATAAAGAGACTCCAGTTTCTTTCTCAGCTAGGTGTCCTCCCCAATTCAACAGATACTACTCCTGGCACCTCCATCTGTCCAAGTTGCCAATATGCAAACTTCTCCCTTCTGTATCATGCCTCCTCTCAAGTCATCCATGGATATACACCACACCTTGCCAAAAATGATCTTGGACAATTTTGCTGTCCTATGACAAGACAATTCACACTGCAATAAGTGGAATGGAAGTACTTGAAGGAGATATTGGGCATGTTGTATTCTTCAGTATTTTCTGCACTATGAGAAGAGTTATAAAGCAGCACAACAACACAATGTAATGAAGCTTTAACATCATTATTGAGCTTGCCATTTTCGTTGTGCTTTATTCCATGTTCTTTATTCCATTATTACACAGACACTGAACTCAACTGGGTTTTGATATGTAATCTTTCTCATTCTTCATCCACTAACCTTGTGAGCTTCCCACATCCCCAACACAGCAGCTGAAAGCATATACAAAAACCCAAGGATGAGTGGAGATCCACTATACTTTCTCTTGCTCACTCTTTATCCTCATTCATGACTGTCAGAAGTGAACTGGGGTGATAAAAATGAAGGGTGCATGTGATCTCACATAACGTATGAGGTTTTGCACTATTTTTGTGCCTCACACTGAGAAAAAAAAAGCCTTAACTTGTGATTTGAAGTGTAAGTGAATTTGATACAGGCATCAGTTTTCCTTAAATAAAAAGTGTCTGAGAATGCCAAAGCTCTATAATTATTTGGCTTTTATATATTCATTCTACCTTTGCAGCATCACTGCAATTTGAAATTTGAGCTAGAATGTCATGTGTTCACATTTTAGCTGTATTTTTCCATGTTTAATTGTATTTTTCTTTTGTTTAATATTACTGTCACTCACATAGAGTCCCAAGAGGGTTGTTTTTAATAACTATGTTTATGAACTGCTTTTAGTTTTATGGATAGTGTAATTTTTTATTTTAGTTTGACATCTTTTAACCTTTGTATTTGGTATAGTTTCTAGCTGTATTTCTTTTAATTACTATAAGCCACCCTGAGTCCCAGCCTGCGAAAAATTTGGAGTATTTGTTATTGTCACTGTTATTATTATTATTCCAATAAAGAAGGAGGCAGGAAATCATTTTAGAAAACTATAAATACACTAAAAATAACCACTTAGAAATTTTTGAAAGAAGCTGGAAGATGACAAACAAGTTTACTTTAGCACAAAATCTAAAAGAAAATTACTTTAAAATGCTACATAGATGGCATTTAGACCCCCTCAAATTAAGCAAGATGTATGCAACTAAGGAGAAAGCCTGTTGGAAATGTAAACATGAGGATGGGACTTTCTTTCATATGTGGTGGACGTGCTCTGAGGCTACAAATTATTGGAAGAATATACATAGAATAATGACAAAGATATTACAAATAGAACTCCCATTAACTCCAGAACTTTGTTTATTGAATATGACACACCAAATGGATAAAGAAAAAAGGCAGTACGAGACGGTTATATTATATATGATTACTGCTGCAAGGATTCTCTGGGCGAAATACTGGAAGAGAGTGGAAAGTCCGACAATTGAGGAATGGTTGGATAAAATACAGGAATATGCTTTAATGGAAGAGTTGACTGTTAGAATGAAAAATAATCTGAAAGAAAAAGGAAAGGAAAATATGAGTTTTATTAAGGAATATGTTGAAATAAATTATCTAAAGTTATGTCAATTAGTTAATTGAGGAAGGTTATGTAAAGCTATTCGGAAAATGAAAGTTTAATCAATATTAGGTTATTTATCTGTTAAAGGAGACCAGTCTACATGTTGATCTTGGATATAGGAGATCTCAGGGTAAATAGACATAATTGGAAAGATCAAACCAGGGTAGAGGGAGGTTGTTAGAAACTGAGAATAATACACGGAAACTATCTAATGTTTTAATAGTTTTATTGTGAAATTCTGTATATGATTAAGATAAGAATACTTTGTAAATTTGATTATTTCTTTATTTTATAATAAAAAATATAGGAAAAAAATATTTTTTTATTCTTAGTAGAAAACTAAGGAAAAGGAAGTTAACACACTTCAGTAAATGTGCCTATTAGTATATGTTGCCTAGCACTTGAAATTCTAAGTCACAGAACTGAGATAGATGATTTGTCTGAAACAGCAAAATGTAATAATTTATAATATATGGAAATAGTCCCAATATTTCTTCCACTGGTTTACAGAATGTCTCCTCAATTTGGAAGTAGATAGCATAATAAACATATTAAAGAAAATAAATTTAACCTTCTATTGGACCATAATGCAAAGGGGAAAAATGATTCCAACTGTATATATTATTAAAATGAAACTTCCATTCCTCCTACATTGACAATTTCTTGTTTACAATAGACAGTTTCCACATACAGGCTTCAACTTTTGTCTGTGACAGTTGCTGAACAATATTGGCCATGACACCTCCTGATTATTTGTCAAGCTTCTTAATTTTAATATTTTTCTCCCCCTGACAGATTTATTTCTTCCTGAATAATAATAATAAAAACTTTCTTTGAAGAAAATATAGCCTCCTTATTTCTTAGATCTGTAAATTACCAAGTGCCAACCTGTGAACATAAAGAAATTGAAGACCCTTGAGGATGACCTTAAAAACCACAAAAGTGCAGAATTGTGATATAGCGGTTTAGGCAATTTCATTGTAGCTGCTTGGCTCTGGAAAAATGAGAAATGGGTTTTCCATTACTAAATATAATGAATTCCCTTTCTGTCCTGTCACAAATTGTCAAACTTTATTAAAGAAATGAAAGATGTGGTGCATACATACAGAAATACTCACCATGACTGTACATATTTAAAATGAAGAATGGGTGAAGGTACCAACAGGTCTTTCCACCAAGAAAATGTTTAGAATGCATTTCATATAGAATAGTTCAGATCTTAACAGTCTGTTGAGCTCTATTGAACCTGAGATTACTGTTAATTGAGTTAAAACAGCATCACCTATTTAATAGCATTAGAGTTTCTGCTAGATCTCACACAAATGTGAATTTCAAGATAAAACTGAAAGATTTTTCCTTAGCTTCTGGAGAATTTTGAGTGATGGTAAATGAGTTTCTGTAAGACTTGTATTTCTTATTGGAAGAATACCTGAACATCAATTAATTGTGTCAGCATACTCCTTTGAAATGTACAAGACTCACCAAGCATGGAAAGTATTGTTTTATTTTTGTCTTTCTAGGTTTGACATCTACAGGAATCACTGAGCAAATGGCTTTTGTTGCCAAATTAATACACACACACACACACACACACACACACACACACATACACACACACTAAAGAAACATAGACTATTCTTATGTAAAAGCACTAATCACAGATATAGCACTAAGTACTTCCCAAGTTATCATACTTCTTAAAACAAACCAGTAAGAGATCAGGCTCCTGTCTTGGGAGAAAGATGGGATATGAATCCAATAAATATATAAATAAGCAATTGCTTATCATCCTTCTCTTCAGCATTCAAAATCAGAGTCATTCTACCAGCTGAGATCAAAGGTTAATTTTTCCCAGCATCTAGCTTCCCACACAAGTCCAAAATCTCACTAGGTGTCTCAAGGACCATATCTTTGTCTTTAAGCCTATTTAGGTTCTATGATCTTCAGAAGCCCTTCTCTCAGGCCCTTTTCAGATGTCGGGGGAAAACGACCGTAAACGGAGCTCACCGGATTTTTCCTTTGTCTGGGCGAGTCCATTGCGAAGAACAGCAGCGCGAGTTCGTTGCTCCACAGCTCTTCGGTGTCCCAAATGGCGGCTTCCGGTTGATGGAGTCTTTCCACCAACCGGAGAAGCTCACCAGTCGAAAGCCCGCCCCCGGAAGATCTGCAGGCACACACTTGCGTGCGCCTGCAAATCTGCTCCGGAGCTGGTCGATGGACCTACATGGCTTCGCACGCTCTGTGCTTTTTAAAAACCTCTGTGCTTTTTAAAAATGCATGTTGTAAATAAAAAGGGAATTCAGAAGACAAATTAAGAGAGATATGGTCTTTTATATCTTGTAGTTAAAAATAAGCATAACATATAAATTCTTAATATACAAAAGTTAAAACAGAACTTGAGCAGGTTTGGCAAGTTAAAATACAAAATATACCAAAATACAATACCACAGTGAAGCAGGATACAACTAACTGCAGCAACAGCAAATCAAGAAGTGGAAGTAAAAGTCCACTAAAACAATGCTGCTCTTATAGAGCCTTTACACCTGCTGCTAATGACAGAAAGCAGGTGAAGGTCCTCTATAACACCAATTAACCCCATAATAACCAGAGTTGTAAATCTTGTCAATTCCAACAGCGCAGAACTGGACTGAGGTGTAGAACTACAGAAAGTAGTCCACCCCAGTCCTCTCTACAGTGCAGAAGACCTCCGTTGGAGGTCGCTCTGCACCATTTTAAAATCCCAGTTCAGAAATGGCCTCAGTCCCTCTACCTTCCCAGACACTTTTTGTGGGAAAAAGGAAGAAACCTAGGTGGCTGCTCCCAGACTTTGGAACTCCTTTCCTGGACTGGCTAGAATGGCCCCCTCCTTGCTGAACTTCTGCCAGCAAAGGGAAAACTTTTCCAATAGAACTTCAATTGAACCTTAATGGTGTGCTGTTTTATAAATTTTTACCTTCTGTCTGTATTTTAATGCATTTTTAAATGGATTTAAGTTTATATATTATTTAACTGCATTTAAACAATAACGTTTATATGTTCTGCTGGTGCATAGATCCTTGAGTCCTGGTACTGAGAGTAAGGCAGCATATAAATGAAAAAGTAATAATAGCTACCTGTGGGCTTCCAAACTCCATTTGAAGAACAAGTATTTCCTTTTAAAGTGATAAAGGATCACTCCTTCAATATCAACCCCCATCATGACCTCATTCTCTCTGAAGCTATTTTTCAGATGTTTCTTTTGTTGGAAATAGATGTTATCTACAGATTGGAGATACAACAACAAACATTCAGAGAAGGGACACCCCTCCCCTAATCTTGGCATCTTGGCTGTGGAATAGCTTGTCTAGATAAGTCTGATGCCAATGTTGCAATAACTTTTTAAAAAATGACTCAGTAGGGATTTTTTTTTCTAATTTCATGATTTCACTCTCAAAGGAGGGAAAAAGTAGTTGTATCCATTTACTTCTTCCTACAAGAAAGTTTTCAAAAACTCTTGCCATTTTCACAGACTAGTCACACTTAACTTATTCTGTGCAAACTTTGTACTTGGCTTTCTAGCATGGAAAACTGTATTTCTGATCTGGAAACAGCATTTTATGCACAGAAGATAGTATTTCTCTCAGGAAGGGTTTAGATAATGAGGCCCTTCAGTGAGAGCAGCAAGAGATATGGCTCTTCAAAAGTAGCTTGCAAATAATTAGGCTCCTTTTCTCTCTGAGGAGCAGTAAATGATGATGGGCATTTGGAGAAATGTAAAAGGAACTGAGGGAAAGCCAGAAGGTATTTGCATAGGCTGTATGCAGCTGCACAGATTTCCCATCATGCCTTAAAGTGTGAGCATTTGGCATTGATTATTACTGAAAATTTGATTGTTAACTGAAAATAATTTTGTTGTTTCGTGGTGTTAAAATAATATGACCAAATGTTGAATATGCTAGCTACACCATTGGGCTGTACTGTCACTATCCACTGAAGTTACCATGGAATTGGAGTAATAACTAACCTTTTTCCTCATCTTGAGTCTTTGCAATGGCAATAGCAATAGCAATAGCAATTATATTTTTATACCATTTATCAGTACAAAGCACTCCCAAATACATGTATTTAGCTAATTGCCCCCAACAAGCTGGGTACTCATTTTACTGATCTACGGAAGAATGGAAGGCTGAGTTAATCTGGAGCCCTGAAGGACTGAACTCACAACATTGTGGCTGCAGTACCAGCATTTAACCACTGTACCACCAGGGCTTTGCAAATTCTTCTTAAATTAATGTGCATTTCCAAGACTAATATACCCTTCCCTGAAGTCCCAAAAAGTTCTTTAGGACTTGTAAACTTATACACTTTGCTTCCAGGGAGGCAATTGTCACAATGGAAGGATGCAAATTATGGTCCCCACCATAATTGTATTGGGATATGTAGTTCTTTTGGGAATTATATATTGGGATACAATACATAATGTATTGGGATAGTAGCTTTTTAAGTTATTCAGAAAGTAGCTGGAATAGCAGGGGTTGAACAGCCAGGTGACCAAGTTTGGTGATGGTACCAAATTATTTTGCAGTTTAAAGCTTTGTCTCCAAATAAGAGGAGTGGACAGTAAAGTAGAAAATGTGGCTCAGTGTAACCAACTGTAAAGTGACGCACACTGGTAGAGAAATTGTAATTTCACATATCCATCTATATTGTGTGAGCTGGCAGTGAGTGACCAGAAAAGAAATCTTGGGGTGCATCATCAAAAGTTCAATAAAAATGTTGACCTTGCCTGTTGTCCAGATGACAAATAGCAGTCAAATACTTGTACTAAAAGAATCAATGTGATATAGTGGTTTAAGAATTGGACTACAATCCTGGCAACCAAGTTTTGATTCTCCATTCAGCCATGGAAACCCACTGGGTGACCTTGGATACATCACACACACTGAGCCCCAGAAAACCCCATAATAGGTTTGTCTTAGGGTTGTCATGACTAGAAGGAACACAACATCAACAACAAACCTCCACAAAAGAGATGTAGTATAACTTCAGATTTGTGGAGGTACACCTCAGTTGTAATATGTGACTTCAATGCAGTACTGAAAGATTGCATAACCAAATGCACACTACACATTGCAGCCATGCATGGCCATGAAATGAATGCACAGCAAGCAACAATGCACAACACACAGTGTGCAACATGCAAGGCCCAAGCAAGGCTGACATGCCTCCCTCCCAACAATTAGCAGTGCAAAAGAGTTTTGGGAAGGAGCTCAGCACACCTTCAGCTCGATTGGAGATGTTCCAGCTATTCTTGCTGAACACTCAGCTGTTCTAGATAAGGCAGGCAGCCATCACTCTTCAGACACTTAGAGCGACATCAGTCATTCACTCCATGTGAAAGACACCACAGCCGACTAGACATGTGGATCATGACTGCTATCCTGAGTGTCCTTCTGTCTTGGTTATCTGGGAAACAGGCTGATTTCTAGGCTTTCCAACGTGGCTTCTCTCAATCTCCTCAGAGTGAATTACAACAGTGGCACCATATGCATAATTCCACTTTCATAACCTTCAACAGAATATGCACAGAGAAATTTGTGATGAGGATGTGCTGTGTTAAATTATTAGTTACCACAAGGGAAAATAATGTAATCAATTCTTCCCTACTGCCAAATGTCTTAGAAAACTACAGAATTTTCAAAGAGGTTTTGCATGGGTAAAAGGTCTCTGGCAGCGAGATGGGGGAATATCCCTATGCCCATCCCTGCACAATATTGAGAGAAGGAGACAGCCAAGGGTCTGGAAGGCCTCTACATTCACACAGGACATCAAGAGGCTGAGGGAAGTCACCTGAAGATGTGCAAGGCTGTAGCCTTCCCAGATCCTTAGCAGCCTTCCCTCTTACCTGCCTTGTGTAAGGATCTGGAACCTGTAGACTTCCAATATCTATTCCTGGATCTCTCATGTGTACTCACTGCATGACATCAGGAGGTGAGTCTATTCAAAAGTTGGGGATGGGGTGAGAAAGGGGCTTGAGAAAGATTCTCCTTGTTGAGATTTTCAGACACTCAAAAAAACAAAACAAAAACCCTTTCTCAATTTTTTTTTTCAGAGCATTCAAAAATTCTTTCCATCCCTAACAGGATTCTAGCCTAAATGTTTTGATAAGCTGCAAAGGACTAGAAAATAAAACCACTAACTTCCTAAATCTCTAGATATTCATGTCAGTAGAGTAGAGTCTTGGTTGCTGTGTCTCAGAAACAGAAGAGAGAATTCTCTATCTGAACACCTATGGGAACAACCAAGATCTTTTATGGCCTGAGGCAAAGAACAAGATAGAATCAATAACACCATCTTACATACAGAAAAAGCCCAGATTAGCAGTTGAATGTGGCTCTAGTATACTGATGACAAGACGGAATCCCCACCATTCCTGGGGGCAAATGTTTAACTACAGGACACACATATTTTCTAGCATACTGCTGGTAGTGTAGTAGAGTCAAGCGTCAAAGTGAAAGAAAGCCAGAGCTTTGTTTTATTATCTCAGACAATGTTATAATCTCCTACATCCTTCATGATTTCGCGATTCCTCTTAATTTACCTGTAATTTTCAATGTAGCTGGAATATGAGGTGAATTTCTCCCAGCAACAACAGATTGTTATGAGCTACCTCTGTGGTAAGGCTAAATAATTGGGGGTAGCTTGATCTTAAATTCACAAATAAGATCCATTAGCTTTACAAAGCTACTTCCTACACAAATGAAAATTGTGAGAAATAGTTTGTTGTTATAGGGCTGACACATGTGTCTGCAACCTTGGACTCTCCTGGACCATCATGATGAGTTTCTGTACTGCAAAATTTACTTTTGCACCTCTCTACCCTGTTGCCATTCCTTGCTCCATAGCATCCAGTAGCTGAACTTGCTACCTCATTCTGTTTAATGGTGAGCTAAGGGAACCCAAACAGAATGCCTTGCACAAAGTCAAAATGAGAGATATTGAAATCAATCTGAAGGGAAGACACTACCCAAATGAAATTGAAAAGGAAATGGATATAGGGAGAAAAAGACAGGATTGGCTTCTTCCTGATCACTTTTCTATAGGTCTCCTTGGTGAATATATGTTACCACAAATTGGCTTCAGTGTCTTGCTAGGTAATAGAGTGGCCATGTACAAATGGCCAAGAAGCAACAACTGCATTACTTTAAAAGACGACAAAAAATTCACATGGAATTTGCATATGCTGTTTTGTATGCGCAGATGCACACTTTGAAACAACTGATGCAATTTACATCAAAATAAAATACGTCACACCACCAAATGAAAGACTGAGGCCAGATGACCAGTGTGCCTGCACTTGTTGTCCAGGTACACACTTGTTGAAGGGCAACTTCCAAGCATCTATTCCACATGTCTCTGGTTCTATTTCTTAAGCTAGAGTTACAGCAGACAATTCTCTGAATAGAGGACTCTTCTCTATATAACAGGACATTTGGTACTCAACTAGTTAAACGTCTGGCCAAGATAAGTAGATCAGCTACTAAGTTAAGTGTGCCTTTGTGGAATACACCTATGGAGTGCCTCTTGGTCAGTGATACTGTGGCCATTTCCACACTACACTCTTATAGTGCTATTATTCCATTTTCAACATCCTATGGAATCCTGAAGTTTGCAGTTAAGGGAGGGGCATTTAGAATTCTCAGCCAGAGAGCTCTTTGGCCTCTGTAAACTACAAACCGTAGAATTCCACAGGATGTTGAAATAATGGCACTATATCAGTGTAGGGCGGAAAATGGCCTGTGAGTGACATAGATAAATCAGGACACAACAGATTGATGTTTCCACACCCCTCCCACCAGTGATCTCTGGTGCACCAGTTAGAGGCAGAATCCCTGTCACAATTCCTCTTAGCATCAGTGATCACTGGCAGCAGTTGTGGAGGGAAGCATCAGTCTGCAGCATCCTGATTGACTGGCAAACAGACCTTTGTCACTTGCAGTGAATGATACCTAATAAGGCAGGATTGGGGGACTTTTCTGATCCCTACACATTCTCTACACTATTGCCATAATTCTGAATACACAGGGATCAAGGGTCAATTGATATGAATCAATTACAGATGCATAACTCTGGGTTACACATTCATAGCTTCAATTGTGAATTCGAGTCCTTTTTTTTTTTACCTTTTATATTGACATTTCTATTAGACCTTCATTGTTCATAACAAAACAGGAAAAACAGAATATTCAAGATTTTTTTTTAGAACTCTCTCTATAAAATAATGTACACCTCATAATAAACATTACTCCTTTTTCCAAAAGATGGGGAGGAGAATTTGGCAAGTGAAGGTTTACTATTTATGAGAAGGTTAACGGTCTTCTTTCCTTTCATAGTTTAAAGCTCAGCTCTTCAACGTGCTTTGACAATGGAAATGTATATGTCCTGCGGGAAAGCAGTACATGACATTACATGACATGTATGTGACAATCCACCTGAGGGATTCTAGAACTTGTAATTTAAGAAGTCCAAGCTCTGTTGAGATTACACACCCCATTCTTTCAAGCATAGTGAGGGTTTAGGGCCTTCAGACTTTGATTCAGAGGCAAGAAAGCCAGCCAATTCATATAGACATTTCGAAGCAGTGGGTTGAAATCAGAAGAGGTGGCAAGATCAATTCTGCCTCTCAGTATGCCCTGTTACTCTACATTTCTAGAGCAGGTGGCTCTGCACTATAAGCTGTGTGGCTGGTGTGCCACCACCCAGAAAGGAAATGCTCAAGGAGCATTATCAGGATGTAGAGATGTAGTACAACAACTCTACATACCTGATTTGGATTTGGGTGTCAGCTACTCACTGAATAAATACCAGTAGGACACTAGAGAACTTCTAGTTAGTGCTCCTTAAGACAGTTACTAAAAAAAACATAGTGAATACCTTGAAACAGATTCTGATAACTTTTTCTATGTTTTCGGAATGCACAATAACTGGCAGTAAAAAGGTGAACTTCACAACACCATTGACATGGCAGCCACCACTGTGCTAAAAATTCCTCCACTGTGGTAAAGAATTTACAAGGTTAGGAACTGTGATTATCAGTAATACAATTTTGTCTGCCTTCCCTTCCTTCCCCTCTTCTAGTTTTCTTCGTTTCTGAAGCATTCATGATTTGAGCATTGGATTATGACTCTGGAGACCAAATCTGTGCTTATCCATGGAAACCCACTGGTGACCTTGGAAAAGTCTCATTATCTCAGCCTCATAGGGAAGGCGAAAGGCAAACCCTCTCTGAACAAATCTTGCCAAGGAAAACTTTGCAATAGGTTCATCTTAAGGGCACTATACATTGAAAGTGACTTGAGGGCCCAAAGCAACAAAAATATGTAGATGTGTGAGTTAAAGTTCAAAGTATGCAGAACATGCACATTTTTAATTGTTTTACATTAAAGTTATAATTGGATTGGTTGTTTAGTAGTTTTTAACTTTTGTACTATACATTGGCCCTTTCCGCACGAGGCTGGTGAATCGGTTCGTGCCGTTTCTTACTGGATTTTCTGGGCTTGAAACAAGGTGGACTTTCCCTCATTTCCTTCCGCACAGCTACTGCATATGTTCCATTCTGATTCAGTGGAGTGCGAGTTCATGAGTCCACATTGCCTCTGCCGTGGCCACTCCTGCTACTCCCTCACCCTGCCCCGTCAGCTATGATTGGCCCTTTTTTTTTTTTGCATGGTTTGGTACGTCATTGCATACGTGTGTAGGTGCAAAAGTCCATACTACCCCCTGGCCCCTCCCATGAGCCCTCCCCTGACCACCAATTCACATTGGTGAGAATGTGTAGGGATCACTGTAAGCAGCACTGTGAAAGTTCGAATCGGATCGATCTGGAAAATTGGAAAACTGATTTCTTCTGGTTTTCAAATAACGCGCTTTACCACCACATGGGGGCGCATTTAGTTGGAATTATGTGCAGAACGAAGGTAAATAAACCAAACCTAGTCCGCTCCAAAGTGCAGAAGACCTCCTTGGCAAGACGCATTGGCCCACCTTAATAACCGCGTGCGGAAAGGGCCATTGTTGTGGGTTCCATGGTGGGAGTAAAGCGTACAAAGTACTATCAAAGAGGAGGGAGAGGAGGGAGAGAAGGAAGGAGTGGAAGAAGATGACGCTGTCAGAAAAAAAAACCTACATCTTGTGAATGTACAAGATGAGTCCAAAAGTTCAGTTCTTACTGCTTCAGACCTAAGTTGCTTGTATTCAGAAGCAGTCTGCTTGCCTAAGGTTTATGTTTTGACTAAAGTTTGTGCACATCTCTACTGGAGAGCCTTCTGTTAGGAATGTTCTTCTATATTGAGGGGGTGGTTGTATGAAACTGCCTACAAGAAGAGTGAAAAATATCTCTGGGCCTACAGAGTTAATGGTGAATGTAATAGCTGAAGAAGCCAGCAGATGGCAGCAACTTCATTGTGTTCTGCCAAGAAGAAGACTGATACAAATTCGAAGTAGTAGTAGTATGTGCCTTCAGGTCACCTACCAATATATGGCATCTCCCTACATTTACACCTGTAAAAGATCAAAATAGAATAAAATTCTACACACCGATGTTATGAAGTTCCAGTTTAAATACTCATTTTATTTTCACATCTGTCTTTCTCCATTATATGTTCACTTGTGTATGATGCTCCAGGTATGTCTGTATAGACTGATTGCAATAAGTGTTGGGGGCAGCAGTTATTATCTTTTCCTTTTAGTATTAAAAGCTGCTTGAAAATGGTAAATCACAGTGAAAGAAAAAAAATGGCCTATGGAAAAAGGGTGAAGCATCCTTTGGCCACTTTCTCATGCTTGTTTTTTTTCTGTTTTGTTTTGTTTTTAAGCCAGAAAATTGTTAACTGATATCAACTACAGTAGCAAAATTCCTCCTCATGGGGGCTGCTAGTCTGCAATTATGAAACTTCTCAGGGTTTGAGGGTTCCTATGGGATTCTATGGATACTATGGACTGCTAAAAAGACAAATAAATAGGTCAATATCAAGGTTGAACTCTCCCTGGAAGCCAAGATGACTAAGCTGAGACTGTTGCACTTCTGATGTATCATGAGAAGACATGACTCTCTAGAAAAGACAATAATGCTTGGCAGGTGGAAGGCAGTAGGAAAAGAGGAAAACTGCATCACAGATATATGGACTCAGTCAAAGCAGCCATGGCCCTGAGACTGCGGGACCTGAACAGGGCTGTTAGGGTGATCTGAAGGTTTTGGTCAACATAACTCAAAGTCAACTTGATGGCAGATAACAACAATGTGATTTGAGATTTTATGGGTTCCTGTGGGATCTCAAATCCTACATGAGTCCTGCTTCCTGGAGAAAGGCAGGTGTGCTTTAACCATTCTTCTTAGAATCATAAAATCATAGAGTTGGAAGAGACTACAGAGGCTATCCAGTCCAACCCCCTGCCATGCAGGAATCCACATCAAAGCACTCCCAACAGATGGCCATCCAGCCTCTGCTTAAAAACCTCCAAAGAAGGAGACTCCACCACACTCCGAGGCAGCACATTCCACTGCTGGACAGCTCTGACTGTCAGGAAGTTCTTCCTGAGGTTCAGGTGGAATCTCTTTTCCTGCAGCTTGAATCCATGGCTCCTTGTTCTAGTTTCTAGAGCTGCAGAAAACATTCCCCCTTTCATATGACAGCTTTTCAAATATTTAAACATGGCTATCATGTCCCCTCTTAACCTTCTTTTCTGCAGACTAAACATCCCCAGCTCCCTAAGCTGTCCTCATTGGGCATGGCTTCCAAACCATTTTGGTTGCCCTCCTCTGGACACCCTCCAGCTTGTCAATATCCTTCTTGAGATGAGGTGCCCAGAACTGGACAGAGTATTCTTAGATTTCCTCCAACAGCCTGTGTGATTTCATTTGCTTCTTTCACTAAGCAAAGAGGACCTTTCCCTGGAAGAGATACCATTGAATTATAGGACCTCCAGAACTGTGCACAAGGCTATCCTTTTCTTTCTTTCACAGATTATCCTGTTTAATGAATTTCAGAGTACCTCTCTAGTTCCCTAAAATAAGATCAATATTACAGACAAAAATTCCTGTTTTGAAATAACTTTTTATCTCCCTCCCCCTGCCCCCGCAATTCTGTTTGTCTACTTTTGAGATTTGTACAAAATTTATATTTCAAACTTAGTTTTACTGAATTTCTTCTCTTCACACCTTCCTTTTGATCTACTTTTTATATGTGCACATGTGTACGTGTGTATGTGTGTGCCAGAACTGAACAGTGACATAAGAAAGAAGCTGTAGGTGGTAGAGGTCCTGCATTGTGAAAGGTTTACTTGCTGCTTACTTTGAGTGACATTAACAATGCATTCATACACATAACTACTCAAAAATAATCCCTAATGAGTTAGGTGGGATTAATTCTTAGGTAAATGAGTACAGGATTTTAACACATGAGACATTCTGAAAAGATATAGGAATGCATGGATTTTTTTAATGGCAATCATTGACTTAAAATTTGTTAGGGACATTTAACTAAATTTATTCTATACATTCAGATGCCCTTTCTCAAACTCTGCACTGGTAAGTATTTCCTTTCTCCCTCTGCTGCATCCCAACCCCCCACCCCCATGAAACCACGCAGCACAGCCATTTCATGTTTATCAGCGAGTCAGGGCTGTCCGGCAGTGGAATATGCTGCCTCAGAGTGTAGTGGAGTCTCCTTCTTTGGAGGTTTTTAAGCAGAGGCTGGATGGCCATCTGTCAGGAGTGCTTTGAGGGTGTTCCTGCATGGCAGGGGTTGGACTGGATGGCGCCTGTGGTCTCTTCCAACTCTATGATTCTATGATTCTATGAGTAGGCAGACTGTTGAAAATTCTCTGGCTACATTCTCATAGCCAGTCACAGAATGGCCATATGAGTGCTGAGATCCATTGGGGACATCCAGGGGTCTCAGCACTGCTGTAACCATTGTACTTGGAGTTATGAGAATGTAGCCATACACTTTTTTGAGCATGTGTGCAGACTGTGAAGCACTGAATGGTTGTCAAGGGTGGCTTTAGGACCTTGTCAGTAAGCTGGGGGCTCAGCTTAGCAGAGGTTCACATGCGGATATTTATGCTATCCTGAGGGGACATAGGAATGAAGCCATTGAGTATGTAGTGGGGAAGATTTAACCATACTTTTCATAACTCATTTCATGCAATGGATCCCCTAGAGTTATAAGTATTGCATGCTATTTTCCCACCCACCCCTTTTCCTATTCTAACAAGAATCCAGTAATATAAGTCAGGCTGAGGGGCTGACTCAAGATGATCATCTGATTGTTATGAGGAATTGCAGATTTTATGTGATGCTATAATGTGTTTTGAGAAGATGTAGTAGATAGAGATGAACACAGACTTCATGTAGTGACCACAGATCTGAAAGAAAGTTCTAATTTTGGCCCAGATCTGGCAAACCATTTTTTCAGGTGGACAATGCTCAGTTGGATGGCTATATCTATAAGAACCTCAAGCACACCAACCAGCATCATTAAGCAACACATCCACATTTGTGGGAGGATTGCCAATTGGAAGATAATCAGTAATATTTGTGTTTAGTTTTTTGATGAATGTTAGTGTTTTTAAGTTTATAAATTGCTTAATTGTTTTAAAATAACCTATATGTTCATACTTATATGTATACTTATACTTTCATATTTATATACTTACGTTAGCCTCCTTGAGTCTTATTATTGTGATAAAGGTGGAATATAAATGAGTAAAATAACAGCAGCAGCAACAACAAAAACTCAGCATTTCTAGTAGGGTGGGAGCCATGTGCCCTCCAGATGTTGTTGGACTGCAACATCCAGCAGCCCTCTACCACAGGAAGATAAATTGGCCCCCTCACTGTTTTCTTTCTGCCAACAGATAAAGACCTTTTGCTTTAGACTAGGCTCTTAGGGATGGAAAGAATATTTGAAAGGGGTTGAAAATTTATTTCTTAAGTGTTAGGAAGCCATGAAGAGAAGAATCCTGAACACAAAGCCATATCTGAAATCCAGTTTGGTTTAATTCTCCTCCTCTTCACAACAAACAAAGCTGGATCTTAGATCTGGAACAGAAACAAAAATAAAATAAAATTTTTGCAACAAGCAACTGAGAGAAATCACACACTACCAGTGTTATCAGTATTTTCTCTAGGTTATATTAATGCATAGCAATTAGCAGGTATTTAATAGAATGAGCCTCTGAAGAGCTGCTGTGAGTCAGAACAGACAGTAGCAAGCTAGACAGACAGAGTAGGAGTGTAAGAGGTTAAGATTACAGAAATTCTTCACATGCTTCTACAAAGCAGCCTGGTCTAGCGGATATTGGCAGAATACAGTGGAATCACATTTCATGCTCTGAGCTGGATGAGAATTTCTGAGGGAAATGAGACTTAGTTCAGAACATATCCAAGCATTATAAGCTGATTAAATTTATATACTATACCAAGT
This sequence comes from Iguana delicatissima, assembly GCA_948472985.1. Lineage (NCBI taxonomy): Eukaryota > Metazoa > Chordata > Lepidosauria > Squamata > Iguanidae > Iguana > Iguana delicatissima. The sequence goes on along the minus strand of CAOKZL010000161.1, from coordinate 803,448 downwards.
CATTATAACCACAGCAATATCACTCATTGTGACCTGACTGAATGACCTGAAGCTTGATTAATAGGCCAAGATTTTAGAAATCTACTGGAAACAGAATGAAAGACAATTGCTTATATACTGCTCTGAGAAGCAATTAGCAGACTTTGATTTGAGGGATAATTTCATAATACAGAAGAGAAAATCAGAAGGTGAAATCCGGTCCCTCTCCCTGCCCCCCATCAAGACCGACGGACCTCCAAATGGAACCACTTAGAGATAAAGAACCCCTATGAAAATAACCAGTTCCGTTATCAGGGACCAGAAGTTAAAAATGTTACTTTTTTTTTTTGGAGTACAGCAACTAGAATTCCTTAGCTAGGATAGTCACTGCTGCTGGTTGAAACTGTCCACAATTTTTAGTCCAAAAATTTATTGATACCAAGCTCTTCCAGGGCTCCTATACATTTGCTATGCCTATTGATCAGTGCAGGGAATAAATCTGGAAAAAACTTGCAGGATGTAGGTGGTGTCCTAGGCTCTCAGTGAGAAGATCTGAGTAATGGCCATGTCATAGAAGAGAGGCAGCCATAGTGAGGTTATACAAGCCTGAAAGGATTAAATACTTCAGTTCAGATCCATATTGTATTCTGGGGATTGTGGATTCTGAGATTTTCCATTTACTAGTACTCTGTCCCATGGGCTGTCTTTCACTGAAAAGATTGTGTTCATATACTTCTGAGGTCAGATGTACTTTAGACTTTCTTGAGGAATATTCTACTATCCCTGAGACCTGAATGTGAATTTTGCACAGAATAATCCCAAAGTGCAAATAGTCTTCAAAAACTGCATAGTTTTCAAATATTTTCTTGTATCAGGAAGAGAAGTGATAAAATTATTCATTGCTTCCTTCAAGAATGAAATCAATAAAGAATTATATCCCCAGTACCTGATAGTCATAGCTCCATCTAAATCTCACCACATAATCGTTCAAAAAGAATGACTGTTTCTGACCTTTATACGTTCCGTTTGGTCTAGGACCTGATAAGACCTGATATGCTTTTTCAAAGGAAAGGTGTTTATGATGGGAGGGGTTAGACAGTGGTCTCTTATCACAGTCTGGTCATAGACCCTAAACTGGCTTAGGACCTATAGCTGTGAAGGCCCATTTTATTTTCCCATGTTTTTAACAGATGCCTATCTTTATTATTTTTTCAACCTTACTTCAATTGTTGTTATATTGTTTTATATTTTTTTTAAAAAAGCATTTTAAATCATTTTTAAAAAATACACTTTCATTGTTTCACCTTGTATTCTTATTGCTAACTACCTTGAAAGCTGTTAATGAAAGAAATACTAGATAGATAGATAGATAGATAGATAGATAGATAGATAGATAGATAGATAGATAGATAGATAGATAGACAGACAGACAGACAGACAGACAGACAGACAGACAGACAGACAGACAGACAGATTTTAAATTCCTTTGGAAGCAAACACAAAAACTAAGCTGTCACCATTATTTATAAGAAAATATTTTCCAAATGTACAATGACAGTCAGGCCCACTAACTGGCAAACTGAAGCCTAAACCCAATTGTTAGTCCCACCTAGAGTAGACCCATTGAAGCAGCTGCTCAATAGATTAATACTTCTGGCAATTCTTTTAATTCGATTGACCTCATGCAGCTGGAAGTAGCTACAAGATTTAGACTTGAACCAAAAAAGTTAACGACATGAAGATGCTTTTTGAGACTAATTTTCAGTCAGTATTTTACAGTTGGTTTACTGTGATACAACTGTAGGTACAACACTTATAATGGTCTCCGCTTGCACTAAGATCACTCCAAACCATCTTAACTGGGAACAGAATTAACTTCTGAAACAAAATGTAGGCTTCTGACTTTAACATTGTCATTTTTTTTCTACCCTGTATGTTTTTAAACATCTTTGCCTGGTGAAGAAGCCAGTGAAGCTCCAAAAGGCTGCGTGATGTATTTTGTGCATTTTGGTTTTCCAATAAAAGTATCACTCTTTGTGGATTTTGTATTTTGTTGTACACGTAACTATGTGAATTATATATTCAGCCTTGGTCTGCTTTCCTAATTCTATGGTTTTAGAATAATAGATGTGCCTTATAAAATATTTTCTTCATCTGCCACATATGCTCTATCTACTCAACACCAGCAATCATTACAGAAGGTGGTGTCCCACCAGCCCTGCTGAAGGACTGCTTCAATTTTCTTTTGCTATCATTCCCATCACATTTTCCTTTTGAATTGTGGGCCCATTCTTACCACACATTTATAGTGCTATATTCTACTTTAACCACTGGGGCAACATCCTGTGGAATCCTGAACTTTGCAGTTTGGTGATGTACCAGAGCAATCTGTATGAAAATTGTGAATAACCCTATTTAAACTTCAGATCTCAGGACTCCATGAGGTTTTGCCATGGCAGTTAAAGTGGAATATATAACTGGGTAGTGTAAATGGGTTCTATGTCTTCTTAGAGTCTTTTATTTATTATATTTAAGCTGATGTTACAGCCATTTGGACTGAGAAGTAGGATAGAAATACTATAAATCCATTAATAGATAGCTATTATTGGCTGCAATGGTGGCCATGGTGTGATGGTGGTGATATATAATCAAAATAATTTAATTAAATGCAGTATTAACACTAAAAATAAATAAATAGTATTAAATAATATTTTAAAGCTACTTTGAATGTATAAGAGAACCTACTGACTGTCTGATGTCTTTAGTCTCATTTCTTCCAAGAACAATTTCTTTGCAAATACAGTTTCTAGGCGCATTTCATCATGCAGGTTGAAATATCTTAATTTAAGCACTGGGTTGAAGTGTCCTCTGTGGCCCAGTGACCTTGAAAAACAGTGGATGTGAGTGCTAGTTGCCATACTAAAGAAGCCTGTACTCAAAGCAGGCTAAAGAGAAATGGAAAGACGATAAAGACCTAGTTGCCATGGCAATTCATCCGCCATGCTAAGAGTCTAGTCGCATGAAACAGCCCCATAGTTACTTAGTGTCTTGACTAAAGTGCATCCCTCTTAGATACATCCTACCTTTGGAAAGAGCGTAGTCTTCTAATTCTAAGAGAGAAATTATGCAAGTGAAACTGAGTAAAAATAATAAAATGCTGTGTACAAATCACTTTGTATTAGCAGTGTTTCCTAGTAAAAGGTATATTGGATTGTGTCATCTTTAACCAAAGAGCAAGAAAATCAAAAAGTGGCTGGCATGCTGTGCAGTATTCGCAACATCATAATCTGGACTTATTGTTGCTTTGTCCCTTCAAGTAATTTCCAACTCGCGGCGACCATAAAGCAAACCTATCACAGGGTTTTCTGTGGCTGAGAGTGTGTGACACACCCAAGGTCACCCAGTGGGTTTCCATCATGAGCAGGAAGTCAAACCAAACTCAAACCACTATACTACACTGGCTTGCAACATCATAAATTTTGGAATTCACTTTCACAGCCACTGAACAATTGTGAAGACCAATGGTATCATAGAATCATAGAAATGTAGAGTTGGAAGAGACCACTAGGGCCACCCAGTCCAACCTCCTGCCATGCAGGAACACCCTCAAACCACTCCCAACAGATGGCCATCCAGCCTCTGCTTAAAAACCTCCAAGGAAGGAGACTCTACCACACTCTGAGGCAGCATATTCCACTGCTGGACAGCCCTGACTGTCAGGAAGTTCTTCCTGAGGTTCAGGTGGAATCCTCTTTTCTGCAGCTTGAATCCATTGCTCCTTGTTCTGGTCTCTGGAGCAGCAGAAAACAAGCCCTCTCCTTCCTCTACATGGCATCCCTTCAAATATTTAAACATGGCTATCATGTCCCCTCTTAACCTTCTCTTCTGCAGACTAAACATACCCAGCTCTCTAAGTCTGTCCTCATAGGGCATGGCTTCCAGGCCCCTCATCATTTTGGTCGCCCTCCTCTGGACTTGCTCCAGCTTGACCATGTCCTTCTTGAATTGGGGTGCCCAGAACTGGACACAGTATTCAAGATGAGATCTAACCAAGGCAGAGTAGAGTGGTACCAGTACCTCCCTTGATCTAGACACCATACTCTTATTGATGAAGCCAAGGATTGCATTGGCTTTCTTGGCTGCCGCATCACACTGCTGACTCATGTTCAGCTTGTGGTCTATGAAGACTCCTAGATCCCTTTCACATGTACTGCTATCCAACCACGTGTCCCCCATCCTATATTTCTGTATTCCATTTTTTCTACCTAAGTGTAGGACCTTACACTTCTCTCTGTTGAATTTCATTTTGTTAGCCTTGGCCCAGCTGTCCAATCTATCCAGGTCATTTTGAATTTTGATCCTGTCCTCTGGCGTATTAGCAACCCCTCCCAATTTGGTGTCTTCCGCAGATTTGATGAGCATGCCCTCTATTCCTTCATCCAAGTCATTGATAAACATATTGAACAGCACTGGGCCCAGGACAGAACCCTGTGGCACCCCGCTAGTCACTTCTCTCCAGGATGAAAAGCAGCCATTCGAGATCACCCTTTGGGTTCGGTCGGTCAACCAATTACAAATCAAACTAACAGTAGCTCTGTCCAGCCCACATTTTACCAGCTTCATTGCAAGAATGTCATAGGGAACTTTGTCAAAGGCCTTACTGAAATCGAGATATGCTACATCCACAGCATTCCCTTCATCTATCAAGCTAGTGACTCTATCTTCCAAAGCTTACCTTTTCAACTCTGCAGTCCTAGCAACAGAAGGATATGCAAGGTGCTGGAAAGCAGGTTAGTGTGTGATGATGCCTCCAGCCCTCTCCCAGTCACAAAATACTTTGTGACAAGCAGCAGCAGGGAAGCCTGCATCATCCTATTGCAGTTGCCTATTACAAAGTACCTTGCTGCAAGGACAGCACTGAAAGCATCCTTATACACTCTCTACTCTCCAGTGCTTTGGAAATCCTTTTGTCAGTAGGGCTGTACAAGTGAAAAGATAGCCTGGGGTAACTATGATGACAGTCTCCATTGCCATTGCTTTATATCTCCAGTGCAGGATCATTGCTTCCACATATGCATATCATTCACCTTATGGCACAGAATTACACAAGTGCCAATAAATAAAACAAAGTTTTGATCCAGTTAGCAGACCTCTCAATAAAGCCTATGCATCATACAGAATTAAAAGTTCAAGAACTCAGATCAAACATCTTTATTGACTGAAACAGAAAGCCAGAATTACATTTTACTGTATTCTGTATCCTGATTGCTCTAGGCAAAACGTAGATAATTCCTTTGATAACATCATTTATGTTACAAAGAAGAACACAATATTCAGATGATTTCCTAGAACTGACAAGCTAAAAAAAAGTTAAGCATGGCTCATTGTTTCCATTTCCTCTGAAATACTGGGACTTAATCTGTTGGAATGAGATGTCCCTCTTTCAGGAAAATTATATGGTGCTTCAGCCTTCAGGGAGAGATCCCAGTCTTGGACCCCACACCCACGCCCTATCGATCTTCCATGCCTTTCTCTCTCCTCTGTGGATTTCTAACGTTGGAGCAGAGGAAAGTGCTGAATGGTGACATAGCACAACAAGGAAGGTTATCAAATTATATGGTGTTCAAAACCCTCTCATACCTCCACCCATGTCCTCACAAGAAGGGAAATCTCCACCAGCATGGTAACTGGTCTAAATGTTTTCCTACTACTTTTGTTTTTGATGAAAAGGAAATTTTCCCCAACAAAATCTATGAAGAAAAGAGATGCAAACATATTTCCAGCTCTGTTGGCAAGAGCTCTACAGGGTGTTGAAACTCTCAGATCATGCTCTGATGCAATGATATGATTCCCTCATATTTTTTTCCATCCAAAAGAAATTGAAGGAACCTAGGTACTGAAGGAATTCTGGAGAAGAACCCTTGATCCTCCTGTTGAGTACTACCTGAGTTTATTTTCTAAAAGATCCAGAATTTAAAGAAGCCCATAGGCAAATGATGGCTGAAACAGAGCTCAGAAATGCTATTTTATGGACTACAGCTCCCAGAATCCCCAGACAATTTGGGATATTCTAGAAGTTACTATTGAAAAAGTACAATATCAAAATTTTGGATTTATGAGAATTAAAGGTACCTGAGAAGGAGGAGGCTAACATTCGTTTTTATCTTACCTCATCAAGGACTGCCCAAATGCCTTAAAATAAGACAAGATGTACACACAAAATCCCAGCAATTAGATGAGCATCCATTTTTGTTTTCTGCATTTAATACAGCTATTCTGACTTGTCTTAGACGTGGATTGTGTTATCATGTCCTTCACACAAACAATATATGATATTGGAAGCTCAACCTACATTAAGTGATCTGCAGAGGCACCACTGTCAGATTTATAATGAAATAGAAAATGCATCTTTTGGGACTAAAGTGTAGGGTAAAAAACAGTAAATATTGTAAAAAAAAAAAAAAAAAACACCCTACAGCAATTAAGATGAAGGAGGCAGATCAGTCTAAAGGCATTTGCTTAGCAACATTCTGTGTGAACTTCAAGTACAGGTGTATATTTAAGCTATGCTTCTATAAAAGTGTTCATCAGTGACTATGAAATTGAATTTGTAGAAATACTTTGGCCTGTGATTATAAGCACAAGTAGTACTAAGACAATCTGATGCTCAGCTACTTTTTATTTCTATAAGCTGATTTTTTTTTTTTTTTTTGAAAGACATATTTAAAATGGGCATTTTCTGTTCAGAGGTTACTAGGCTGACAGCCTTTCCTCAGCCACAGATTTTCAGTCACTATTCCATAATATGACATGGCATTTCAGAAAAGCAGCATATGTTAAGCAGTCTGTTGGTTCTGAGAGGTTCTCATTGCAATGTTTTTCACGTCCAAAGCAATTGAAAGAAAATAATAATCCCGTGATGCCAGAATGAGCACAGAGCTGGGATGTTTTGAGGATGGAAACAGTATGTGAAATACCAGCTAAAAACAAAAGCCACAGATCCAGAAACCAGTATCCAGTATGTTTTCTCTCCTCTTCATACGCAAATTGAATTGGGGTAGACCTGGCCTAGAATACTCTATTTTTTAAATGACTATAAGAAGAATGTGCAAAGAATAAAAACGAAATCATGGCTAATGTTGCAACTGTTTTTTTTTTTTTTTTTTTTTTGAAAATGGTTCCTGGAGTTTTATCTGTCTCCAAACTGGAATTTGGAAAAGTTATTTTTTCCCATGAAGTACAGGAAAAGCTGATGACTCTTCTGAGATTAACTTGACAGAAAGGAATGGCACCATTGCAAGGCAATGGGACATGCTCCCAATCTCAGTTGTCCCAACCATCCTCAAAGGATCTGAACAATCAATTTTATTAAAGATGGCTGAGCAGTGGGCCTGTAGCCAGGATTATTGAGGTGTGGTGTATTGAGTATAATAAGGGTGGCCAGCACAGTTAAATGAAAGGTGTTTGAGGTGTAATACTTATGAATATAGTATTCCCATATGACATTATTAGCTCCACTTTTCCCACCAGGAAACAGATATTTCTGAGGAAAAGATTAACCTTCTCTGCAGTAGAATATCATCTTTCTATGTAACTATGCATAGACTGCTACTTTAGTACCTGGATCCTTCAGACTCAGAGACCAATCCATCCCATACCCTCCAAAATTTCACATATGAAAATCGGGATACCTGTGGCTGTGTAACATCAGTATGTGTCAAGATGGCTATATTCTTCCAGGATCCTTTCTTGAATCTCCCTGTCCACCAACATGGATCATCAGGAGGGCAGGCGAAGTGAGGCAAGGCAGGTAGAAACTGTAACCTTCCATGATCTTCTCCTGATCCCCTCTCCCAACCTCTTTATGACATTAATAGGGAAAGGGAAGCAGGCAAGGATCAAGAAGGCTACAGCATTCCAATACTTCCCCTGGAATCCTCCTGTACCACATCAGGAAACAAGGAAAAAAACAGGTGAGGGTTGGCAAGCTATAGCCTTCCAATATCCTCTCTTGGCTCCCCTCTCTCATGCAACAATGGGAGCAGGGGAAGTCAGCCAAGGATTAGCAAGGTCATACCTTTGCCACTTGGTTCACAGTAATGCAGATGCTGTTGCCATGTGCCAGCTATTAGAACACAGCTTATGATGATGATGATGATGGTCCTCCTTACTGAACTGCTCCTTCCATTCTCCCAGCTTGGAGCAACAAGATATAGGTGACTCTTGGGTTGCAGAAAGAAGCAATCTGCAAGTCTATCCAAGAACTAGGGAAAAGAAATCAAGAAAGGTGTTTGATTCTGCTTATCAAAGTTATTGGGTCTTCTAAATGCTACTTGCTTGTCCCCCTCAAGTAGCTTTTTGGTTTTATTTCTATATTTATTTATCTTTAAGGAACTGGCAAAATCACCTCTGAGTATTCCTTGCCTAAGAAAACCATATGAAATTCATGAGGTCACTATGACAGGCAACTTGAAGGCATATACACATAGTTACCTCTGTTTTTGAAAAAGAAAAAACACCTTAAACAAACAGCAGGTGGCAGTGCTAAAATGATTAATGGTTAATATTCCAATTGCACATGAATGCAAACTATATCTATAAATCTTCTTTTGTATGCAAGATTGACATACAAGTAAGTTGATGCCTATTGCTAAAGGAAGGAGGAGGAGGAGGAGAAAAGAAAGAAAGAAAGAAAGAAAGAAAGAAAGAAAGAAAGAAAGAAAGAAAGAAAGAAAGAAAAAAGAAAAAAGGTAATAGGAAACTGAGCCAGTGTTGGTCTTGCATGAAATTTTCACTTATGGTCTTATTGTCATGCCATGTAGCTAAATTGTCAGCAGGAAGAAAACAAGGAAAGAAGTGTATAGTGATTGTTGAATCATTCCAGAAGGTGAAAAATCAAAATGACATGGTTTCTAATGTGTTCACTGAATGCAAGTGTGTGGTTGATTTGCAAATATGGAGGATGTGGGCGGGGGGGAGAACCTGTCCACCGGCAGAGAAAAGTGACTTACTGTACACTAAGCAACATTTAGGATTAAAGACTGCTTTCTAGAATGAAAGACAATGGTCTGATTTTTCTTTAAAGATATAGTTTTAAAAGACAGTGCATAACAGTGGATGCTAAATACTTAACATAGTGGAATAATGAGAATAATGTAAAGAAAAGTTTAGTATATTAAATGACCATCTATACAAAAATAAAGATCTCAGGTCTCATTGATTCACACACAAGAGGCTCTGCTCAGTAATTTGTGTCTCCAAGGAACTGGGGATGATAAAGTATCAGGGTGCTGGTAAGAAAGACAGTGGAGGAAGACTTGCAACATATCCCATGGGTACTGACTAGAGCAGAACCGATTTTACAGATAATTGTATAGAAGTAATGACAGGAAATATTTTATTTCTTCTCCACCATATGAGCCTGTTGGAAACAGTAACTCTGTTGCTCAGTTCCATCAAACACCAAGAGTCTGGAAGTCGTGAGCCAGTGTCTATGACCATGTGTCCTGTTTAAAGCTGGCAAATATACCTACAGCCAGCAGGGATTGGCAAGGAAGAAGCAGGCCAGTCCCAGGTTTACAATTTATTATTAACTTAATAAAATATTTAAACCCCACCCTATATCAAGAGATCTCAGGGTGGCTTACAAATAGCATTAAAACAGTTTCAGCAAGTTAAAACAGTGAGATAATTTAGATAAGGTAAAAATATATCAAACAATATAATGAGTTACAAACAGATTTTGAAAAATTAAAAGTTTTTAAAACTATATGTAACAGTACTCAAGTTGAATAAATGTGGCCCAAAGGCTTTGGTGAACAGCCAAGTTTTAACTTGGCCCCTAGATGAGATGAGTGTTGGTGCCTGTTGAGCCTCCAAGGTGAGGCCATTCCACTGTTTCAATACCACAGCTAAGAAGGCCCTCTCTCATGTCTTGATACAGTGTATTGATCTCACTGATGGGACATAGAGGAAGGGCTGCCCCAACAGATTTTAATTCTCAGGCAGGCACAATTAGAAGCAGAAGTATCACTCAGATAGTCCAAGGTCCAAAGGAAAAAAGCAAACATAAGCTGAGTCCAATGCCAGGAAAGCAGTTGTAGAAATATTAGTCTGAGCTGCACACCAAAGTTGAAAAACCCACAAAGCCAAAGACATCAAACCAGGAAGCATTTGAACTATGTGCCTGCAGCGATGAACTAATTTATATCCAGCTGTAATGAAGATCATCATTCAAAGAGGCCTCCTCCAGTTAAGACATGACACCAGTGTTGGAGTGAATTTGGGCCAACAAGTTAAGTTTAAGAGCAGATTTCTGGTTTCCCCTTTTAAGGCATTCAGATATGAAGTTAAGGCAGAGTCCCACTCCTTCCTGCCAAGTGTGGGATGGTGGTAAAATTTGTCTAGGGGTTATACTCAGTAACAATATCTGGGAGTTTCAGGGGGAAAATACTCAAAGGAGAGGCAAGCTCTTAATGTAGTGCCTTTTTGCACAATACTGTTATAGTGCTATTATTCCACTTTCAAAATTCTGTGGAATTCTAGGGTTTAGAGTTTATTGAGGCCAAAGGTGCCCCTCCCTAAACTGCAAACTCCTGGATTCCATAGGATGTTGAAAGTAGAATAATAGCACTATAACAGTTTAGTGTTGAAAGGCCCTTAGTCTTTAACTTATCCATGTTTTCTCTTTATCCGCACCCACCTTATCCCCATAACCTTCATTCTGTATTCAGAAGAAAGCTTCCTGCAGCACCTGGCCCCTGAAAAAACACTGTCCCCTTCCACAAACTTTTAAACTGTTCATTGTGAAACTTCCTTGTAAAAAATTGTTATCAGCAGAACCTTCCTGAAATAAGTCTTGGAGAAATCTTCCTGAATCTTTATTATTTTTACCTCACCAGGACATTGTATGGCATTGTTTGCTCATCCTTACCATTTTCTCCTCATTCACAATTGCACAGCATGTGATGTCTTCAATTCCCATGCCTTCAAAGAAAAATTTGTTCACCTATACTAACATTTTTTCAGACATGATTAGTTTCCATACAGTTGCATTACAAGCTTTTAAACTAATGGGTTTGGAAAAGAATAGGGATGGAAAGTGTTTTCACTATTAACAATTTCCCAACTAAAAAAAATGGGTTTTCTGACATATAGGAAACCTGGTCAGGAAGAAGAGCATGGAAGTGGGAATTTTATGCAGTTTTTGTCCACTGATTAGACTTCCAGAAGAGTTTCTGAAAATGAATCTGCACAGAAACTCACATGAGATTTGTGTGTGAGTGTGTGTGTGCATGTGCAAAAAAAGGCTGGTTTTAGGCAAAAAAAAGTCTTTCTTTCTTTCTTTCTTTCTTTCTTTCTTTCTTTCTTTCTTTCTTTCTTTCTTTCTTTGAAATGTGTTCCTGGAGAGTGTGTTTTGCACAAAATTATGTTTTTTGCATGAAAAAACACTTTTGATTGAAAAAAAACAGTTTCTAAAAACACATTTTTTGTGCAAAAATTTTTGTACGCACACATGGATGGCATCCTGTTGAGCAGTTACCAATGTGTAAATGAGGCTTTTGCAATCATAATTGTTCAGTATTCATGCTTACATCATGGCACTATTAACACAATCACAAATGCCTATTCCCCCTCCAAAAAAAAAAAAAAACCTGCTCTGCTAGTGATTAAGATGATGAACCATGATGATGTTTTCAGCCCTCTCCTGGCAGAAATCTGCAGTTAATAGTCAGAAGCAGACCCCATCACAACTCCTCATCACACTACAGATCACTGGCAGAAGGGGGATGGAAACATCATTCTGCTATGTCCCACTTTTCAGCAATACAGAACTCCATTGCTCAGTGTGGCTGCTGGCTGTTAAGGTAGATTTGGCGAGCCAGATCATTCATAACTACATCTTTGATGGAGCATCTCAGCCCATGTGTGTGAAAACTGAGGTGCTTGCACAAAAAGCGTGCTTTTCTGGGGAAAAAAAGATTTGCAGAATCTCGTGAGGGGCTTTTTGTTGTTGTTGTTTAAAACAATAATTGTTTAATCAAATTGAATATACCAGTTTAGTACACAAATATATGTGTGTATTTTCTTTTTTCTTTTTGCATGAAAAACATGGTTTCTGCAGGAAAGAGCATTTTATGCACTCCTCCCCCTCAATATTTCTGCATAGAATAATTTCCCAAAAAACTCAGGATGTGCAAATCCCACTGGAGATGGTGCAGAAATACCTTCTTTTCCCTGCAGTAGAGAGAAAACTCCAAAAAGTATTTGTTCTCACATGTAAGGATGAAATAATCCCTAGGAGAGAAGTAATCCAATAGTTCCTTCATAGCTGCCCTTCCAGCTCCCAGTCCTCTTCTGATTTCTTGACTGCAGTCTCCATTCTGATTAATGACTGAGCTAAGATATGGAAAATCCTTAACTATTTCAATGTCTATAGCGGCCTATTAGGGCAACTAACAGACATAAGCATAATATATACACTGGCACAGAGAAGATGTCTGACTATTTTTGTACCCTTTTTCTATATAGCACAAATTTTATAAAGATTAGGTTGGCATATTACCCTTTTGCTCTCATGTCACCCTTTCCGCAACAAGCTCTTGCACTACTATTTAGAGGCAATCATTGACCATTCTTTTAAAAAGACTGGTCTGAACCAGGGTGAGTGCCACACATTACTCCCTTCCCTCAGAACAACATGAAAACATGCTGTCTTGGGAGTGTGTTTCCTTTAGCAGAGGGACACACTTATTAGTGGCTGAATAAATGAGACAGTTAGGAGCATGTATGCTCTTAAAGCAACTTTCCTCTCACTATAATTGACTAATAGACATTCTCATTCTCTCTCACTCACTCACTTCTTTCAGCAGCCAATTTCTTCCTAAATTGCCCAGAATTTAAGTAAGCTGGGCATTTAACCATAACAATCATAATACTAAATCTCTCTATTACATGCATCCTTAATTTTTTGGGAGGCGCATATATTTGCATTGTATCGTTAAATATAATGAAGCTTGGACATGCTATGTTTCAGGACTACGGCTCTGAGAATTTATTCACCCATTCAGTTGTCATTCTGACTGGGGAACTGTATCAGTTGTCAACCAAACAGTAATTTCTGCAAACTCTGAAACAGCAGGTATACAAATAAGAGTAACAGCATATAAATATTAGTATTCAATAAATATTAAATTCTATGTATATATGCATAGGTAGTTTTCCCATTCTTGATTTAACCCAGTGGTTCTCAACCTGTGGGTCCCCAGATGTTTATGGACTTCAGCTCCCAGAAGCCCTGAGCATTGACCATAGTGGCTGGGGCTTCTGGGAGCTGAAGTCCACAAACATCTGGGGATCCACAGGTTGAGAACCACTGATTTAACCTTTTAGAGGAAAAATATAAAAACAAGGAAATCAAGAAAAATCCAAGGAAATCAAGCACTCTGATGGGGATGAAACAGAATTTGGAATCATTCATCCCACTATAAAGTATGTGTTAATATTGCTAGCCCTGTGAACAGTGGGGAGCAGTCTTGAAAACAGATACTTCTTGAGTTGTCTCCAGAAACATCTTAGCTGTAAAGGCAATAGAGGAATGAGAGAAAAGGCTGTGACGAATATGCTTGGAGGAAAGAAAAGAAACAGTATCACTTATCTGGTTCATGCAACTTAATGTTTATAGTCCTGTTTGACCTTCCATGGAACCTCTTGGAATGTATGAATGTATGAATGGAACCTGTATGAATGGAACAATAAATATATAGATGCTGTCTTTTAGGTCTTTAAGCCTCGATGCAGAAGTCTAAGGGGTGAGCCAGTGGGCCAATGTGATATATGGCACAGAGGAGAGGACACAATTCAGTTCGCACAGATCTGTTTTACATATGGACAGATTTTGTAAGGAGATCTATTTTGTGAGAACTAATGTCAAATCACAGTTTCTCAAACTGAATCATTTTGCAGTTTCCCTCCCACTGTCATTTTTATCTCTGTTTCATCCCTCCTACAGATGAAATGAATTCTTAAGCTTTGAGATATTCACATAAAACTGATTGTGTCTATTCATCTGAGCAATTACCAAATTTGTTATGGGATATGATTATAATTTGTCACTTCTTTGTCACAACCCTTTGGTTGCTTTTAGCCTCATAACTTATCTCCTTTTTGACTGATTACTGCATATACATTTAATTTCATTTCCACTACCAAACAATATACACACTTCTTTGAAAGTATATTTCAACATGCCACTCGTTTCTTTGGCCTTTTCCACTCCACCTTCCCAGCCTGCTCTAGGGACGGGAGAAGGAGGGGACTGCAACAACGCTTCATTACAATGTCATCATGATCCCGCCCTTCTCCTGTCCCCAGGTGGTGTGATCATGCCGCAAATCATTGACAGGTTTTCCCCACCAATGACCAGCGATCATGCCACCATCCCACTGTGCACCCACACTTACCTTAGCTGCAAAGGCCCTGGAAGTGCAGTGGCTGCACTTCCTGCCCCAGCACAGCCCAGGACAGTACCCAGCTGTGCTGTGGCACAAAGAAGCAGAATCATCACGCTTTCTTCTGCAACTAGTTAGCCAGTGTGGAGGAGAGCATTAATAACCACGGTCCCATCCGAGCAAAGCTGCTGCTGGGATGACCACGGCAAGCTGCAAAAAAGGTCTTTATTACCCAGTACATTGTTCTCAGGACCACCTCAAGGCATTTTCCTGCCTGAGGTGAAGAATAAGATGGCATCCTCTCACAGTCCAAAGATGAATGACAATGGAATCTTTCCTCACCATTGATGAAGCGACAGCATCCTTCACTGTACAGGAGCAGAAACAAGTTAGTTTATGACAGTCCATGTGACACAGCTCTCTCCTTCCATAACTGGCGGCTACTTTCAGATGGGGATACAAAAAATAGTTACATTTCTCATCCTTGATGTGGTTGCAGAAGGTCAATTGTCATGACCATTTTTTAAATATTTTTGGTCATATTGTAGGACATTTTTGAGAAAAATAATTTACATTTAAAAATGAATCTTCACCAAAACCCCAAGTCTTTTTGCAAAATTGTTTTGTTTCAAAATAGTCCCAAAATATTTTTAAAAAACTAAAAAAAATGATCAAAATCCCTCATAATACCATCCAGCAGGATGAAAACTTGACATTATTTGTTCCTGCATTAGTGAAGTAAGCAAAATTTTAAAATAAGCAAAGATTTACATTACATTCCTAGGCCCAGTTAGAAGAGAATATTTGAAAGCATTCAAGAAGAGGAGGAGGGAGTATTTTTTCTTTTAAAGAGAATATCCTACACAGATGGGAATCTTTAGAATTTGAGACATATGCTGTACAAGAATTGCACATGCTTATTTTATGCAGAAAAGGATATTTTATGAACAGAAAATAACATTTCTCTGCAGAAAACATTTCCACTAAAAGCAAAGCACCTCCTCTTAGTTTTTGTCTTTTTTGCCTTTCTGTTTTTGTGTTTTCCCCAACTCCTAATTTTTGATACTCTCTCTTCCCCCTTGTTTGCCATATACCAATCTGTCTATATATCAGTTCTCCAAAGTGGAAGTTCAGGCACACAATGAAATGCAAAGGAAAGTGGAAAATGAGAAAGCCTGTACAATGAATTTAACTCAGTTCTGCTTTTCCAACAGAAGCAATGATACAAGCTTTCATTTATTTATTTTTAATAAATTAGTTAGAAAGCCCTACACTGAATTATTTGCAAGCAGCTTCAAAGCTTCACCTTTGTGCTCTGAATACAAACTTGCAGGAGTTCCACAGCTAACTGCCGCTCCAGAACCTGGCACCCAGCCCTGCCCTACTTGTGAATAACTGAGAGAATTTGCACCTGAAACTTCTGAACAAGGCAACAGTATTTCAGGCCATTTCCTCACTAGACTGTTATAGTGCTATTATTCCACTCTCAACATCCTATGGAATTCTGGGGTTTGCAGGTTAGGGAGGGGCCAGCTAAGTTCAAACTTTCTTTTTCACTTAAATACACACAGAAACACACATGCATGCACATACGTGCGCACGCACGCACACACTCGTTCTATCCCTCTCCTCTTCCATACCCTCCACCTCAGACTAAATCCAAACTTCCTGCCCCAGCACAGCCTGGGCCAGTATCTGGCTGTGCTGTGGCAAGAAGAGACGGAGGCATCATGCTTCCTTCTGCAATGAGTGAGCCAGTGTGGAGGGGAGCATTGGTGTCCACGTTCCCATCCCAGCAAAGCTTCTGCCAGGATGATTCTGGGATGACCACACACACACGCACTCTTTCTACACTCCTCCCCTTTCATACCCTCCCCCTGTTCCATACCCTCCACCTGATTTGGCAGAGATTAATTATCTGTCATCCCACATTATCAGCTGCTTTTCAAACATTCCAGTTTCTCTCTCCTCCTCCCAATTTTCCCCTTTCTCCTTGGCTTACTTCAGTAGCTGCACATTGGGTTCAATCCGCAATAGTAATTTGCACTCAAATAACTGTGGAGGAGAAAGGAAAGAGAGGAGGGAACATGCTCTTGCATTTTCCAGTAGGCTCAGGCAAAAGCAAGCTGCTGCAGCCATTCCTAGCCTATGTATTCTTCATTAGTTCCTTTTGCCACCTTGACCACATTCTGATATTGCTTGGCCACATGTGTCCCAGTTTTCATTTGTGAAATGTTGGAGGGTCTCTCTCTCTCTGTCTTCTATGTGAAGGTACCTGGGACAACAGGGAAGTGTTCCAAAATATTGCCTATTCTGAAACTGCTTCCACATCTTTAGAAAACTTATGAGATATAGCTACCCCCAATTGATAGAGGAAAGTACAGTTGAATAAAGTCATGTGGAATCTTCAGAGCAGTCTCCCCCCTCCAAGATAGTAGTGAACTTACAACAAAGGTGGTGAAGTGGAGGTGAGATGAGGCTACAGTGCTGTTCGGAAAAGTTACTTGTGAACTACAACTTCCAGAACTCCCTAGCTAGCATAATCAGTGTTGGGAGTTGTAGGAACTTTCTCATGCCCCTGGGTAGAACTTTTTCAAGCCTTAGGCTACGCTCAGAGAATTACTCCCCACGGTGGCGCTAGGTTAAAAGAAAGTGACAGTCATCCACAACAAAGTTCATCTGGCATCTCAGAGAGTCAATTTCCAAATGCAATTAAATGTTGCTTTCAGCACACACCTGTTGGGGGCAATCCAATGAGACCTGGCCTAATTCTTTTTTCTTGCATAACTGTTCCATCAAGCCTCTGTCCTCATTGCCTTGTTAAATCTGCTGTTCATTCATCAGTAATGGCGGCAAGATTAAGGAGCAAGTACTTGGGACAGTCCAGATCCGTTCCCTATGAGTAACAAAGAAAAACAAACAGTTCTCACATTGCAGTTAATTTGTCTCTAACAGTATAGTTTGGCTTCCTTCAGGAAATGGAGGTGAATTACAAAATACACAGGCAATTCACAAAGGTCTCTTGAGCAGGGGTCTCTTGAGTAAGTTCAATTCAAGTCATTGACACTGCTTTTAACAGTGTCCATGTAGAAGTATCTTGTAGATTATATGTAGATCTGGATTCAAACATGAACTTCGCACATTCAGAAGTGAAGCCAACAGCGGAATGTGATTTGATCTTCACCTTTACCAAATCTGCAAGTTCAGGGTATGCCCTTTTGATTTGACCAAGCCTTTTGTTAATTAAAATGTCTCTTACTCATCCATCATGTGAAGCCCCTCAACCCCAACAGGAGCATGATTACAATGTCTGTTTACAAACAGGCATCAGCATATGTGACAAGAGCAACAGCCTGAAGTTTCAGCATTTTCAGACTGATGGAGCAACAGAAATGTTAGATTCTACTGGAATGTATTGGATTCCTAAGTTTGGCAAAGACAAATGTAACAAATTGGTAATATGTATCTGGACCTGTATGGTCTAAGATACTGCAGGGGAAGCTAGGACTTTGATACGTTCCATGGGAGAGACCAGCTTGCTTTGCATCTGCCACAGGTTGCCAGGGTGCTGAACATGATGAACTTGATGGACCCTGGAAAGGGATCACGTGGCTGATAGACATGAACCATGTGCTACTGAGGTTAGGTAATGTTTGGCATGTTGTCTGTAGCTCTGGTCATGGAATGGTCCTCTTTCATGAGGCAGTATTGACCTCATTAAAGTATAGTTAAATATATTAGTGAAAGAAACGCATCATGAAAGGCACAACTCTTTCCAAAAATCTGTTTTAGATAAAAATGCACATAAGAATGTACCTATGAGAAATAGATATAAAAACATATTAATTTGTGTGATCTTAATTTTTTTTTAAGTTACAAACTGCTGTGACCATGAGACAGACTTGACTGAAAATTGAGCAGGGAAGAACAAGCCAAGAAATTACAGGAAATCAAAATTATGGGTCCTCATAAGATTCTGGGTTATGTAGTTCAGTGAAGTACTAGAGTGCTCTGGCTGGTGATTCTAATTCTGGACATCTGCCAATCCTAGGATTCCAAATGACATTTTCATGGCATTTCAAGTAGAATCATAGTACTGTGATTATGTTGTGTGAACACATTCTAACAGATTCATCCATTCTTCTTTCAGTGATTCATAGCTCTTTGTAATACTACACCAGGAGCCCTGGTGGCACAGTGGTTAAAAACCAGTACTGCAACCACAAGGTTGTGAGTTCGATCCTGCCAGGCTCCAAGGTTGACTCAGCCTTCCATCCTTTCGTAGGTCGGTAAAATGAGTACCCAGCTTGTTGGGAGCAATTAGCTAAAAATACATTGTAAACCGCTTAGATAACACTTAGTTGATAGGCGGTATAGAAATAAATGCTATTGCTATTGCTACTAGAACCAACCTTTGCTTGTTGACAACCCCAAGGTCAAGTGCTAGCATCTCTAGTTAATATGATTAGGAAGCATGCGTTGTAGAACATTTTTGTCTAAAAGCCCGGAAAGCTACTTCCAGTTGATAAGAGGAGGCAATACAGATTGCATTAGAAAGATATAACATAAAGCAACTCACAATGTTTTAAAGAGAAATTCAAGTACTACACCAATGTGCATTTTTTGTAGGTGCTGTACAAAGTATATACTTGCGGTTTCAGTTTAGACAGCATGCTCAGTTCTGTATCATTCCATTAAATAATAATAATAATAATAATGATGATGATGATGATGATGATGATGATGATGCTTCTGTGTTGCATTATAGAACCTGAAAGGATGATCTCATGGCATCATGATGTATGGCATACAAGAGATATCTCTTTCAGGCAGAACCCCATGAGTCCACGGCAGGGGTGATTTAAAACAATTTAAATGGGCAAAAAATAATTTAAACAGTTGGACTTCAAATCCCAGAATTTCTCACCATTGGCTATACTGACTAGGGCTGCTAGGATCTGCAGTCCAAAAACATCTGGAGGATCCCTATGATTCTCACTCTGGGTCTAAGGACAGCTCCATTCCTTCTAAGGCAGAAGTTGAATGTAAGTGTGAGGCTGAACTCTTTTCCAGCAGGAGTTTTAGGACTTCAGTTCTCAGGTGAGGTTTCCTAACCAGGTTCTCAGTGAGGTTTTCAGGTCAGTATTTTTCTTGAAATGAACATGGTAATGAAGGTATTTTTTCATCCTTCTTCTCACTTCAGACTTATCCTTCATCACGGGGCAAAAGAAACAGCTTTGTATTGGCCATTTTTCTTGTATCTCAGACACTTTTTCTGGCCATACTGTAATCCTGGGGCCAAAGAAGACATGACATTAAATCCATCTTTGTATTTAATATGTGGTGCGTGGTTTCACTATTCTCAAAACAGCATCAGCTAGGTAAGTACTGATCCCTCCAGGGCTGCTAATCAATCTGCAACATCACATCAGGTTTTAATTCCTCCCCACTTCCTTTTGTTCCCGTACAGTGAACTTTCCTGTCATACTCGCTTTTGTTTAACTTCCTCTATTTCTTCAGATTTGTCCAGAATTTCAATAGATGCCAGCAAGGAAATTGTTTCCAGACCCTTTTCATTTCCTAAGAAAAGAGTAAAACCTTATGGGAGTGGTTTCCCCTTCCATTTCTTCCCCCTTCCAAATAACTTTTTGTTGTCATTGTTGTTGTTACATATCTCTAAACACTATCTCTTTCATGGGCTGTTTTTGCACATCCACCCTTCTAAAAGCACTTCCACCCAAACTCCTGACCATATAGTTGGTTACAGGCTTGCTGTCTTGTTACCTCCATTTTGTAACAGAAGTCACAGAGATTTTCCCTCCCTCTGAAGACTTGTTGCTGATGAGGATTAAGTGGGCTGTCAGAGAACTGTGTTTCTATCAGCCAGCTGAGATGACATGTTAAACCATAAAACAGGAGCAGGAAGCCATATTCTTTCTAGCGCAAGATTTCGATGCTAGTGGTGGGTCTGGCCAGAGGAAAAAGGTAGGGGGGACCAAATCATGCCATACAGTCTCCCTTTCACAAACAAACAAATCCACTCCTCATTTCCAGTCTGTTTCCTACTTCTTTCCTTCTTGTTTTTCTGTAGCAGTGGATGCTTTTTCATGAGGAAAGGTGTGTAGGCTAATTTGAGGAAGTCCTTCGCATGGTAGATTTAACCTTTCTTTCACTAGCTGTAACTTCCTTCAAATATTACCCAGCCCATGTCAGTTAGCTACCTGACTGCAAGCAAGTAGAGCTGTTATTGGACATTCACACTGTATTCTTTTTGAAATGATTGTTTCCACTGCTTGGAATAGCAAGTCTGCCTACAATCCAAGCAGCAGATTTTTTTTCTCTTAAGAGTTTGTTTGCCTGAAAGATGGTATGGAAAAATACATCCAGCAAAGACAGTTAAGTATTGAGGCACTGGAGAAAAATAGTAAGCTAACTTGAAGAAATTTCTACTGTCTGCAGAGATACCCTTTCTCAGTTAACAACCACATGAGTAGACTGAAATATTTTAAGAAGATGTTTTAAATCCATTTTCAAGGAACATGTCATAAGGCATATCTGTATACCAGCAGCCGAGTATCCTAATGTTTAACATACAACCCATTATTTATGGATAAAGAATATTGGGCTGATGATCTATCTCAAAATGTTTCCTTACCAAAGGAAGAAAGGGAACTGTCCCCCCCACCCCACACACACACATTCTGGTAATACAGGATGCTGAGTTTCCAATTGCACTAATGAACAATAATAGCTGAATATATTATCTGTCTAGTTCTCTCCATGGCTCTTGGCTTCTGTTAAATAATCCAAGATTTTATGAACATCTTGAAAAAGGCATAGGACTGGGCTTTTCACATCAGAAAATTATTAAATAGAATCACATTGGATATGTTTAAAGTGTTGTGGTTTAAAGTGGTTGCTGCTTAAAGTAAATAGTTAAGGGAAGTATTTTTTGTAGGACAAATAATTGGTTCTAAGTGAATCAAGCTATATTTAATTAAAAGGGGACATCTTGTCATTATTAACTTCATTCATTATCTTTACTGCCTTTCTCTAAGTAATGGGACTCAGGGCAGTACTTCAAAGCTGAAGTAAATTTAAAATTACTATTAAAAATACAAAACAACTTACATATTCAAACACAATTAAAATAAAAACAAAAGAATAAATCTTTGTTTATTACAGAATTTTCTCCTTATTCGGCAAAATTATCACAGTTCAGGTATTTTTTTCTATTATTTTTTTTTCACCCTAGGAGACTTTCCTCACCAAGATTTATTTACATATGTACAAAAATCATGGGATTTTTGCACAAGTGATGTGTGTAAATTACAATGTGTCTTTCATGGAAAACAAACAACACAAATATTGGCCTTTTTGCTCTCACCTGCACTGAAAGCTTTCACAGCAGTTCTACAATTTTGTAAACAGGCAATCTTGATATATTGAAATACCTTTACTTATCAAGCTGAGAAAATGTGTGAATAATCTTTACATCCTAATTAAAAATTTAATTTAAAACATCAATAAAAACAATACAACACCACCAAGTAGAAAGCTGCTTTCTTAGCACCAGTCAATTGCTGAAAGCCTGTTTAAATTAAAAAAAAAATGTTTGCCAGTAGGACAACAGGTAGGGAGTTTATGAGCATGGGAACACGTACCATGGAACTCCTGTCTTGACAAAAAAGAAGGCTTCCCTAAAGATCTCATGGTGTGGGCTCATATGGGAGAATTAAGACATTCAGACATCATGAATATTGATAGCCAAGACCTTTATAGGTCCCAACCAGCACATTATATTGTACTTGCAAACAGATGGATGGCTGGTGAAGCTGAACAACAGGAAGCAATGTTTTCTTGTAAACTTCTCCAATGAACTATCTAACACTATAATTTGGAATAGCTGGAGGTTTCATATACTTCTCAAGGAGAGCTCCACACAGAGATCACTGCAGTAGTCCAAGTGATGCATATGTCATTATGTGCAGATCAGACAACTTCCAAAATTGTTACAGTTGATGAACTTGCTTCATTGGTACAAATGCACTCCTGGCTATTATTGAAACCAATATCCAGCTTCAGGGCTGCTTGGTACACCTGAACAACAACCCTGAATATTCAGGAGGAAAGTAATCTCATCCTGCAAAGGCTAAATCCTCATTCCCAGATCTGCCTTTTGACTGTCCAGTTTTATTTGGATTAAGCTTCAGTTTGTTCAGCGATTCCATTATTGACATTTGCATTGGTTTGGACCAACTTATTTGGATATGAAAGGAAAGAAGAGATAGAGCTGGGTTTCATCAGCCAACTGATGGCACTAAAACCCCAGGTTTGCACAACCTTTTCCAGTAGTTTTATGTAAATATGAAATAGCATGTGAGACCTGATAAGAATACTGAGCACTCACAGTTCAGCAGGCATGGCATCAAATGGGAGTCTTCCAGCACAGAATTCTGAACTTGTCCCTCCAAAAACTACTAGAGTTATTGCAAAAACGTATGTCCAGTCACAATATCATAGAGGTGGCCAAGGATACCATCATGGTGGAATGGTGTGTTCCCTTTATCCATTTCTCAGAGAAGATAATCTGCTAAACTGATCTAAAGTCTCTGATCTATGTCCCATTGAAAACACAGATACTGAATACCAAGTGTGCAGGCTTTCTACACAGTTTACTAGCTCTGTTTTAATCATTGCTCTTTTGCAATGCTGTTCATTTCTCCTGTTCATTGGTTATAGTTCTGCTTTACTGCTTTTGATATTTGACTGCTCCAGCCGTTTCCCAAATGAAGGGGAGCAAATGTTTAAAATAAAATGCATAACTTTAATAACCAACTATCCAGTAAGGTTAGCCTACTTAGGCTGATCTTCTCCCAGACCCTTAGGTTTCCTAAATAATAAGGTAAATATGTCCATGTTTTCCCCCACCAGACCCTTTTGATGGTGCCACAGAAGAAGTTGTCTTCAAGGGATATAAAAACTCTTTGTAGTTGATTATCTCGTTACTCCAAAATGTGGGTAACTCAGGAGTCTACCTGTGATGCCACTGCCTCCATGAAATGGTGGGGAAAATTAGCTCAAAGAGGAGGCTTGCAAGAGGGGGGTGACCTTATGAGAGCTTTTACACCTATGTCTATTGGTACTAGTGTAGGGAAGAACCAGCCGTGGATCCAAAAGTAAGCTTATTTGTTTTATTGAGAGAACTGCAATCACACACACACAAGACTGAAACAGTCATGTAATCACACAAGACTAACTAAAGGAAAAGGGAGGAAAGATTTGGATAACCAGATTTTAGGGAGAAGTGGGTGATGTTTACCA
This sequence comes from Iguana delicatissima, assembly GCA_948472985.1. Lineage (NCBI taxonomy): Eukaryota > Metazoa > Chordata > Lepidosauria > Squamata > Iguanidae > Iguana > Iguana delicatissima. The sequence continues at coordinate 779,695 of CAOKZL010000161.1, read as the reverse complement.
ATCCAGAAGACCAGTAAAAGAACAATGTGGCTTTGACACAAGTCTAAGGACAGTACACAAACAGGGATTGGAACAGCAGAGTGGCAACCAGCAATCGGTGTACTGTGAGTTGACTGGCCAAAAACTGGGGTTTAAAAACTCTTTTTCTCTCTGGAGACAGAGGTATTAATGGCTCTCTGGCAGAGTAAATAATGGAGTCTGGAGAGTGGACAACGAGGTCTGGAATGAGCTAATGGTCTTAGCATTAGGTGACAAAGGGCTGATGGTAGTCCTGATAGCTCTTTAATTGTCAGAGAATGTGGGGACAAAAGGAAGTTTGCTTGATCAGAGGAAGGGGAGTTAAGACAATCAGCCATCCTGTGAGAAACTATTCTCTCTTAAAGGTGGAGTTACCAGAGACTAACTGTAAGTCCATTATCGCTGGAGTTTCTTGGGGGCTACCCCTTCATGTCTCTTCTGACCTGGTTTTGCAATGCTTGTGTGCAGCTTTTCCTCTTAGCCAGCATGGCCATGCAGCCATAGCAAGGTATAGTTTATATTTATGATAATTAATATTTGCCAATTAAACCATATCAAAGTGTGGGGGTGTATGGCCTACTAACAGTATACTGCTCCAGCAAACCAAGTGGACGATCAAGACCATACTCCAAAGCAGAACTGGAATCAGTTGTGACCAATGTGGAAGACTTATTGTTATGCAACAACCATAAGTCATAATGAGCCCAACCATCAGACTCACCTGAAGACCTAGTGTTTTTCTAAGACCATATGTAGTAACTGTGTCTACATGAATGGATGGAAAGTTATGCATGTACTCATAGAAATACTATATGGCAATTTAAATTATTTCTTTTTACCAATAATGGGTACTCTCAAAACATAGTATATGTGCAGAGAGACAGTCATCCACATTTACCCACTTTTCCAGTTGCCCTGCAGATTAATCACCCTAAGAAATGTCGTTCTTCTGTTCTTCCAGTGTTATCCAATCAACATGAAAGTGTAGGTTTTTGAAAAGCCCTTAAAGTAGCCAAATACTCCAAGGCCACAGGCGACTGACTGAACATTGATCCTTAACTCCCCACACCATAATCTCAAGATGTGTCAAGAGGGTTGTTATGCCAGTCTATCTCTTCTTCTTCCTCACCTAATCTTACATGCTTTGCTTACTCGCTTTCTGTCTATGACATTTTACAGTCTTTTGAGGAAAAATTTTTAGCTCAGAAAAGTATTTGAACTTCATCTAGTGTTAGGTGTGATGCCCAATGGAGCAATTTCCTTCAGTACCAACACTGTAAATGCATTGAAGATCAGGCGAGCAATAAGTTAGGTATATGTTGAAATTTCCGAGAAATAATAGCCCTTTCAAAGCTTAAGATTCCTAAAGGGAAAGACAGCAAAGCATTGTAGCAAAATAGCACAAAGAGAACCATCTTTGTTCCTTGAGGAAGGAAAATTTTAAGAGAATGAAAAAGGATAAGCAACTTGCAACCCAAACCTCCATAATTTTTCAGTTGCACTACAATATACAATATTGCTTTTCTTTTAAATGTAGCAAGTGTGTGTGTGTGTGTGTGCATGTGCATGCGTGTGTGCGGGGGGGTTATATTTTTTTAATTTCTTAAACATGAATCCCACCTTCTCATTAAAAACCAAGAGGAAAAAATACAAATACAAAATCATAACTATAAAACCTATCAGTTAAAACACAGTTAAAAAAAATCAATTAAAGCATTTCTTTTTTTAAAAAAAAATGGGTATGTAAAATTGCTTTTAATTCTATTTATAATTGAAATGTATTTTAACTTTAGTATGTTTTAATGATGTGGGGGGGTCTGTACTTGTTCCACTTGTCTAAGTCACTTTGAACCCTAGGATTGGAGAAAAGGCAGAATATAAATAAATGAAAGGGGAAACTGGAGAGAAGGAGAGAGAGGGGAAGGAAGGAAGTTAAGAAGAAATTATCATTCTGTTGGTGGACAGGCATTAATTATGAAGGTAGCCTGGTTTTTATTGGCAAGGAGCTGTACAGCCTGACACCAGTAACTCAGAAAGCCTCTCTCTTGTGACACTTCTGTCCATTCCAGAAGATTGATGGCTTGTTGTAAGCAACATCCACCACTATTGCCTGAGCCATACCACCTCAAAACACCCAATGCTGCTAAATAATCATTGCAAGCTGTTGTATGTAATCTCTACTCACACCAGGGCCTACAGGCCTAAACTAATCTGATAGACAAATGGGGGGGGGGGAAGCAGTGCTCAAGACTTCAGTTAGAGATGGGAAAGCATTTTGTTTTAGATTGTTGTGGTCCAAATTTTCCCAAAATTGCAACTTTCTTAATATTATGGAAAAAGGAATTGAGACTTTAAAACATCAGATGTGGAAGAAAAATCAGATTCTCCTATCCAAACCCAAACCTTTGAAGTGCCTTCCAACTGTCCAGATTTCTGAAGCAGTCCGCCATCCTGCTTTTCCAGCTTCTTTTCAGATGTCCCTGTTTCTTTCTCTTCCTCCCCTATTTCAGGTGCTACAAAATGAGTTCAAAGTGCGAAAGTGGTTTGCACTCAATGAACTCAGTGGGTGGGAGAGAAGAGCAGGCAGGAGAATCTTCTCCTTTCCTCTAGGCTCAGACAAAAGGAAACTGTGCAGCACCCCTTAGGTTGTGCATCTTTTCTTACTGGTAACTTCTGCCATCTTGCTCACACTCTGATGTTTCTTGGCCACATGCATCCCAGTTTTCATCTGTCAAATATTGAGGGATATGCTTTGATTGGCTAATTCTAAAAAGTCAGGGTTTACATCCTTGTGTATTTAACCATGTCAGTGTTAAATTAGGGTTGTTACCTCTTTTTTTCCCGAGAGATTCCTTATCTTTAATAAATATGCAATAGCTAGGCATCTGGTCACCTCCGTGGAGGAAAGAGCTCTATATGAGGAATCTGTTCAATACTAGTGAGCAAGAATTTTGTTGCATTTTATTTTGGAAGAGTTTACCACCATTTACAATTTCTTCATTCTCAGTACAGAAAGAACTTAATGTTAAAACATTTGAAATGCGGGAGAAAGCCAAACTGACACATTTCCAATCTCCAACTCAAGTAGCCCCCTCAAGGCTCATCAACCAGTGGCTGGCAAGTCTGACAACAACCAACATGTAAAGTCTTAGCTTCCCCACTAGCTTTTATGCTCCTTGATAACATACAGACTCCTCTAGCACTCAGGCTCTTCCTAGCACACAGTGGAGGGGAGGAAGGAGGAATGGAATAACTTCATGCTCGGTTCCATATTGAATAACCTCTTTGTTATCTAAGTAGCAAAATGAAGTTCTCTGTTGCAAACAGCTGATAAGGAAAATGGCATTTTAAAACATTACTGAATTTTTTTGTTGATGAATAAAACATGCAGTCCCCTTTTACAAAGTGCTTAACAAATGATCCCCCCCCCCACCCAAGATAATGCCCTCATGAGCACTATGGAAATACTGAGTGTATATATATGAACTGAAAATATTATGTTTATTCAAAAGTAATATTGGTCTGGCCACCGTCAAGTCAAAAGCATTCCATGGTAGAATATACTTAGATGGCAATTTGGTTAGTTGCTTCCTTGGAAGGAAACACAAATACTATGGGGACAATGTTGTGCTACTGACACGTATGTCTCATTTACTTTAGACCAGGGGTATGGATCATGTGTTTCTGTAGGTACTGGTAGACCACATAATTTCTTGCCATTGAATCCTAGCTAGTGGTGGTGGGACTAGTAATCCAACAACATCTGGAGGCTCACCTTATTTCCACCTCTCCCATAGACATCATTCTCTTCCATTTCTTTATCATTGAGACCATCACCAATCTAATCAGCAAGATTGCGTGGGAGGTATTTTGCACTGCAGATGTTTTGCCTTACAAAACTGATTTTGTAGTAAATAGTCAATGTTGATCCCAAGATCAGTTGCCACAGTGATTGTGGTGCCTGTGGGCTGAACTGATTAAACTCAGGAGCTTGGCATTTGAGTTTTGACAACCTTAAGGTAGGCAGCACTCAGCAAATCACAGTTGGAAAAAAAGTGGGTGCCAGTGGGAAACCTCACCTTAGCAACATGAAGCCCATAACTCATAACAGTGGGAGAAAAGGCAAGTCAATTTGACGTGCAAGTTACATGCTGTATTCTGACTTGCAAAGTGGAAACATGTGACACTTCTAATGAGCATCCTGGTGTGAATACTTGCAATTATGGAATCAGGACACTCTCTCCATTAAAATTTTTCAATATTACCACTTAAGTTTTAGTATTGCCATGACTATAGTTGGTAGGGGAAGATTTTATATTCATATAGTGTCAAATCAACACTGTCTTTTGTTCCTTTGATAATCACATGAACAGGCTTTGATTTTTTGTGCCAATGTGCAAAAATTAATTAAGCTTAATTAATTAAGCTCTTGGATTTAATGAGGGTCAGAGTGAATCAACATAAAAGCAATAGCAGCTTTTCTGTTGTCGATGCAAGCTCTTCTGGTAGCTGAACTAATGATCTAGTTTGAGAGAAAGGGTTCCTTTTAGATGCATGAAAAAAAGTGTGTGACTTATGAAAGCACTCCACTTTTTATTCTCTTTCTTTTCACTTGGAGTGCTTTCCAGCACCTCCTGAAAGTGTTATTTTTTCTTTCTCTTTTTAAGGTAAATCATGCTGAAGTTAGATCTTCAATTCCAATTCCACATGTGGTTTTAAATCCTGCCACCTGTTTCAGTTATTTGTTGTTTATTTTGAATTATTCATATTATAAGTGTGTTAAAATAAAAAGTTAATACAAAATTGTTATTCTATTCCTATTGTGCCCAAAAGTAGGCCTTATTCTTCTTCTTTCCCCTCACTTTAGAGAGAGGAGTTGTCAGAATACATAAAAGTCCCATTTTGCCTTTCAGAAAATTCCACCACCTTGAAATGGACTTTGAGTGCTTGTATCTTGTGTTGGCTTAAAGAGGTAGATTGTATATATTATTGCTGTACCACCTACCACGTACCCTGGAGTGCACCCACAATGACAGCTTCTCCTTAGAATTTAGGGGAATTATAGCTCAAAGGAGACCTGAGAGAGGAGGGCAATGGCAGAATCTTTTTACCTATGTATACCATTACTAACTGTAATGAGGACTCCAATTAAAATTAAAGGAAGTAATTTATATGAATTGACAAATACACAAAAAGTCAGACACCATACAAGACTATCAGAAAGTGAAGCAAGAAAGGATGGATAGCATAAGATTGTGTGGAAAGGGTGATAGTTACCAGTTCTGAAGAAGGGGTCACATGTCCTATCTCAGTCGTGGCACAGTTGATAAATCAAACTAAACAAACTGACTATCTCAGTCCTGACACAGTTGATAAATCAAACAAAACAAACTGAATATCTCCCAGCTTGTTACTTACTTCCAGGCAGTAAGCAAGAAGTCATAAATAAAGTCCAACATAAACAAAGTCTGGCAGGGTTTCACAGCAAGAGGATGTCCAAGATCAATCCAAGCATTTATCAAGGCATCCAGCAAGGTAGCAGCTTAGATAAGCTCTGACAACTCCTGTAGGGGAAGGACGCCAGCTAAATAGACCCAAAGCCTAGCACACCTGTGCCTTGATTGATTGTTGCCAGTTATAAACTCTGAGAGAGCAACACTGGATCTCTCTTTGCTGCCTGTGCTGTGTGAAGCAGGGTCTAGGTAAGTGTCCTTCTGTATCTGAAGAGGCAGGACTCTCTCTTGGAGCTGGCACCATCCCCTGTTCTGTCTCCAGCACTATAACCTCTCTTTGTACAGCAGGCCCTGGCATGCCTTTAGTTTCAGCCTTTGGCATGTCTTCTGCTTCAGACTCTGAGTCAGAGTCCATGCTCTGGAAGCAGGGCATGACATCACAGCAGAGTGGCTCAGACAGTGTCTGAGGGTAGCACAGAGGAACAGCAGTCTGGGGTACCACATACAACATACTACGCCCAACGTACTACAAATGGCTACAGTCAAAGCTAAGGTTTTTATGCTCTTTTTCCACACCCTGAAGGAGGGCATTGACAAAGCCATAATGGATTTCCCAAGGAATTGACAAAGGGGTCTGGAATGGTCTTAATTGCTTAACTTCAGAGTGACAAAAGATTGATGGGACTCGTGATGATCTCTTAATGGTAAGTGAAGTAGAGTATATAGGGAAGATCCTCATAGGATAAGATTGAGGGATGGTCTTTGTTTAACAATCTGGGCAGTTTGTCTTTCATTGTATTTGGAAATGCAAAGAGCCTGGAGTGGTACACCGATTAGGACAAACCCATCAAAATCAAGTTTTCTCACCTAATCCTCTCTGGACTTGTGACCTTGAACACATCCCAGGTCAGTTTGACCCCAAAACACATTCTGTGGTCAGTGTGACTTTGATTATGTTTTCCAGGGATTAATAAATCCAATTTATGAAAATCATATATCTCATAGGAAGGGTGGTAAAATATGGTAACACTTCCTAAATAGGCTGCCTAATTGAGCCAGATGAGACAGTCTTAGATGTTATGTTGAAGACTTCTAGCATTTAGATCCTGAGGAAAGACCAATATTCATGCTGGGCTACTTTAACAGTATTGGCTAAGGTTTTCATGGACTCCATGTAAACCATGGAGTTTCTCTTTCTCAGATAAATAGGGGGTGTAATGTAACACAATTGTGGCTGGAGCAGCACAGAATATGGCAAAAATACTCTTCACCACTGTGATGTACCAAATAATCCTGCTCCATTTTAGCCATCTTATATATTCAAGGTGTTCCACTGACATCTCTAACATGAGAATAAAATACCCCATCTTCCACTTGTTTGGCTGGCCTTGTGGCCATCCTGTATTTGTTCAACTGATGGAACGTAGGCATAAGACTACATCCAAAACATTTTGGCTTTGTTTTGACTTTTTTTTCTACCTAGAACAGATGTGATAAACTCAATGCATTTTGATTTAATAGATATATTAGTTTAAAAAGTTTAGTATAGTTTATAGTTTATTAAAAACAAACTATAATTTCCTTTCCTCAGGGGGCCTTATTTGTGTCTGAAAGAGAATGCTACAGAACCCATATGACTATATCTTATATTTTATCTGCACAAGCTTAGTTCAATAAAAATTGATCACTTTATCCATGTTGTGTCTCATTTCTGGGAGGAATACAGCAACAATGCTGATTTAAAGCTTTAATGGTTTCAATGTCTGAAGGAATAGATTTTTTTTCTGTAAGTGGAATTATAACACAATATCAGTAGTTGTGATCACGAATTTCAGTCATCTTGCAGAGGCATGTCTGCCTTTTTTTTAAAAAAAAAACTTTTCATCCAAACAAAGGATTTAATTTTCATCCACAGATAGAACCATTTATTCGTGATGGAGTTTTAAAGAGGGAAACTCACTTTTCAAACTTTTATAATCCTTAGAACTCTGTCTGCAATTGTTACAGTGTTGACAATGCTATTACTTGCAATAAAATGAGATAAAAATCACATTTTTACCTTCCTTAGTCTCAAGCGTGTTCATATAATCGTTCAATAAGACAAGAAATAAAAAGCAAAACAGCAAGAATGCTTCTGTATGAGCAACTTTAAATAAGTGGGCATGTAAAACCTCTTAGAAACATTTCATTTTAACCTTAAGCAACACTGAGTTAGAATATTTCCTGAAAGGTTTAATTCTAGAGATAGCATTAGGAGATAATCTTCTGTGTGCTTATTCGGATGGAAAACCTGGAAACAGTATTTAAAAAAAAAAAAGAAAGAAAAGAAAAATGTGCCAGGATCCTGTTAAGGCCTTACATATTCATAAGTGGGCTTATACCTGAGAGAATTACAATTGTGCAGTTGTGTAATGTCCACATACACCAGAGGGCTGCTGCTATGTTACATAACAGCACAATGTGTACTGATTCACACAATGCACTGATGGATACTGATAAGCATTGTGCACCAAAGTGTATCACACACTGATTTGCATTGTACTACAGTACACATCGTGCAGCAATGCACATTAGTCCTGATGCATATTTGGCACTCTTGCTGGTATCCCATTATGTATCTTCACTATTCAGTCAAGGGATTTCTCAGTGCCTCTGCTATGTAGTTAGGTATTCATAAAATTATGTAACATAACAAGTCATATAGGATTCCAGCATTACTTTTCTAGTTAAGCCAGTATAGGATTCTGGGATTTGTAGCTGAAAAACGTAAGTTTTCCAAGAACTTGTTAGTTCTACATCTAATGAGACACACTTTCAGGGAAGTATGCTAGGAGAGCAACTAATAATACAAATACTAATAACAATAGCATTTTAATATTTGGGGTTCCCTCTGCCCTGCTGCTCAGACTATATAATCTTCCATTAAGAGCAGTGGGTGCTTGCTAACTTATTGTAAAATTTCCTTTTTTCAAAATGCCAAATACAAGTAGGACTTGGACTCTTTGCACCTTATCTGTTTAATCCTCTGTGCTGCAGACTTTTTGGTGCAAATCTATTTTTAACTGTAGTATCCCAAGCATCCATGAATGGCGGGGACGTGGTATTTGATTACTTAATGCAAGTTCAGCCATTTTCTGCACACTGATACTGCAATGTAAGTTCAGCCTGGGAGATGATTCATTGTTCCATGAAAGGGCTTCAGATTCTAGTAAGGGCTTCAGATTCTCGTTTGACTTAACGTTTGACAGTTTGACTTAAGAGTGCAAATTGAACCTAAGCATCTAATTCTCACCTATATCCAGTGGGTGTGTTCATTGCCTGCATTCTATTTGCACCTTTGAATAATCTGTCCCATGTATCTATGCACAAAAAGAAATCTTCAACACTGTCATATCTCAGAAAATCATAAGTGAAGATATGCTTGAATAAACCCTACTGGCTATGGTCTGATTATTATTTTTTTCCCTCCCATCTTTCCAGTGTTTTAGCCTTGTTCAATGGAAACTTCACCTTGGCTTGAAGAAAATCTAAGGTTCACATGCAACTTTATTTTACAGTTATAGGCCCATTCAAAAGGCAAGCTGAACATGAAGCCATATACTGTAGACTCGTACATAAAGCCAAGCTAAAATGTAACTGAATGCAGCAATGATTGTTTAAAATTACACACACACACACACACACACACACACACCATACTTAACATGGAAACAAAAGTGTTTCTGAGTCTTCACAACAGAATGTTTCTGATTTCAGAACAGAAAAGAGGCACTTGGCAACTACCAGGTTAGGGACTGGGGCAATGTCAAAAAGTGGAAAGCGTCAACATGTGGAATCTATAGTTCTCTGGCCCCTAAATATCAATGAGTGGGAGGCACCTTATCTGGCTGCACTGAAAGCACTGGGAAAAGTTTGGAAATAATGTGGCTTTAAAGGATCAAGCAGAGTGTCATGGCTTGCTCTACTGAGGATTGAACGGAAGGAGACACAAAAAGAAGAGAAGGTGGATGAGAGAGAAAGCCGGATGCGGAGTTCCTTTCTTCAACCCTGCTCCCCACTCAGAGAAAAGACTTTTTGACACCTCACCAAGAAGGCTTCTTGGCTTGCCCACCTTCTAGAGGTGGGGAGAGGGGTGTGGAGTTGGAGAGGCTAAGGGCATCCATGCCTTGCCAGAGAAACTCTCCAGGGTATGTCTGCCCTGCTCACTATTTCCTGACCTCCAGATGGAGAGCATCCAAACCAAGTGGTGCATTCCTTTGCAAACACCCTTTTGAACAAAAATGCCTGGAATGCAGCAGGAAGGCTCACACAACCACCTACTTCGTGACTTAGCATGGGGGTAGGGGTAGATGAGAAGTGGTGGGAGCAATGGCAGCAATAATATTCAGTGAAAAAGAGGCAGATGCGGAGGAGGAGGCAACAGTAGCATTGAGGGGCAGGTACCGCTTCCCCAATCAATCCTTTCCTCACACTTCAATCGTCACCTACCTTCCAGAGCTATGGGGAGCAAAGGTGTTTACACAGAGTGCTCACTCTGCACCCTGCTCTTCTTCTCACCCCACTTTCTTCTTTTTCCCTCCCATTCCACATGCTTCTCAGCAGAGCAAACTGGAACGCTCTGCTTCCTCCTTTAAAGTCGCTTCCAAACTTTCCCAAGAGCTTCTGAATATGAACAAACACTCTTCCCAACCATCCTCCCTGGCATTGGAAGAGAACAAAGAGATGAACACAAGGTTCGTTGTACTGTACAGTACACAGATTGAACTGGAATTGGCACTGAGTTGGAAAGAAAGTGCACGTGATTGCAAAAGTATCATGCAAAGTGCTATCTTTTCACTCAGACTGAGCGCTGTACTGTAGTAGCTACAGCCACTAAACTACTCTTCAATCCTTTTAAGTTATATATACTGAGAACCTATAAATTTGACATGTGGTCAAAAGGGCAGACCATGCGTTGACTACATGGTACTGGATAGCAATTTAGAATGTTTGAAAGAGTGAGTCTTCAAAAAGTAAGGTGTGGAAAAACAAGGGACACTTGTGTCTTACTATTGGATGACAGTAGCCAAAATAAAAGAGAGGTGTCACTCAAAAAGTCCTTGGATACTTTTAATATTGGGCATTTTAATACAGTAGGCATAAGTACTCTATTCATCTCACTTCTATGGCCATTTCCTCACTAAGCTGTTATAGTGCTACTATTCTGCTTTCAACATCCTGTGAAATTCTGGGTTTTGTAATTTACTGAGTCAAAAGAGCTCTCTGGAAGAGAATTCTAAATGTCCTTCCCTAATCTGCAAACCCCGGGATTCCACAGGATGTTGAAAAGACATTAAAATCAGCCAACACTTAGAAATTGTTACATTTACAGAACACTTGCCCTAACCTTTAAGGATGAAGGATAAAAGAGGAAATGAAGACCAATTACTATGAGCAACAGACATCGAACAGTGAGCTTTAATACATATACTTCATCTGGAATACAAGAATGGGTTTTGCTGGACAATAATTCTAAGTGTAGAAAAAAATGCAATAGGCTTTAATAAGTATAATTTGCTACTAAAAGCTTTTGACCATGTCTAATGTGTCCTAGGTACAAGTAACCTCAAGAAACATTACTGTCAATGAATTTTAACCAAAATCTGAATGCTAAGTTGCAAGCTCTACACTGGACAGAAGATGAATCCTCCCCCAAATACAGAAATCAAGAAAGCAGAAAGGGAAAGTGGGGGGGGATAGAAAACCTAACATATCAAAAGCCAGCATCCACAACTGAATGCCGTATGACATCCGGGATAAGACTTTAGCATTAAGTACCTAGAAAACAGTGGGAATAAATTGCTGCCATTGGGTGAGGGGAGAACAAGTTATAGTTTTAACTATGTTTGCTACAGCATGAATAACAGAAGACTCATGAGCTGCCATCCAAATTGTATCTCACTATTTCAGCATTTCTGAAATTAACAGCCAACAAATTAGCCAGTTAGCTGGTTGCACAGAACTGCTCTTCTCAAACCAGCTTTCTGAGATCAACAATCTTTTTCTTAATCGAACTAAAATACAGCTTAAGTCACAGGCTATCCCACAAAAATTGAATTGAAGAGAAATTCCATATGAAAAAAGACCAAAACAAAACAAAACTAAACTAAAGGTAAGAAGAAATTTTTGATATTGCCATCTTAGACATTATGAAGAAGCATCTTTGTAAAGAATTGCCGGCATGGTGTAATGGTTCAAATCTCTGCTTAGTCATGGAAATCCACTGGGTGACCTTGGGCAAGTCACACTCACAGCCTCAGAGAAGAGCAAAGACAAACTCCCTCTGAACAAATCTTGCCAAGAAGAACCTGTGATAGGTTCACTACAGGGTTGCCATAAGCTGGAAATAACTTGAAGGCATACAACAGAGCAAAAACCTTGTAAAACAGCATTGCTGCTACTACTATTACATAAATACTTGTAAGTTAATTTTTATATTAACTTTCAGTCAGATGCTATCAACACAAATTCAAATAATTTCAAGTAGCTTTCATGTTACAAATCTACGTGAATTAAAAAGCATGTGTTCTGGGCCTGCCCAAGACATTTTGTTGCTCGAAGAAAATGACAAAACATCTCTCTCTCTCTGGTTTGTGTAGAGACACCAATCAGCCTGAGAGCTGAATGTATGTAAACATTGGCTATGTTTCAGAGGAAGGAGGTGGCAAAACCACTGCTAAGTATTCCCTGCTGAAGAAAACCCTCTGAAATTCATGAAGTCACAATAAGTCAATGGGTGATTTAAAGGCACATAATACACACAACAGGACAGTGTTCTCCATCATACCTGAGTACAGGAATCTAGCATATGGGATAAAAGGCAGATTGCATGGCACATATAGCACTCTGCTGCAACAGTTTCCAGCTGCCTCACTCTGTCCAAAATTAGAGCCATTTCTGATGGATTTCTCATACTGGGAACAGAATTAACCGCAGTTTTATAGAAATTCACTGGGAAATAATTCACATTGTGTATCAAATGAGGCTGATATCCTGGCAGTGTTGAGGACTGCAACCCCAAAGTGACTTTGACTGGCCATCCTGTTTTGTGAGGAAGGATGTCTGTCCTTTCTTTTATCTGTGGTAGAAGTTTCTGTAGAACAATGGGGCATAAATCATACAACAAAGTCTTGTAGATTCAGTTGTGCATAACACCTAATTTCAGCAGGATCATTTCCATCATTCACATGACATCTTCAACACTTCAAAAAAAGGAAATCAGACCATTAAATGGGACGGATGTGCTGCTGCTGAGAATGTCACCCTCAAAATATGATTTTCTTTCCATACCAAGGATTATGTTGCATACTTGAAGACTAATGATACCATTATGTGGATGTGATTTCTCAGCCCATTTTTCTTCTACTGGTGAGGTAGGGTGGGTGGGTAAGTATAAACAGAACTATAACTTGATTAGTTGGACAAGATTTCCAGGACATTCCTAGGTTGCCTCACCATCTCTAACAAGCATAACAACTCAGTTTGATTTTTATTGTTGCTTTCAAATTTGTAGTGTTTGTTTCCTTTGCTGTTGTGTGCTTTCAAGTCATTTCTGACTTATGCTGACCTTAAGGTCAACCAGTTATGGGGCTTTCTGGGGCTGCCCTTTTCAGTCTTTTGTTGTTGTTTCTGTCCACTTTGCTATTTATTAGGTTTATTTTTTATTTTTATTTTCACCAGTAATCTAGATCAAACTTTATAAAAGGAGTCTGGATATGAAAATTTTAGGAAAGTACAAAACAATAGATAAGAATGAATTCACACAGCAGATATTTCCACTACTTAAATTTGTCCAGCCCTGGTAAAAATTTCTCCTAGTAAAAAACTGAGTTTAGGAATACCAAGGCAATAGTGCTGGTAGAGGTGACACCTTGTTCTTTGATGGGGGGGACAAAAATGAGGACATCCCCCACCCTGAATAAGAATTCTGTTGCCCCAGTGAAATTTTTTTCAACATTGGAGTAAATGAAACATGTTGAGCATTTAGAAAGACAATTTAGATGTCCAAAGAAAAGGGGCAGACAATTTTACCAAGGGAGTGCAAACACAGTAAATGTAAGAGTTCTAAGTGTGAACAATCTCCAATAACTCACTATCTGCAGAAATTAGGGATTGAAGGGAAATGTTTTTTGTGGGGTGGAATTCTTTTTTGTGGGGGCAATGGGCTTTTTTCATTGTATACCCTCCCCTTTGGATTTCTTATTTCTAAATTAGGTTTTCAGTGTCACATTTATGCAGATGACACTAAGATTTTTCCAGAGTTTCAAATCAATTGATGCTATTGTGTGGAAGTCAGTGACAGATTGTCTGTCGCATGTTTCTTCATAGATGACCACTCACTGTCTTAAACTGAACGTGGACAAAATAGAGATCGTAGCAATAGCATGTGTATTTCTATTCCGTTTATCAGCTAAGTGCTCTCTAAGCGGTTTACAATATGTTTTAGCTAATCGTCCCCAACAAGATGGGTACTCATTTTACCAACCTGCGGAAGGAGGGAAGGCTGAGTCAACCTGGAGCCTGGCAGGATTGAACTCACAATCTTGTGGTTGCTGTACAGGCATTTAACCACTGCGCCACCAGGATACCTTTGGTGTTTCAGCCTGATCACCCAGCAGCCCTGCTCTGCTCTAAACTGCAAACCCCAAGATTCCATAGGATGTTGAAAGTGGAATAATAGCGCTATAACAATCTAGTGAGGAAATGGCCTTAGTTGTATCTGAATTTCATGTGATAAGCTATTTTATGACCTGGGGTTAGTAAAAGTATTCAGTAATCACACTGGCTATTTCATTTACTCATTTTTACCTCTATTCTACATGGGCCTTTTCTGTATTTTATATTTAAAACGGGGCAGCGTGTCCTCCAGCGAGGACGTTTACACTTGGAGGTGAACTGGGTCTGGACTACTTAATGTTTGTCCGGACTTCTGCCCGCTCCGGAATGCCCAGAACTGGTGGTTCCCTGTGCTATTGAAAGACCGATTAAAAGAGGACTTTCAATAGCCCGGCGCGCCCCAGTCCGTCTCTGACCTAAGTGTAGATTTGCAGGCTCATGCCAGCGCAAGGCTGCAGATCTTCCGGGGGCAGGCTTCCGGCTGGCGAGTTTCTGCGGTTGGTGGAGAGCCTCCGCCAACCGGAAGCCTCCATTTTCGTCTCCGGAGAGTGTGTAGCACAGGTGCGCGCTGCTCCAGATCGTCGGGGGGAGCGTGCCAGTCTGTGAGTAATGGACTGCCCCGTTTCCCCCTCAAAGTGCGGAAAAGCCCATGGTTCTGGAAGCTGAAGATCAGTATCGAGCATTTCCGTGGTGCTTGCTGTGAATTCCAAACATGATTCCGATAGTGTTTGTGTGACTCAGAATATTCATCTCTTCAAAGTGCTTGCCAGACTGGTCTGTTTCAAGGAAGGAGAATTACAAATGTGTCTTAAAGTCCACTAGAAAGTAAATCTATTACACTTCTTCACTATTACAGGCATCACACACACACACGCCCCCATTGCAACAGCTCCACTGTTTGCTGGTTTGTTTCTTGGCACAATTGAAAGTGCTGGTGATGACCTTTAAAGGCTTACATAGCTCAGGTCCAGGTTATGTGAACGACTGTAATCTTCCTTACAAACCAGCCTGGGCTTTGTGATCTGCTGGAGTGGCCCTTCTCTCTGTCTCACCACTACCACCCTGGTGGGAACACGGGAGTGGCTGCTCTCAGGCTCTGGAACTCTATTCCCAGAGAAACCAGACTTCTCTATCTTCTTTCCATAGACAGGCAAAGACATTTATATTTCAGCAGGCATTCAACATGTGATTATGGCCTGGCTGATGACAGGTACTGGCTACTCTTAACTATGCAGTATATGTGAATGTTTGTGTTTTAATTCTGCATTTTAACTTTGCTGTAATGATTATCTGATTGTTTAATTTTATTTCATGGTTTTTAACTATTTTTTTAACTACTGTAAGCATCTCTAAGTCTTTATCAGGATAAAAAGCAGGATATTGATGATGATGCTGGTGATGATGATGATGATGATGATGACAGATTATTTTGAAGTGTAAAGTAGAGCCAGGATCTTTTAAGAACATTCTGTTTATGGAACTGCTTGTCATGGCCAAGCAACATCAGAGCACAGTCAAGATGGCAAAAGGTATTAATGAGGAAGAACAGACAAAGTAGAGAGAGGCTGCAGCAGTTTGCTTTTGTCTCAGCCTACTGGGAGGGGCAAGAGTTTGCCATTCTTCTCTTTTCCTTTCCCCTCTGTTGAGTTAATTGAGTGGCCAAATTACTTTTGTACTTGAACTCCATTTGAAGCAATTGAAGTAAGCTGAGGACAAAGGTGGACAGTGGAAGGAGAAGAGAGAAACTAGAACATTGCATAGTAGAATCATAGAACTGGAAGGAACGCTATGGGGCTTCAGGTCCAACACCCTTTGCAGTGCAGGATCTCCAGCTGGAGCATCCTCAGCAGGTAGCTGCCCAGCCTCTTTTTGAAGACATCAAGAGAAGGAGATACCACCATCTCTCTAGGCAATTGGTTCCACTGCAGAACTGCTCTCACTGTCAAGAAGTTCCTTCTAACATTCAATCAAAATCTACTCTCCTGTAACTTAAGACCATTAGACCTAGTTCTACCCTCTGAGGCAGCAGAGAACAAGCGAACAGCCTCCCTCAATTTTCTCTTCAACAAGTGGAACACCCCTCCTCATAGGTTTTGTTCTCCATACCTCTTATTCTTCTTCTTGCTCTTCTCTGAACTCATTCCAACCTGTTTATATCCTTCTTAAAATGAGGTGCTCTGAACTGAACACAGTACTCCAGATGAAGCCTGACTGGTGCACAATAAAGGGGGACTATCACTTCCCTTGACTTGGAAACTCTGCTTCTATTAATGTAGACTAAGATAGTATTTGCCTTCATTGTTGCAGCATCACACTGTTGGCTTATGTTCAGTTCATGATCAACAACAAGATCCTTTCACGTGTAGTACTGCTGAGTCAAATATTCCCCATCTTATACCTGTGCCTTTGTTTTTTGTGGTCTAAATGTAGAATTTTGCATTTGTGTCTCTAAATTTCATTTTACGAATTTCAGCCCAGTTTTCTAATTTATCAAAGTCCTTTTGAATATGGTTTCTGTCTTCCAATGTGTTAGACACCCCTCACAGTTTTTTATCATCTGTAAATTTGATAAAGATTCCCTCCACCTCACCATCTAAGTCATTGAGAAAGATATTGAAGAGTGTCAACTCTGGGACAGAACCCTGTGACATTCCACTTGAGACCCTCTTCCAATTTGAAGCACAACCACTGATGACAACTCTTTGAGCATGGCTTTCCAACCAATTATGAATCCATCTGATGGTGTTTTCATCTGTTCCATATTTAGGCAGGTTGCTAATCAATTTTAAAAGCAGCTGAAAAAGTGGAACAACAAAGGATTAATCAAGACTGTCCTGCCAAATCAGAACAGTTAAAGATTTGTCTGTTTGTTTTAAATCTTATTATTCCCTTGGTTGTTTGATGTATGTTGTGTTTATTAACCAATGTAATGGTTAAGCCTTCAGTGGAAACTTGTGTATAATTATGATGCAGTGTTTTCAAAGTGAACTATTTTTTCATTTTGTCTTTTGGTTATTTTTAAATAGACTATGGCAGCAAGATACTATCTTCAGATTTTTTTTAAAAAAATCATATTGCACTTGCCTTTACCCCTGAGAATTTTTGCTAGGCATTGTTGACACAAATAAACAGAAAAGATGAATAATTTCATCTCTGTAAGAGCTTTCAATATGGTTAGATCCCATCTCCTTGTGGGCATACATTAGCCCACATTAGATTCTGCTTGTGCAGAATCCTGATAACTAAAACTGGGGTTGCACCAATCCAGACTGTCTTCTTGTTGCCATTTCCCCTTTCCACTTAAACTTTCAATGTTCCTGGTACAGATGGTCTGATTGCTATCATGTTGTTATGGCTGCTATCAGAGCAAGAGACAGTATAGTTCCTAGCTGGATCAATGCAATTAGAATACAATTTGAAAAGAAATGCACTTAATCCTGGCATTAAAATATTGTTCTGCAAATCAGTGCCCTTGAGTCAGAGCCGCAATGTAACCTCCAGTGTAACTGACTACATTTCAAAATAGTCTGTCCCAGTGTCAAACAGTACTTACTGTCAGGAAGTTCTTTCCTCCTGTTTAGTCAAAATTTCATTTCTTAGAATTTGAATTCAGTGGTTTGGTCCTGTACTCAAGAGCAGCAGAAAATAAGCTTGCTCCCAAAGAAAAGTCCTTCAAATGTTTTAAAAGGAATGTTATGTCACCTCTCAGTCTCTTTATTGATCTAAATAAATATACAGAACTTTGTTAACTGTACATAAAAGTCATTTATAGAGACATTTGACATCATAGAGCTCAGGACAGAACTCTCCAATACCCCACCAAACCACAAGTGACAGCTGGTGAGTACTTTTTTGGTACAGTTTGCTAACCACCTACAAATCAACCTAACAGTAGCATCATGTAGACTACATTTTAGCAGCTTATCCACAAGAATGGGAGACTGTTGAAATCCTTGCTGAAATCAAGATGCACTATACCTTGGTACATCCTGAGATTATTCCACAATCCACCGAGCATGAAACTGGAGCCAAAGACAGGAGGAAAGATTCTATTCTAGTAATCACTATGGGGAATTTTTATTGATTTTTTTTTTAAGAGTCAGTACATTGTGTTCAAATGCTCATTTATGTTTCTCTACAATGAGAAATATCCTTTTGGATACACATTTCAGGTAGAATGATAAGGAAATAAGTTTGCCTTTGCATCTAAATGCTTCTTTGGATATAAACTGATGCTGATATATGAAAAGCAGGTTTTATTTATTGACTTGTAATTCTGTTGCTCTATATGAAAAAAAATTCTATAATTCTTTCTTTTGTACAACAGAAAATAAAATGTCATCTCAGTGGTACCTGATGCCTTCTCAATTACAGAACACATATAGAAATTTGAACAGTTACAAATGTCATGTATAAAAAGCAAACTTCTCCTATACCTATCAGCAGTATTCTTTTCAGCAGTGAATATTGAGAAAAGAACCTGGATAAAATACATGGTCTAGCCTATTATAAAACCTTTCATAATCCAAATACAACCTTTGAAGAAATACTAATAGTACAGTGAACCAAATACATTTGGAATTTATTCATTATTCTATGTATTGAGCAAAAATTCATACTGTGTCACTGAAAAAGAAATAAGCAATCAAAATTTATTTTGTTAGCATTTCAAAATCTTTAGTCTTGCATTCTTGGCAGAACTCATACATTATATTAAACTCAAGAAAGGAAAGCAAGCTATGACAGGTTTATTTGAAAACTGGCTTTATTTGTTAGGTCTTGGAAAGAACAATGTAACAATAATGTCAATCCAAAATAAGTTTACATTGCTTTAAACACTATTAACTTTTGCTTGGTTTCTTATTCAATTATGGAACAACTCTGTCATTAAATTATAGCTGGAAAAAGTCACCTTGTACATTTGTCCTGGCAATACATTTTTACCAGAAATCTTTTTTATTATACTAAATAAGTAATGAAATCTTAGTAACTATAACAAAACAGCAGAATGCTTGAGAAAAATACATTGTTTAAAAAATGAATAATTTAAAGACCTTGTGGAATTTAGGCTAACTTCTACGAGGTCCTTAGATTATTCACTTTCTAACAGATTCATGTTGCACAGTCGTTTTGCTGGTCTATAATGTCTGTAATAGCTCTATAATATCCTATTACAGACATCTTCACTTAAAAAAAACCTGTCATGAGTATGTAGAGACTTTATGGTTTAGTGCTTTGTCTTTCTTCTTCAACTATCTAGTAACATATAGTACAAGCAAAGATGAATAGGATAACTACAAGCCCAGCCATCATTTGTTCACTACTACTGCAGCATTCTGAAATCCTAATTTTGCATGCAAATCTGTTTCAGGACCAATGGGTAGTTTACTGTTAGGAATATGAATTATATGAGGTATATGAGCCAGCATGGTATAATGGTTTAAGCATTGTGCTATGACCCTGGATACCAGGATTTGATTCACCGCTCAGCCATGGAAACTAACTGGTGACCTTGGGAGCATCAGAAAACCTTGTGATAGGTTCAGCTTAGTTGGAAATGACTTGAAGGTACCCAACAACAACATATGAGTACAATAACACAGTAGGGACAATACAAAATAGAGCCATCTTATTTGGTATATATCATCAAAAGTAAAACCATTGAAAAACCTTGGCCTCAATCCTATTAGTTAGTCCCAGCCAAAACAGTCATATTGAATAAATTGTTGACAACTAAATCAACACATAAGTAAATCTCACTAATTCAATGGGTCTACTCTAATTCAATGGGTCCTTTATAATCCTTCAGTTTTATTATGCAAAGATTTGTTGTTGTTGTTGTTGCTGTGTGCCTTCAAGTCATTTCCAACTTACAGCAACCCTAAGGGTAAGCTATCATGAAGTTTTCTGCAGGCTGAGAGTGTGTGAAATGCCCATAGCCAAACAGAGAATTGAACCCTGGTTTCCAGGGTCATAGTCCAACACTCAAACTACCACACCGCACTGGCTTTCTGTACAAGGGTTACACAACGTTATTATATCACTGGTTGCTCAAGTGGCTCCAGATACCAAATAAATTATCCACTTATATTCTGGGAGGAAAGAGGTGCTTTTGCTGTAATACAATGAAGGACTGCTTTAGACATCTTGTTACCCAAGGGGTAGCAGTAAATCCTTCCCATTGTATAGTATCCTAATTACTTTGGCTGCCTAACTAGGAAACCTGTCCAGCAGGCAGAGTATTTGACAAGATGAGGTGCAGGCCATAACTCTGAAAGTATCAGGACAACCCAGAAACATAGAGTCTCAAAGGGCACTGAGGTCAAACACAGTGAGTAGTTCAAAGGTGGGCAAAAATCAAAGGCAGAATCATTGGATTAAGCCAAGCACTCTGGAGCAGTCCAAAGGCAGGCAGAACACAGGAGAAAGGCATGAGCTGGGATTGAGAGATCAGTCACTACAGGATACAGGCTGGGTTGTACAAAGCAAATGTCTTGTACTGTTCCAGTAAGTGGAAGGTCCAGCACACCTCAGCTGGAAGCTTAGGTAGTCTGACGTTCAGGATACAGCTATAACTTGTTAGCCAACCATCAAGGCTCCATACTGTCAAAGATTCTGATTCAGTCCTTTAATCCTAAGGGATCTGGTTACTGTACGACTTCCTTTGGTTTTTTTTATCAATGACAGGCTGTTGCATCTTTAGACATCAGTACTCCCTGGGGCTGACAGCCACATGCAAAGCAGCTGCTATAGATGACTTAGGGACATCATTTATAATGCCATCAAGCTTTTCTCTGAAGACAAGCCTGTTTTGGCTTGTAGAGATGTCAAAGATATACCTGTGCTTGCTAGGAAGCCAAGTGCAGGTGGACGGAGGTTATTTGGTCTCATCTTGGATTAGGTCTGCCTTGGACCAAGAGTAATATGATAAAAACCCACAAAAAAAGCTATTTCCTTGCCAATGAAAATACAATAATAAAGTAAAACACTACAAATTCACTGGCTTTTAAGGGTACTAGCTGCCTCACTCTGCTTAATAGCAGGGCCAGCTTTGGGTTTTAATAAGTCTGTTTAAGCATGATAAGCACTGAATCCATCCAGGTATCATTCTGTGTAGGTCAGTTTCTTTAATCGACATGTATATATCTTCCTATATCTAAAATGAAATCTCAAAATGGTGTTATTTGCTCTTACTGTCTCCATCATGATGTGAATCCAAAAAAGCTGAGCAGAATGACTGTGTCAATATTCCATGGCAGACACCATTAGCACACTGGCCCAGAATGGACATACTCCACTGAAGCCACTACTGCAATCTGCCAACTTGCATCATTAATTCAGCCCTCCTCCTCCTCCTCCTCCTCCTCCTCCTCCTCCTCCTTTCTTCTTCATGAATCTAAATTGCTGGTGCAGGGGGCCCAATCCAAACAGGAAATGTAGCTAGAAGTGCAAAGTCTTCAGTTGTCTTCAGGCTGGGAATTCTTAGGGTCCAGATATGTATCAGGTCCTTATGTTTGAATAACAATTTGAATGTAATAGTGACTTGAGAAGAGTGTTTATGGACTCATCATTTCTAGCAGGAAGAGAGTATGTGAACTCCAAAAAAGGGAATGACAGTTTCCTGAAATTTTGTTGTCTCACCTAGGAAGACAAGAAGAACATTTTATTACACAAGTAGGCAATTGCAGAAGGTCCAGGTACCACACCTGCTTTATCTTCTATACTTTGAATTCCTAAGGATCATATCCACCAACTTCTTTCTTCACTGAAAGTAATAAGGTAATAAATAGCATTATTAAATGCTATTTTGGAAAAATAAAAATAAATAAAAATAAATTGGAGGTTTCTGTGGATGTGATTGTCCATTTTGGGGCCAAATTGGAGGGAGAGAGATATGAACATGACAATACTTAGGGCAGCAAGTGTAGATGGAAAAAAGAAAGCCCATGAGGCTCAGAATGTTATATAGAGCACCTGCATTAATTAGCCAAACAGTTGGGGGAGCCCGCTGGTTGAAAAATATAAGAGATAGTATGAGGATAAATCTGTTGGAGATAACTGCTTTTGCAGGTAAAAGCAACTCCTCTGATGTTCAGCTCTCTGACTTATGTGCCTAGAAACCTTGATCCTCACCTAGTATGCTGACTTTGCTGCTGGATACTTCTTTTGGACTGTCACTCAAGCTTTATTAATTGAACTGCAGAAACAACAAATGGTAACTGACTGATGTAGTGAATTTTCCTCATGCCTGCTCCCTCAGACTCTACTGGAAAGCTAGGAACCTTGCTTTGCTGCCACCATATGACAGCTACAGAGATAGAGATGGACAGATGGGGAAGATGAAAGAAGTTTGATGGACATATCTGTTAAAGGTATCTTTAATTTCATAGGGATATCTCCCAAGTTTACCATACAAGCTACCAAGAACACTTGTTGTTATTATTGTTGCTGTTGCTGTTATAAATTTCTATCTCACCTTTTGTCCAGTTTGAGACTCAAAGCAGATTATAAAAAAAAACCTTAAAAATCCACAAGATACAAAAGTTAGAATGAGATTAAACAATCAAAAAAATTAAAACCAGATTGAAACTTATATCATTAAAACATACACACACTCATATACTCACCAGCACAACAAGTAGCAAGATGGGCCTTATATAGTCAAAATCAAGTCCTTGACTAAACAGAAAAGTCTTAACTTATTTGAGAAAAGAAAGTAGGGAAGGTCTTACTCCTCTTGGAACAGAATTCCAGAGCCTGAGGGCAGCCACTGAGAAGGCCCTCTCCTGTGTTCCACTAGATATTTCTGTTAAGGTGGTCAGTCAGAAAGAAGGACCTCCTCATCAAATCTCAGGGCACAGGCTATTTGTAAGGGAAAATACAGTCCTTCAAATAACCTGAACCTGAGCCACAAAAGGTTTTATAAGCACACTTTGAATTATGTCTGGAAACAGACCAGCAGCCAGCAAGGCTGTTGTAACAAGACAGTCGCATGGTTCCTGTAGCCAGCGCCAGTTAGCAATCTAGCTGCAGTTCTTTGGACAATCTGAAGTTTCTGAACTCTCTTCCATGAGACTTCTGGTGCTGACCCTGTAGAGGTTGTGAATGCCAGCAAGTCTAAAACCAGGTGGTGATCTGACCATATCATCAGAACTATAGACAATTCCTTCACTCCCAGAACATGTTCACTCCACTCACTACAGAAAACAAGATCCAGAGTACATCCAGCAACATTAGTAGGACCAGGTGCAACTTGGGACAAAACCCATGGTTTTCATAGTAGACATAAAGTTCTGAGCTATTCCCAACAGGGCAGTCCCAGCATGGATATCAAAATTCCCCAGCACTACAAGACAGGATGATTCCAACACCAACCTGAGACCACCCCAGTTAGCTCTAGAAGGGCTGTTAAGCAGTGGGATGGGTGGTACACCAACAGAATCCATAATCTGTTCTGTTCACCCATCTTCAGGTAAACGCACTCAAATTCAGAAAACCACAGGATACGGCACCTGATCAGAGGGATGGAATTTCAATAACTACTGCAACTCCACCTCCATGCCTCTTCCACCCATCTTACCTGTTGCTGAATCTTGATAGACAAAGCTGAGAGAGATTAGTGCGCGCATACACACACACACACACACACACACACACACACACACACGCCTCTGGTCTCTGTAATATATGCCAGATCAGCATGCTCATCCACAACCAAATCCTGAAAGGAATCTGTCTTTCCATTCACTGCCCTGGCATTTGCCAATGGCATTTTCAACCCACGGGTTCTGTGCCAAGACTATGCAGCTTCTTTGAGTTAGGGACAGTATAGAGACACTAACACCCTGGTCCTGCCCCTTCAAATTATAGAGTATCTATCTCCCCTTTCCATATTTCAATGTTTCCATATTTCATATTTCACTTCAACTGTAATGGCCGCCCCCTCAGATGCAGTATCTCCCATATGAACAAAGGATTAGGATATTCTTGCTATACGGAGAATTTTTAAGCTTTTGAATGGCTTATGGACTTGTTATTGCGTGATGAGGGGGTTGCTTGTTTTGGAGTCATTTGAGTTATTTCAGGAAGTTAGGAATATAGGAAAACACTCACCCCTGATTGAAAAGGGAGTCAATTTTAATTAATATTTGTAATTTTTTTGTGGATAAATGGAATACTAATATACCCTTTTATAGTTATAGGTGTTTTTTTTTGTTTTTCTTTTATTTGTTATTATTTGTTATCTGAATAATGATGGATTTTGTATATTTAAAAATGAAAAGCTCAGTGTAATTTTTTCTATATCATTTACTAATAAACATATTAAGAAAAATGCAATATCTCCCCTCATTTTTTCATAACACGTCCTCTAGTAGACTGGTTCTTCACTTACAGATGATAATAGTGCAATGGTAAAGTGCAAATTAACATAATGTAGTCTCCTCCCTCTCTTTGAAGAAGCAAGACAGGCCCTTGTCCTTGTGGTCCCTCAAAGTGGTGACTCCACTTTTGGTGTCACCCCCTTTTAGTGGCAATCCCACCTGTGGAGGACTTGCCCCACTGGGCTCCTGCTTTTATCTGCCAGCTCCCTCAACTCTACAGCTGGGATATTGAGCTTCTTGGCAGAGTTTGTTGAGTCACAGCAAGCAATGGGCCTGAGTCTGCAAAGAGATCTTCCTTGATCTTAGATCTTCTCCCTCCCAAGCCATTTCCACACTAGACTGTTATAGCACTATTATTCCACTTTCAACATCCTATGGAATCCTGGGGTTTGCAGTTCCAGCCCCTCCCAAAATTGCAAACCCCAGAATTCTATGGGATGATGAAAGTAGAATAATAGCACTATAACAGTCCAGTGCGGAAATGGCCCCAGTTTCACAGGTACAGCACAACCAAGCAGTAGCAGTAATAGGAGCAACAGGAGCTGGATGAAGGATGCTTGCCTTTTGTTGATTCTCCTGGCAGGCCTTCCTGGGGCTTCCTCTCCTGGCAGAAAGTGGTAGAATCATATTCTATTGTGTGTATTTGATATTTTAAAGAAATTGGCTGTAAAAATATTGATGTCAGTTATAATTCCTGTCATTGTTAGTGAGATAAAGGCTTTCTCCTTAGCATTCAGAGCCTTCTGAGAAAACATTTCAACTCTGGAGAAGATTATTTTAGTCAGTAATCTGACAGGGATACAGAACAGCTGCATTCATTTGGGATACTTTCTTGTTTCTGCCTTCTGCTACATAGGCTAATATCACCCACAGGCTTTGTACAAAATTATCCAGACTGGTAATACATTGGACTCTAGGTAGTCTCCCTAACAGCTACATTCTACTTTTTATTGTATTGCATGGGTACATCATAAATGCTAATGGTAATGTATATATAATGCTTTCAGATCGACATGGATCCCTATAGGAAGATGTCACTGGCCAAATGTTTCCCTGCCCTAGGAGCTATACTCACACCAAGTCTGAGAAAATCCAGCCATCTATGCAACGATTTTTACACTAGTATAGTGTCCCAAGAAGATACCAGCCAAGATCTTTATGTTAGTGGCTTTGCATGACTTATAACCTGGTTAACTGATCTGTTTGTGAATTGTCGGTGTCAGCTGTTGTGTTTTTAATATTACGTGATGATCTGTATGCTTTTCTAATTCTTCATTTGAAACTTGCTGAAATTAATGTAAGACAGAAACAAAAAGTAACAAATTTTTTTATATATATATATATATATATGAATATCTTACTAGTGTTTCTTACGGTAGCCTGCAAAAATTAAAACATGCAGTGGAGAGGATGCAACGAAAAATCTATATCACCTCTTTTGTTTGATATATTGAAAATTATCAACCAAAGATGACCATGGATTCTGGAACATTTCCTATGGAACACATTCTCTTCTGTGAAGAATCTGATCTCAATTTTGTCTTTATTAATTCAGTTCTCAAAGACAATAATGAATAATTTATTCAATTTTCTCCATGTGGTGGGAAAATCCTTGAAATCTGTGTGGTTTTCAAAGACTCGGAGCCAAGGACTTATTTTGCACAAAAAAAGTACATAAAACATGGAAACTTCTTTTCTTTGCATAAACAGCAGAATTCACTGAGGCAGTTACAAATGGATAACCTAGACATACACATCCATGATTGGTTTGTACTCATGATCCCTACATAGAGATTCCCTAGTTTAGGGGATTTTGAAAGTCTCTCAATAGTCACTTACCACTTCTTTGCAATAACCACTGCATTAATCTCATTACAGCCATTTTTTGCAACCATTTTTCAAATATTTCCAAATGTTATTTCCAACCCTATCACTGCCATGCATGTATAATTTGTACTCTTCTCTGGCATCTTTAAAGAAAGTCAGAACATTTTAAAGCGGCAGCTCAATGCTTCTCTTCTCTGATGGGTATTCCATACAATACATATATATATCTTTCAAATATTATATTTCGTGGTGGAATAGGATCTTATGATGAAACCAGTCCTTTTGATGTTCATCCAGTTTGATTTAAGTAGCAATCTATGAATGAATACTGGCCAGAGCAAGCTATATATCCTCTGCTCTTTCTCACAAGATATGAAATATTTCTTCACCACCAATCTCTTACAATCCATCTCTTTCCATCATATTTTATGTTTTCAAACATATTTACAATCCTGCTTTTCCATTTTGTACAGCAGCACCCAAAGAGTCTAAATACCCACATGATTAAAATCACTGTATTAAAAACTGACAACATTGACACTAATAGAGATAACCTAATAAACAGATAGATATTAATGAGGCTCAGTCAGTAATAGAAACAGTAAAAATGTAAACCTAGGCCATTTCCACATTACACTGTTATATTGCTATTATTCCACTTTCAATATCCTGTGGAATTCTGGGATTTGGAGTTTAGGGAGGGGTAGTTAGAATTCTCAACCAAAGAGCTCCTTGGCCTCAGTAAACTACAAACCCCAGAATTCCATAGGATGTTGGGAAGGGAATAATAGCAGTGTAGTGCAGAAATGGCCCTAGATATAAGAGTAATATTAGCAACTTTACAGTCATTAAGTAATAACCAAACCAGGAAGTTTAAAGAATGTTGCTATGTTTAAATTCTTTGCTATTTGCAGAGTATATATAATTAGACTTACCAAATATTACCAACTACTAGAACCACCTATTAACATACTCATCACAGACTCTGAGAAGACTCTGAGTAGCATCCTGGGAACCAACATTGAACTAACATTTGTCTAGGCTCGTGATAAACGCTACACCCAGAAAGAACATGGCTGATAGCTCTGAGCTCTCCATTGTTACAGGGCAACATGTTTTTAAATGTTTTAAATAATTTTATTAAGTTTCGCAAATAAAAAACATCATCTGAAATTGTACTTTTACGTGTAATGTTTTGGTTCTTCCACTCTGATCTAGTTTTCATTTTCTAGACATCTACTCACATATAAAAAATTATGCCTCACAATTCTATGTTCATCTTACATGCTTGATCTTGCATTTCTTTGTTTTTAAATGTTTTAAAAGCAGCAAAAATGGTGCAGCATTTACAATAGCCCAGTAAGCTATTGCACATGTTGGGTACTCCAATCCTAGAGTGCTCTGATTTCAATAATAGATTTTGTTTGCCTGGAGACTGGAGTCCAAGCTAACAAAAGCATCTATAGGCTCATTAAAATAAAAAGATTTTTTCCCAGCATCAAATTGCTATCACGAAACAGGTGAGATAGAACTCTAAAGGCAAGAAACTGCCATTTCTGGGAACATCTACAGAAAAGACAGTAGTTTCCTATGTCCACCATCTGCACTTCTATCCCTTTATTTGTAATAATAAATGTTTTGAGACAGGCTCGGAAAGAGATGAGAAATGAGGTTGTTCTATGGAGTCACATGGAACTGGCGCACTCACTTCTGCATTTTACTCTGCCTGAAGCACTTTTCAAAGGCTAACACATAGAGAACATATTATAGTAACCCAAACATGATATAATTGGGACCTGTGTGAACCTGGATATGTCTTCCTTTTCCAGAAATGAAGATCATATACTTTCTGTGGCACAGGTCAGACAAACCCATGTCCCTCCAGATCTGATGATCTACTGTTCCTCTCATCCCTCACTATTAGGCTTGTAGCTGCTGAACGAAATGGAGCCCACAAAAATCTGGAGGTTCTTGCTACTGTGAAATTATACACCCATTAGCCTAGGCAATAGAGTTTTATCACTCTGGAAAATGGAAGATTGATGGGCACAATGTGCAAAATGTGGATCTAGTAATAAGAAAGAGAATATATAGACATTATTAATTCTTCAGAAATCATAGGGCTATTTCATTCTGATTGATCTGCTTCAGTAAACCATTAACAACTTCTGTTCTACTTTCAGTATACATTCCAGATGACTCTGAATGAAGTCTAGTTCATCTCTCTAAGAAGAATTACATCTTTCCTTTTGGTTTCTGGTCATGTTCTCATTCCTGTCCTAAGGGCTAGCTGGCCACAAGGTTTGGCTTTATAATTGTAATAAATTCTATCACATAAAATGATATAGTTTTTAGGAGTGCCATATGTACAGAATATTCCATTCAGGTTTTTTAAAAACAGGTGATATAGCCAAGAAAAGATAAATCAAATTGGGAAAACTTATTAAGCATTTCCAAATTCTGTAGAACAGATATATCTTCCAATTCATTTTTTTAAAACCAACTGTAATCAGTTACTTTTATGAATACTGAAGAGCTATAGGAGATAAAATACTTTTGGCATTGCCAGGGAATATAAAGTATGATGAGCAAGGAAAAAGAATGCATTCTCTCTTTCCTGTTAAATTGATAAAGAATGTTATTATACTTGTGTAAGATGAAGGCCTTCTGTATGTATGCCATGTTGGACGCAAGCTAATGTCATAGAGTCTTTATTTCTCTTTCATGCTTACATGGTAGAGTACCTCCAGCTGGAGGCCTCTTAATATTATCAGTCAAAGTATGTTATGAAGCTATTCCATATTTCTCTCCTTAATTGGCATTGTGATAAGGAGATAAAAAATGAAGTGATGATACTCAACAGAGGAGAGCTGAAAAAAGAAGATGAACATGGGCTTTTTCACACTACACAATTACATCACTGTGATTCCACTTTACACTGCCATGGTAACATCTTAAGGAATCCTGAGGTTCATAGTTTGATGAGGCACTAGAACACAGAATTCTAAATGACCTTCCCTAAACTGCAGATCCCAGGTTTCCATAATATGTTGCCATGGCAGTCAAATGGGAATCACAGAAGGAGCTTTTCCTGTCCCTGTAAAGCTCCATGGCAGGAAAACTGCACGATAAAATCCTCATCTGAAAGCAACCATAATTCATTTTGATTGGGGGCACTACTGTCCCATGGTCTAAGAAGATTTCTAACCACCCATACTGTGCACATTATTGGACACTTCCAGTATTGGTTTTGGATGTAGTGACAGTCTTGTATAAATCAACAGGAATTCCAGTGAAGCAGGAGCAAGATGGATATCCATTCAGATTTTTTTTACTTTTATGCCAATCTATTGATAATATTTTTAAAAACTTTTTTTAAAATTTGAACTTTTTATTTTTGTGAAGAAATGAGTACATTTTTTAAAAAAAACCCAGATCTTTTCAATATTGTGTTTACTTAGGGCAGCGTGACTCTTCAGCTATGCCTCTATGTGACAAATACTTTGAATGAGTCTAAATCATAGAACCCACAGAATCTTAGAGTTGAAAAGACTGCAAGGACTATCTGTTCCAACTCTCTACCATGCATACTCCTGAAATATGCCTATCCAACCTTTGTTTAAAGACTTCCATCAATTGAGAGAAACATCTCTTACAGTAAAGAAGATCTCCCTAAAGTTAGGTGGCGTCTATTTCCTTGTAATTTAAAACCACCAATTCGTGTTTTAGTTTCTGAATCAGCAGAAAACAAGTTTCCTCCATCTTCTACATAGCATCTCTTAAGATATTTAAAGACAGCTATCATGTCACCTCTCAGCATCCTCTTCTCCAAGCTAAAGATACCCAGCTCTCTCAGTTGGTCCCCATAAGGGTTTGTTTTGAGACCTTTGTTCATTTTGATTGTCCTTCTCTGGACTTTTCTAGCTTGTCAATATCTCTCGAACTGTGGTACCCAGAACCAGAGACAGTCTTCCAGGTGAAGTCGGACCAAAGCAGAACAGAATGGCACTTCCTCTTTCCTTGATCTGGACACATGCAGCCCAGAAATGTATTGGGGTTTTTTTTGACCACTGTATCACACAATTGACTCATGTTTAGCTTGTGGTCTGCTAAGACACTAAGATCTTTTTCACATGTACTGCCTTTAAGCCGGGTGTCATTAATCTTATATTTGTGTATTTCATTTTTCCTGCCTAAATGTAGTACCTTACACATACCCACATTGAAATTCATTTTGTTAGTTTTGGACCAGCTCTCCAATCGGTCATCATCATTTTAATTCTGATTCTGTCTTCCCTTCTCCTATTTGATGTCATCTTCAAATTTGATAAGCATGCCTTCTGTTCTATCATCTGAGTCATTTATAAAGATGTTAAACAACACCAGGTTCAGGACAGAAGCCTGAGACCATCCACTAATCACTTTTTTCCAGGATAAAGAGCAATCATTGGTCAGCACTCTCTGGGTTTGGCTGGTCAACCAATTGCAGACCACATAACTGTAGTACTGTCTAGCCCACAGTTGATCAGCTTGACTCTAAGAATATAATTGGGATCGTGTTGGAAGCCTTACTGTAATGAAGATATACTACACCCACAGTACTCCCCTGAACTATCAAACATGCAATTGTATTTAAAATAGATTAGATCAGTTTGGCATGGCTTGTTTTTGAGAAACCCATGCTGGCTGTTAATTAGCATAACATCCCTTGCTAAGTGTATGGAGACTGACTGTTTTCAATGTTTAACAATCTGTTCTAGAATTCTATGATTCTATGATTATTGACAGTGGTGCTGATATTACACCTGCAAGTTTAGTACTATTGGATACAGATCATCTGGGCTTGGAGACCTTAATTCGTTTAGAGTAGATAAGTATTCCTTTCTATTTCTTTACCTATTCTGAGGTGTAGTCCTCTTACTGCATGGTTTGTTTTATTTTCACCAATTTCATAACTGTTTTCCTTCTGGGAGAAGACTGAAGCAAAGAAAGCATAAAACAGTTCCTTTCACTGTGTTGTTGGAGTACAGTTCCTGTCAACTCTGCTCAAAATTGCCATTAGGGAGGCATAAGAGGAGTTACTCACTGCGTGTTGCCCAACCTGAATAAGAGGACAACAAAAGGCGTGGGATAAAATAATTGTAATTCCAGACATCCCTGCTCTTTCTCCTTGAATCACCCACAAAAAAGGACAGTTTAATTACACTGCAGGTATTATATTGCTCCACTGTAATTAACTGTGAAGCTAATGAAGTGACAAAATTAGTGGATGATAAATATATGCCTCTTGTTTTAATTAACTGTAAATCTTACATTAACTCTACCTGTCTTTAGATAAATGGAAGACTAACAAAATTAAACTAAGCAGATACTACTATGGCAGTGCCATAGAAATCAGTCCCTAACTGAATATTGCATTCATACATAAATGCTCTTTTTTTAATTGCTTAGGTAGTGAGCACCCTCATACTCTGCTACAAACAATCTTTCTTTGCCTCCCCAACCGTACTTCTCATGTAAATATGTTAATGAAATTAAGAATTGAAATTAAGAAATTAAGAAGAGGATGAAGTGGTTCAATAGGCATTTTTTTGTACATTAAAATCAAGGTTCCTTCCATAATTTACAGTACCTACTATTTCAATATTTCCCGATTAAAATATCAATAGACTCATAATTTTTTTGTCCAAATTTAATACAATTTGTTTCAGTTTTCTGGAGACTTTCTGGAGATGCAAATCCATTGGAGAAATAAGACAGGCCATCTAGGATGTGCATTTAGGTCCTCTGTTTGTATTTTTATTTTTGGTGCGCATTATTGTAGGAATCTTTCTGGTTATAGCAACAACCCAATGTTAATACTATAGAAACTCAAGTGTCCATTTAATTATATCAAATTGCCTACCCCAAAAAAAATCATTAAATTAGGGAGCATATATGTGTATGTAAGCATGTGTACTCACATGGAGCATATATGTGTATGTAAGCATCTGGAAAAAAATTACAGTACAAGAATGATTTGATGAAAGCCAGCATAGTGTAGTGGTTTGAGTGTTAGACTATGACCCTTGAGACCAAGGTTCAATTCCCCACATGGAAACCCACCGGGTGACCTTGAGCATGTCACACACTCTCAACTACAGAAAACCCCATAATAAGTTCACCTTAGAATCACCATCAAGTTGAAAATGACTTGAAGGTACACAGGAACAACAACATCAAGAACAACAAGAATGATTTATTTGAAACAGACAATAGCTCATTAAAGGAGAAACAAAAAGTAACCAGAAATAAAAATAATTAGAAGTATATGAATACCACCAGCTGATCTATTGCAGGCAGATTTCATCCTTACATAAAGAAGAAAGAGACAAGTTATAGCCATTGAGTAATAGAGTCATTATTTCATTTAAACCAAGAATGAGAAAGCATCATAACTCACTTTGTGGAATTCAAGAAATTGAAGCAAAGAGATCTAGAAAAGCCTCTGGTTTTAGGAGATGTCTCCCCTCACTTGGATCTTAACACTCAGTGGCACATGCAGCTGATCAGGAACTTCAGGAAGATGGGCCTCCACCCAAGCCAGAATTGGTAGACACTGAAGAGACTTCACCATAATTTGTAGCGTGATGACAGGAATGGGAGTACCATCAGAAGACCCAACATCTCTTTCAGAAGCTTACAGTATATGAAAAATGATGACCATTTGGAGTCTCATTCTTGAGGAGCTATAAATCTCATCATAGCAGTTGCTGGAAGTTCTTCTCACTTGCAACTGTTTGTTCCCCCAGGCCCTCAGTACTCTTCATGCTTGTGACTTTATTTTGGATTCTTGACCTCTGGAGTGGTTTAAATTTTACATTTCTTTTGTTTTTCCATTTTGGCTTTTGGTTATCATGACTCATGGCTTCTTGTGACAAGATTCTGGAATGGTTGAAGCCTTCAAATTCAGTGACTTAAATGTATGACCTAGACTGGATTAATTGATCTTTCATGACTTTCTCTCTTATTGTCCTATGTCTACAGGCAGCAAGTGTCCAAACAGACAGATTCTCATAAGGAAAACAGCTACAGGGAAGTCAATTCAGTTCACCTCATGCACAGCTAATCCTAGAAGATGAAGGGAGTTCAAGAGCAAGGTCTCAACCAATCTAAAGGTCAATATACAAAGCCAGTAGTATATATTTCCAAAACCAAAAAAGGGATGAGAGAACGAATAGTCAAACATAGCTGAGTGGTCAAGAATGCCAGGAAATACAGAATACCAGGAGCAAAAATCAAGTGAGTAGGCTGAATAGTAAGGATTCCCCACAGCTGCTAGGATATTATAGGTGACTGCTTCTTGATGCCAAGTGCTTAAGTGTCTTCTATTTAACAGACACTTCCTGTGAAGTTTTTCCTTATCTCTTCACCATACCTGATAGGGCAAGAGTGTCTCTTCAGCATCTGTCAAGTCCTGCTGAGGACTGTCAGTGTTTGTCAAGTCCAACTTCTCAGATCTGGGGAAGGAGTCAAGTGGAGTGAGAAACTCTTCACAATCCAACTCCTTTCCATTGGATTCCTTGTATTCCAGTGGGTAAGTTATACAATTACAGCCTGATGTAGACTTTTAAAACTGATTTTTCCCAAACTTCTGCAATGCAGATGTAAGCCAGCTATGTTAGTTTAATGACTCACACAAATGTTGATAGGAATATATCATTCACTTGAGATTACAATATTTGCACCATGTCTTACAGGTTAAATCCAGTTTCAATAGCCTAAATGTAGTTGCCAGCCACAACTAGAGTAGAGATATTTAATCAATAGGAATTTGCTAAGTCAACACTTTACGTAAGTTCCATTGATTTGATGGACCTTCTCTAGTTTGGACTAACAACTGGGTTTAGGGCAGGGTGAGAATCATGAAGACCTCCAGATGTCATTGGACTACAACTTCCAGGAGTCCTAGCCAGCAGAACCAATGGTGAGGAATGGTGGGAATTGCGCCTCAAGGGCTGGATAACTCCCACTCCTGCTTCATATCTATGATTTCTCCAAGATCTTATAGAAAATAAGCACACATACATACACAAACAAATGCATTTGGTCCAGAACTATTCATAGGTTGTACTGTGCAGTGTTGTAAAATAATGGCTTAAAATCTATTTGCAATGATCAGAGAAATGTTTTCTAGCAAATAGCAATTATATATGTTCAAACCACTTTGCATTCCTAGATATCTAGCAATTCAGGCCAGATTCTAAGGTCCATTCTATCAAAATGCTTGACAGAAAGAAGACTGATTAATCTTTTGTATTGCAAATTGTACATATGCATGGGGAGAGTGATGTTCAGAATGCTGAAGCAGATTCAGTCAACCTGCATAAGTCACAGTGAACTACAATCAACACCATGTGCTACTTAGCATTCCAAAGTAAAAGAGGCATACCCTGCTTCTGTCTATGTGCTCTGTAAAACTTTGGTCTTTTTTCTAAACCAGGCATCTTCAAAAGTTGTATCACCCAAAACCATGGCATTCGGTTGGATGTGCTTCATCAATAACATGTTACAGCAGAGACCTAACTGAAAGTGACATCTAACCACAGATATACCAGGATCAAGGGAGTACAAGTCAGTAATATCATCAGTTTATTGATGGATTTGCTTTATTTATAGAATTTATAATATGACCTTTGTTGCAAAACTCCCAGGGTAGAAAATATATTAAATTAATAATGACAATATAACTCGGTATGGAAAATCACAAAAGACTGCAGGCCATGTGAAAGCAATAAAAATCTAACAGGATAATAATGAAAATGTTCAAACCAGGTATGGAAAATGTTGAAAGGCCAGCACAAAAAACAAATTTATTGCCCAGGGCATCATCAGAGTGGATTCAGATAAGTTTATCTAGGAAGGCACTCCATATATAGGGCACCACAAGGGAGAAAGTTTTATCACCTCAGTAGGGACTAATGAATCTAGTTTGCTTTCTCTCACTTGAAATTGTGTTTAAATCTCAATTAATATCTGTCAAATTTATGGATGAAATTGTGTACTCTAGTCAACTTTTCTCAAAAATGATCCAAACAAAACTCGGTCATCTGCACTGGACAGACTCAATAGCAATGAAGAGGAACTTGTTGTGTCTATGACATTGCTGGTAAAGATGATAAACACATTTTTTTAAAAAAGAGGCAGAAGTCCCAATGTATCACCATAAGCATGAGTGAACATCTAGGCTTTTCAGAAAGAACCAATTAAGGACTTCTGAATTCTGCCTCAAATTCTTGCCTTCAAATTCTCAAAGAAATTTGCAAATACTCATTCCTCCTGAATAAAATTCTCACTCATTCCAACTACTCACTTATCAGCATCCTAGGTTTAGAACAGTGGTTCTCAACCTGTGGGTCCCCAGATGTTTTTGGACTTCAGCTCCCAGAAGCCCTGAGCATTGACCACAGTGGCTGGGGCTTCTGGGAGCTGAAGTTTACCCCAGTTCTTTGGGAGTCCAGAGAATAAAACAAAGAGAAAAAAATCCAAGTATTTTATTGCTCCAATTAGACTACAAGCTCTTCTTAAAAATTCTTAAACTTCATTTAATTATTCCCCTTGTTAACCTTGCAAGGATAATCAAAGTAGTATGCATAGATGCATAATTGGAAATGATACCAAATATAAAAGCCGGTGATTTAACAATCTTTCTTCAATATAAATCCTCAAAGCAGTTGTAGTGCAATGTGAATTCTTCTTACAAAAGGTAATTACTTTGAAATCATATTTCCTCACACATTGCCAGCTTGAGCCAAAAAGATTTATTCATTCCACACTTTAGAGCAAGACTGAACATTTTCAAATAGGCATGGGGTTTATGCTGGTACATCTGCTTATCAATTGTCAAAATTAAATACAAATACCCCTTCTCAGTTTCAGTAGGGGCTGAGTGGATGGCATTTGGTTTGAGCCTTGTTCATCTTCTTTTGCATGATGCTGCTGGATTTTCTTATTATCTCATTCAGGATATGAATTTGTCAAGCTCACAATACTCAAAGGTTATTATGAACAGAACAACTGTTCCTTTAGAAGTTCTCCAGGAAAGTAGACATGAAATACTTCCAATTGAAGCTCTTATTGTGGAATCACCCTGCCTCAGACTGAAAAGTTTCAGCTGTAAACTCTCCCATGCTTTCTCATTGTTTCTTACATCCTTTTTCTTGCCACAAAGAAGTCAGAAGGAATGACAGAGTGATTGCACAATGGCTTCTGACTCATAACGTTAGGAGCTGTCCTTCATCCATATTTATTTTTCTGAACATTTACGAAGTAAGTTCATAATTGCTAGCAGTCTGTTAAGGACTTATACATGTCCAACTTGTTCTTATATATGTCTTTCTTCTTCTTCTGTTTTTGTCACTGGGGCATCAGAGATGTTTCTGGCTATGTCATTTTAGACATATGCAAATGGCAAAGGTATCCTCCACAACCTCCTAGGGAAGTTCTGAAAGATAAACATCATAATTCTGTGTCTAGTGACAGGGACATAACCATATGCTTCTCTATTGCCCATCCCACTAACAACTTAAGGACCATCGAGAGGGGCCCCACAGGAAGAAAGTGAGCCCCTGGGGAGAGGGAGAAGGTAACCATGGCATAATTCTGAATATGAATCTATAGAAGGGGTTGGATCAGATCTCTTTCCAGGAATCTAAATCCTAGAAAAAATCATTCTCTTCAGCTCAAAGCAAAGAATTTTCCCATTTTTCTCATTGTGAAAAAGTTGTTGGAAACTGCAGTTTTTGAAGACTATCTGAAAAATCAAGACTTGTACTGTGGAAAAAAAATGCACATCACTTTTTTTTGCACAGAAAGTGGCACAGAGATGTTATTGTCTGCACAAAAAAATGCCATTTTATAGGCAAAAAAGCCTATGTTTGTGCATTTTTCATGCAGAATAATTCTCAGTTTTCAAAGATTCCCTGACATTCAAGGAACCCATTATTTTTTAATCCAGTCATTCTCTCAGCTCAGAGCAAATAATTTCCCCATTCTCATTGTGAGAAAACTGTCAAAAACTGCAGTTTTTTGAAAACTAAAACCAATAATACCCAATGTTTATTGCATCTGTTGTACTTGTTTATTGAATCTATAATTGTATAAACTGTGTTAGTGTTTTTGCTAGCAACTAGTGTCATTGCTAGCAACTAGTGTTACTGCTAGCATCTAGAGGCTTTTATATGCTTTTGCCTTTCATTCAAAATGTCTTAGAGCAGTTTGCAGAATATAGAAAAAAAATGATGGCAGAAAACATTCTGGCTCTCTCCCTTGTAGAACTGGTATAACCTGTATAGAACATCTCTATTTCGTTCAGTGGGTTTGGTTTTGCTAAAGTATTTCCACACCACCCTAGATTTTTCTATTTTTCTGCTTTGTTTCAGAACCTATTTTAGCCTACAATGAATGAAAGAGCAATTTTTTCTCCTTTTTAATGAGGTTACATTAACTAACTTCCATGAGAAATTAGGTTGCTTTGGGGATTAATGTTATATGCAAACATACAATTTAATAAAGTTCTAGTCACAACAATATGAATATAGTTCAGACAATACCAGTATCTGACACTATTCCTGCAGTTTTCATTATTCTAAGACCTTTAAGTGGTTACTGTGCTTAAGTCAATCATCAACACACTTACAAAAGCACCCAATTTCCTTGTAGCAGCTATTGGTTATGTTTTCTGGATAGAATCAATGGGCTGATGGCATAATCTCATTTCCCCATAATTTGGTTCCCTTCTTTCCTTAATATTGCAAAACACAATATAGCTGTTTCAGAACAACAACAGGAAATGCTTGTAATATGGATAAAGGTAATTAACTGTTTCACTCTCCCTAGCATTTGTAGCAAGTTTGCAGTGGCTGTGTGTTGACCTGGCCTAGTCTGTCACCACCACTTTTGTAGGACAGCACCTAGGAATTCCCTGGTTATGTAGAACTCTAACTCCCAGAATCCTCAACATTAACCATTCAGGATGGGGATTATTTGCAGATGAAGTCCAGCAACGTTCAGAGAATGAAGACTTGTAATCACTGCTGCAGGATTCCTCTTTATAGCAGCACAAGTATGTAAACCCACTTCATATTTCATAGATGAAGACCAAGACCCATATGGTCAAGATAGCAAAGAAGACCACATGAACTTTGAGAGACTGCAGCACTTTGCTTTTGCCTGAGCTTAGTGACAAGGGCAACATTCCACCCATTCTCCCTCCTGCTACGATAACTGAGTGAGAACTACTTTTGCACTGGGAAATGTTTCCCCAAAAGATGAGGTGCCTTGAGGTCCTCCAGCAATGTCAACGTTTCATTAGAAAGGTGGGGAATTATATCACAAAGGAAGCCTGCAAGTGGGGGGTAACTACAGGACCTTTTCACCTGCGTATACCAGTACTAATTGTAGCACACTAGTTGAGAGTCAATAGAATGTTTTTACTGGGGACAGTCACGAACACATACACACACAACCAAGTAGTCTCATGAACCATGCAAGCCTAGCAAAGATAAAGCAGAGAAAGGTTAGATACTGAGAAATGTTGGGGTGAAGTGGATGAGCATTACCATTCCAGAACAGAAGATAGTAAGATGAGTCAAACGAGTTTGAGGGCAGCACAGAGCACAAAAACTGGAGAGCCAATGGATAATGACACACCTATATGCACTCAAGGTACTGTGAAACATTGGGCTTGGAGTCAGGATTTAAGTACCTGTTTCCTGCCCTGAAGGGGAATGTGTTAATTGCTCTCTGGCAGAGCGAACAGAAGGGGTCTGGAATGAACTAATGGTCTAAATTTCAGGTGACAAAGCCTTGATGAGAGTCATGGTAGCCTCTTAATGCCTGGGCATGTGAGGGAACAAAGGAGACTTTCTATGGGAAGAGGTTACAGGTTGGTGATCATTGGTTGCTCCATTGAGGCAATTTTTTATTTGCTACTTTATTTGAAGATTGGGTCATTAAGAGGATTATCACAAGTCCATCAGTGCTGGGGCTTTCCAATTAATCATTGTGAACTTATGACCTGGCCATGCTGAGATCATCTGTCTTGGCATGTGACTTCCAACAAGAATCCTTGTCTACAGGATAACCATAAGTGTGTGAATTTTACATTAGAAATGACATCATCAGTTAAATGATATTTCTTGCCAATTAGATTGTACCATGGAATCTGGGTGTACGGCATGGTAACAGAATCCAGTTTGCTGCAAATGAAGTAAGGTAAGGACAGGAGGAAGGGGGAGAAACTTGGACATTTAAGAAACAGCTGAAAAGTGGGACAACAAAGGATGAATCAATACTGTCCCTGACAACTGAGGCTGGTGAAGGCTATGCCACCTTTGCCTGGGGTGGAGTCAAAGCACCCTTCATCTCATGCAGTATGATAGCTTGGCACATTGGACCCATAAAATACACTGGATCTACGCATGGAGAGTATGCACCTGACCACCGCACATGGATGAAGGAAGAGCCAGTCTATATTTTTATCCTCAGGATCATGAGGAAAAATACTCTGAAGCTAAACTGCGAACCATGTTTGAAGAAATTCATGGAAACTAGGAGCTCTTCCTCATGAATCTGACAGAACCTGACAGGAAACATCATGGCCAGAAGTGCTAGCAGTTGCACTTTTTCCAGGGTCACACTGTGGTGGTGAGGGAAGGCAGACAAAATCTCACAGCTCCAAGCAGCCTTACTTGTTTCACGGCTACAACACTCACAGCCTTTTTACTCTTTCTGCCACTATCATTGCACTGGGATAGTCCACCAAAAGAATTCTGGCCATTTTCTTGTCAATGGAAATAAACACAGGTTTAGAGTTGCCAGGCTGAAAAATGGAAAGGGCTTCTGTACCTTTAATGGGTGGGTAGAAGAGGGAATTTCAGCAAGTGGGCACTTATCTAAGTGCCTAACCAGTGGGAACTTATCTAATTGCTTTTCAAGCTGTGCTATTGAAGCTTCTAAATGACTATTTTGTAGGGCTAGGGATCTGAGCTTGGTTTTTCTTAGTTTTAGAAGCAAAAAATGATTCAAACTTTTTTTTCCCATGCAAGTTTAGTGAAAACCTGAGAAGATACTGATGAGGCATTGGGGAAGGTCACTCATGAAAAAAAGGCATGATTCAGTTTTTTATTCTTTTAGAGTTAATGACTATTGGTAGAAAGGGAGTACTAACTTGCCTCCAGCAAAAGATAAAATCCCAATTATAACTCATGAAGCCTTTTAGATAATGAATTGTAATGACTATGAACATTAAATGTTTAAAATGCTGGAACTCATGATGGAATTGACAGTTGCATAATTGTCAGTTTGGGGAAATGGTTTGGCAGGAAATATAACTGATTTTTTTTTTTTTTAAGAACCACCTTTCCAATAGCCTATAATTATAGAACATTAGCAAATGAAATTACAGAATTTGCTGTGTAGTTACAAGCTCTTGTTCTAAATATCTGTATTCATGCTGGAAGAAACTCTTTTGTGGCATGGAGAAGAGAAGTTATTTAAAATGTAGAGCTTCTTGAAACAGAGATAACACTCAAAATTGCTTTGTTTCCAAATGGTGAACTTGTGTACACAGACCAGGTTAGTATTTGATGGTAATTTATTGTTTCTTCAGTGTTCTCACATGAATAGTAAATTTATTCCTTTATAATATATATTTTTTTGCTTGTTACCTCACATTGTGGTTTATGTGTCTCACATTGAAATACAATGCTTAGTTTATGTATACCTAAGTTGCGACTGGATGTTCAAATGAATATGGAATTTCCATAAAAATCACAGCCTCATGTCAGGTTGTACCAGTACTTTCCCTTCACAGTAGCTAATGGAAGTAATGCGATACAACTCTGCTTTTCTGATTTCCATCCTTGATTCACATTACTGGCTGCAGCTGAAAGCAAGAAAATACATGATGTGACAATATCGTATTACACATTTCATTGAATATTGCATTAAATATTTCAGGCAACACAAAAAGAACACGGAAGCTGATCTGAATTTGGTCAAGAATCAAGTTTCCAAATCATGCCTCTGAAACATTTCTTACTTCTCTAGTTTACAGAATACAAAATAATAATCATATGATGGTATATGTGTGTGCACGCGCCTTCAAGTCATCAGTTGACTTATGATGACTCTGTAAGTTTCTCAGGCAAGGAATATTCAGAGGTGTTTTTTCCAG
Organism: Iguana delicatissima; assembly: GCA_948472985.1. Taxonomy (NCBI): domain Eukaryota; kingdom Metazoa; phylum Chordata; class Lepidosauria; order Squamata; family Iguanidae; genus Iguana; species Iguana delicatissima. The sequence continues at coordinate 738,143 of CAOKZL010000161.1, read as the reverse complement.
TTCCTTCCTACGAAATATAGGTGACAGCACTTGATATTTGTTGGTGGTCTCCTATTCAAGCACTAACCAGGGCTGACCCTGCCTAGGTTCCAACATCAGATGGGATTTGGTGCCTTTAGGGTATTCAGGCTGTTATAGTCCTAGGAACCATGCAGCAAACTAACTTCAGTTGAGTATTACATCTTTACGTTCCTCAGTCCTTCACAAGTCCATATCCAATGGGAAAAACCCATATCTGTCTATACATATCCTTTTGAAAGTAGCAGTAGTGACTAAAGGCAGTGTACTAAAGGCCTTTGGGGCCTTTAGCCCATGACTAATGACTACAGCCAAACACACAGGTAATGCATCTCCTTTCCATCCTGTACCCTGTCCTACGATCACTCTTACAGGTGTATTGCAGTGTATCGGCAACATTCCTTATACAAGAACAAGATCTTCCATACCTTTTATCTGTGTTTCAGTTTCTTTTTTGCCTGGACACTTATGCAACATATACCTATGTGCATGCACACATCCTCTCCCTCACACACAGAGGATATAAAATAAATTAACATGGTCAGCTTTAAAGCATGATGTTTAGGGAAATGTTAAAGGGAAAAAAGTGGGGAGAAAACTTCACGTGGATGGATTTATTTCATGTTATTGGCTTTGAGGAATGCTTCATTTTCTGCTTCCCTGTATTCTAGCTGTTTCTATTCCAAAAATACAGTCACTGTTCATGCATTTTAGGATGAAAAGTCAATAGGTGGTAGTTGTGGTGGTGGTTACCTTTATTTATAACCCGTCTTTTCCCCAAAACCAGGACTCAAGGAGATTCACAAATTAAAACACATACAATAAGGTTTTAAAAATACAAAGGCTAGCATTTAAATAGAATTAACAACACTAATGATCATTTAAAATACACAGTTAAGGCCTTTCCACACTACACTGTTATACTGCTATTACTCCACTTTCAACATCCTGTGAAATTCTGAGGTTTGTAGTTTACTGAGGCCAAAGAGCTCTTTGGCTGAAAATTCCAAATGCCTCTCTCTAAACTGCAAATCCCAGGATTTCATAAGTCCTTTTCACACATTACCTTGTTGCAGAGACATAGGGTGTGAGTCCCAGTATTGGCGCTGCCGGGATGGAAACACAACAGGAGTGCTCACCTCCACACCGGCTGCCTCTGGGATCTAAGAAGCACAATGGCCATGCCTCTTCTTGCCGCAGCGCAGCTGGGTACTGCCTCTCGGTACTGGCTGTGCTGGGGCAGAAAGCAAAGCCATTGCACTTCCAGGGCCTCTGCACGGAAGGTAAGTGGGGGTGCATGGCAGGATGGTGGTGCAATCACCAAAGGGAAAAGCTGTCAATGATTTGTGGCGTGATTGCACTGCCTGTGGATGGGAGAAGGATGGGACCATGACGACATCATGCATAAGTCTTGTCACAGTTCTGTCATTCTCCCATTCCTGTGGCAGGTTGGGAGGTGGAGTGGAAAGGGCCGTTGGATGTTGAAAATGAAATAATAGCATTATGACAGTGTATTGAGGAAAGGCCCTCAGTTAAAAATACTGTGATTAAAACGGTACAGCATGCTCTTAAAAGCCCTTCCTTTAAAGAAGCCAGTCAGAATAAAAAAACTTTGCTTGCCAACAGAAGGACATGAAGTAGAGTATCATTCTAGTCTCCCTAAGAAAGAAGTTCTAGATTCTAGGAGCAGCCACTGAAAAAGCCCTATCATGTGTCCCCATTAATTGTGTGTGTGAGAGCAGTGTGATGGAAAGAAGGGCCCCTATAACATATTGCTGTAAACTGCTTAGAGCTTAAGGAGCTCCATACAACAGGAATGTATTTTTTTTTTTTTTTTAATTATTTTTATTCAAAACAAAGAAATAGACACAAAGACAAAGTAAAGAGAACAGCCGCTGTTGTGGCTACCTTCTCATTACAAGATATACAACAATTTAATATATTTCCCATCTCCCTTTGTTGGATTTAGTTTACAATCCAATGATTTAATGATTCTTCTATTTTCTGTTTGATATAATTACACTTAATTATCTGCTTGTATTCCTCTACTAACTTTTTCCCACCAAACAAAATCTAATACAGTTCAAAAGAGCAAAGATTAATAAAGATAGTTGAAAAGTAGACTGAATTCATTTTTAGAGTTATACATGTATTTAATATTGTAATAATTTTTCCATCTACCCTTTATTTGAAAATGTGTGTGTATGTGTGTGTGTGAGAGGGAGGAAGAGAGGGAGGGAGGGAGATTCTGGCCACAGTTGGTATGATTTTTATTGATCTCAAATATTTAAGTTTGAAATTAAATTGCAGTTAAAACAATTCCCTGTACTTTACTTTATCAAAGATCTCTCCAAAGTCAGTGTTTTAATTTAATCATGTATGCCTTCGCAAGGAAGAAAATGTCGATCTCAGCAACTATCTCACAAAATAGCTGGCAAGAGAAGACTAATCTATGTTGACTGTGACAAGAGGCAATCTTCTGCATGAGAAAACCTATCTTACCTCCATGCAGTCCCTCACAACAGCTCACCAAATTTGGTGTTTTAATCCATGTTTGTAAGTTATCAAAATAACAATACAAATTTAACCAAATATGACAATCAAAGATCCAGATTCACCCTCTGAAGATTCTATCCTGAGGAAGAAGAATCACACACCTGGAATGATTGTTCTGCCCTGTTAAAGCTCTGGATTTATGCTGACCTTTCATCCCAAATCCAAAACATGTGAAAGGACAGAATACGGGAGGTCCTCTTGAGACAGGAAAATACACTCCAAAAGTGAATGACAGGGTTCCTTCTTGTACCAGTGCACCTTCCTAAGCTAAACACTCCAGAATTGTTTGGAGGAATCTGTTCTCATTTTTAATTACTATTTTTTAATCTACTTTTTATATTAAAAAATACTTCTGTTTATTTTTCTCCAATGAGCACAAATTATATATGGTGTCTATCATATCACATTTTATTATCACAACCTAACTTCTAGGGCAACTGAGATTAATCCTGGGCAGTTTGACTGCCCCAGGTCATTCCATCAGTTTCATACCCAAGTAGGGATTTGAGTCCAACCTGGATCTCTCTGTCTTAGTCAGACATTTGATTTCTATAGTACATTGGTTCCAAGGCTTTAAGTTATAAAGCCAAACACTATAAATAGACCATGTATACCTTAGCAGTGCCACAAATACTTTTTAGAGGTAAACTTTCTGTGTTTCCAAGGTAATAAGTTGCTTCATAGAACTGCACATCAGCTTGGTATATGCATTCTGACAGCTACCTATGGCTTGTTTGACTTCCTTTCTCTTGCCACCTCCTGGCTTTTGAGACTAGTTCCTGGTCAGATACATGCTGCCTTCAGTCTACAGCCAAAGCAGCTGAATCTTCAGGCAATTTTATTCTTTCTGACCTTTTCTTTGCATTTATTTTGACAGCAGCCACAGCAACTGGTCGACTCTGATCCTATCCTTAATCTACCTTAATCCTATCCAGAGCCCTCACCTATGATTTTTTTATGTATATGGGTGGGTGCTCCTTATATGCTCTTGCACATTTAGAAAGAGAGTAGCCTGATTCTGCAAACAGAATACATTTTTGGTATATGATTTTCAGCTTGTACAGCCTGAGGACATGGGCAAACTGCTTATCACTTGCTTTCTTGGTTCTTGACCACCCTGGTTTCTGAAATCAATCAGGTCTGAGCTGGATTTTCAGACTTGTGAAGTGATAAATCCCTCTTTGAGAGAATGGGTTGTCTCTACTAGTTTATAGAAAGGAATGGTGAGATCACTCTCTCAGAAAACCCAGGAAAACCAGCTGTTGAGCCAGTGTTTCTTGTAATTACTACCCAGGTCATATCTCCTATTCTTTTGCAAGCATGTGATAGCTTTTCAGTTCTGGGCGGTATTGGATTGTGCTGATTATCTGGATTTATTCCAGTGAATTCACCCAGATTTGGACCTGATATTGTAACAGAAACAGCCTTATGCTTGTTTCTTGACTATTATGGAGAATGGATGGATGGAATATGGCTCTGTCTGTGCTTCTGGCTCTTTTGGCAGCTTTCAGTACCATAAGCCGTTTCTGCACAAGGTGAGTGAATAGCTCCGTGTCGTTACTTACCAGCTCTTCTTGGGTCTGAAGTAACGCACACTGTCCCTTGAGCCCTTCCTCAAGGCTCCTCCATTGGTGCAGGGCGAACACAAGCAGTGCAAGGTCTGTAGATCCGCACTGCTCCGGCTCAAAATGGCAGCTTCCAGTGTCTTCAGGGGAATGGACCACCCGCTGAGGCTGGCTATGCCAACAGCCCACCCTCCGCTGATCGCAGGCTTGCATTGGTGTGAGCCTGTGCATCTGCACAGGTAAGTAGGAATGCAATGGTGCGTTCCAGAAAATGTAAAGACCTGATTTTTCCAGTCTTTACTTAGAGCGGGGGAGGACCACTTGGGGGCAGGTTGGATCAGACTGAGGTGCGGAACTAAGTTAAATAGTCCGCACCTAGTCTGATCCAAGGTGCGGACGACCTCCGTGCCAGGACGCCTTGGCCCATTTTAACTGCCTTGTGAGGAAAGGGCCATAGTATCATTTTGGATCATTTATATGTGTTAGGCATAAGGGATATTATGCTGCTGTGTATCTGGTTCTTCTTATAAGAATAGCATTAGAAGGTGGTGCTAGAAGACTTCTGATTAACCCTATTTCCATTGCCATTGAATATTAATATATCTCTCTTTCAATATCTTTATGAAATTTCTGTAGGAAATCTTGGGCTGAAGTGTCATCCATATGAAGACAACTTTTTACTTGTACCTCTCTCATTTTCACCTAACAATCCTAGAGAGGTTATTTGGGATCCAGAAATTGTTTTGTGTCTAGAAACTGAGATAGGGAATGGACATGGGCCAAGAAAGAGAGAGCTAAACCAGCCTCCACAGAGGTAGAAGGATTGTCCAATCTGGCCATATATGGGGAAATGTAAGGACCAAATATGCAATTTGTGAGTAGCCTTGGACCCTCTGCTAAGTGGGGAAGCTCAGGTGGTGGCAATGACTGAAGGAGCTTCTACCAGTTTAAGATGTTACATCTTCTCTGGTCTTATCTGGAGTGGATAGATCTTGCTATAGCTATTCATGCTGTAGGATATCCGGGCTGAACTACTGCAATGTGCTCTGTATAAGGCTGCTTTTGAAGACTGCTCAGAAGTTTCAGCTAGTAAAGAATATGCCCGCCAGATGCTGGTGGGTGCTGGGTAATTTGTTCATATGATGCAGATACTGTACCAGCTGCAGTGGTTGTCAGTGTACTTCTGAACCTAATTTGAAGTGCTGGTTTTAATTTTTTAAAGTCTTATGACAGGGGTGGGAATCATGCACTATAGCAACAACCTGTGGAATCTGGGGATTTGTAGCTTGGTCGGGCACTAGAGCTCTCTGGTTGAGAATTCTAAAGATCCCTCCTTGAACTGGAAATCCCACAGGATATTGTCATGGCTACTTCAGTGGAATCAATGCACTGTAACTGTGCAGTGTGAAAAGGCTCTGGGATTTTCTACATGAAAAATCTGTAGTCCGTGTACACTACACATTTATAGTGTCATTATCTATGGTTCTATCATAGGGAATCCAGGGATTGTCCTGTGGTGAGGCACTAGAGCACTCTGACTGAGAAGTCTAAATGTCCTGTCCCACTTTGCAACTCCCAGAATTTCATACGATGGAACTATGGCCATTAAAATAGAATCATAGTGCTATAATTCTATAGAGTAAATAGGCCCCATGGCTTTACTACTGAACTGTGGTCTAGAGAGAGAGAAAACAAGAAGAGCAAGAAGTGAGAGAGGGATTTCGATCATGTCCTTTCTTATGCAATTATAATATTTTATCTATCACTGGCATACTGGCTATTGGCTACTGGTCTCATTGGTCCGAAATCAAGAAGATCTTTGCATGAGTTTTGAGAAGTTTATACTTTATATCATCCATATTTGAACTAATCAATCAATAATAAGCTTTACTAAAAATGAAATTTAACATGGCATAGATTCCTCTCTTATTGAACTTGTGTTCTGCTCTCTCTTTCACAAAGCCTGTTGTGGTGGTGATCAGGTTTCATTAGATTAGCCACTAGCTCCAAGCAGATGTTAAAGAGCAGCACATGTGCTGATTGTTTTAGTTTTCAGCAGGAGGCTCTTATAAAAATTCCATTGGGTATTCATTAACATCACTATTAGCAACAGAAGCCAATGCCACAATTTTATCAGTGTAATTTATAGGCCAGGCAATTGTTGAGAGTTAATTGCAAAAAATGGATTTCTGTTTAATAATATTAGCATATATTTTCTGGATTTCACCCCTGTGTATGGAAAACCTGAAACTTAATAATCTTAGCCAGTCTTTCTTTCTTTCTTTCTTTCTTTCTTTCTTTCTTTCTTTCTTTCTTTCTTTCTTTCTGGTTCTCTATCATTCATGGCTTCTTCATTAAATGAGATAATGGCCCAAATGTTTGACTCACCTGAAAAAATGGTGAACTCCCAGATTAGTTACTGGGAAGATGAAAGCAATTTTTCAACACAAGGAACAGAGTGAGAATGCTTCCTCTTAAAAATTCTTTCATGGAGGATCAAATAAATTCCCTCAGGAGGGCTGTCAAGATGTTAGAGAGAGTGTGTAATCACTTTTCCCTTTAATTGCAAATATCCACAAAACTTAACTCTAACACACTTCCGTATATCCTGTACAAATGTGTGGGCGGGCAGGTGTGCTGGCAGTATGATTAGTGTGCACTATCCTCCAATAAGTTTTACAGAATCAATTATACACAGAAGATCTAAAGAGATTTCAAGCTTGACCAATGGGTGCATCTCATTTGGTAGTATTCTCTGAACATCATTGCTTTACAAGAACCTTTTGTTAAGCAGGTTTTTCAAAGCTTCCTGTTAAGGGAAGGTGGAGAGAGCCTTATTTATGTATTGAATTTATATGCCATCTCTCTGCCTTGAGGCAGTTAATAATACTGACAGAACTAAAAACAGAAATTTCATTTAAAAAATGAAGAACGGATTAAGAATGAACCTCAATAAGAAATAAAGATCAGCACCAACCTGTTAAGCAAAAAAATAAATAAAAATAAAAATCCAAAAGCAACCCAGCATATCAGCCAAAGGCCTTCTTTGATGGAAACATCTTTGCTTGTCAGAAGAAGCACAAGAGAGAGAAGCCACACTAGTCTCCTTTGGCAGAGAGTTCCAAGGCCTGGAGATGGGCACTGAGAGATCTCCTTGGCTCCTGTACTTTGTGCTAGAGTTGAACTGTCAATGTTAGCAAATGTTTGCTCTATAATTATGTAAATCTGTACGGTATTATGAGAGATAAAGGTGAAGTGGATAGCTCTGGGAGATGATTTTGTGACTTACTAATCAGGGCTAGGAGAAGCTGAAGACTGCACAGCTTAGAGTAACCAGGCAATACCTCAGTCACAGCACACTTGGCATTCTTTATGAATAAACTCTAATGACAATTAGATTAAGACCCTATCCTAAAGGGCCTGAGCAAACACACTTTGGAACCATTTTAACTACTGTGCTTAGAGAATAGGTTTTGGTGCCAGCAGGCTTAAGAAAAAGCAAACGCAGAAGATAATTCTAAGGAATTAATAATTGGGGAGACACTAGCATCAGCAATATTTTTGAACTATAGTGCCACTGTAGCAAAAGTTTATATTTATAGATCTTCAGCTTAGAGACCCACATTATTCTTTAATAACAAGCACTCCAGCCTTGACAAACATTAACAAGTTCAGACAGTAGAACATGGTGAGACATGGAGGCCATTTCCGCACAAGGCGAGGGAATCGCTCCATGCCGTTACTTACTGGATCTTCTGGGCACGGACCGACGCAGACTGTCCCTTAAGGCCTTCCACGGGGCTCCTCTGTCTCGTCCAGGGTGAATCAGAGCAGTGCGAGGTCTTAGATCCGCACTGCACCAGCTTCCAAAATGGCGGCTTCCGGTTGTTTGTGGGTCCCAACCAACCGCTGAAGCTCACCACGCCTAAAGCCTGCCCTCCACAGATCGTAGGCTCGCATTGGTATGAGCCTGCGAATCTGCACAAATGAGCAGGAATGCAATGGCATGCGCCAAAAAATTAAAGAATGGTTTTCTGCCGTTCTTTAAAAAGCGCGTTGGAGGACCAGTTGGGTGTGTTTCGGAACGGACTGAGGTGTGGATCTCAGGTAAGTGGCCCGAACCTAGTCCGCTCCAAGGTGCAGACGACCTCCGTGAGAGGATGCACTGGGCCATATTAATTCCCTCATGCAGAAACGGTCAGAGTCTGCTTTAGCATGGAAGCATTAAAAGCTATGAAGCAATTTATGTATTAGTCACAATTGTATGTTGTCTTTTTCTGCAGTGACCTCAAAGCAGCATACATCCTGCTTGTTTATCTTTGCAATAATTCTCTAAGGCAAGTCACCCTGAAAAAGAGTAGCAGGTCTAAGGTGAATTTCACAGGTCCATGGGGAATAAAACCTGTATTTTCAATTCCTACTCCAACATATTATCCACTATACCACGATGGTTCTTATTAGCCCATTCGAGATGACTGCAGTTTAAATTAAGCCACTGGATTTTTTTTTTCCAGAGTCATTGGTTGGTTTCAGGGTGTATTAGACAGAACAAAACTAGTTAATTCATTTACCAGTTTTCAATAATCTGGTGTATGGTATAATCCTCTATTAACAAAAAGGACTCACCTGGACTTTCAAAAAGTCTCTGGATTTGATAGCTATTGCACCTGTTCTTACCAGATTTTTTTAAAAAATCCAAACAGTCTACTTCATATCCCAGTTTATTCTTTTTTGAATTTTCAATACCAGCCACAACTTTCCAAACTCAAGTCAAGGGGTGGAGGGTTTTCTATCCCTGCAGTTACCAACACAGCAAGATTTAGTGTCTTCCCTCTGCTTACATTGTTTGAGTTCTCTCTGTACTTCTGGGTGGTTTGATCACTCCCACAGATGACTTGTGTGAGGAAAGACAGGGAGGAAAGAAAATCCTGCCCCTCACAACAATTAATTGCACCTCAAGCAGGACAAATATGGACAAAGCTCCCCAGTATGATCAAAGCATGGCCATTTCTGCACTACCCTGTTATATTGCTATTATTCCACTTTCAACATCCTGTGGAATTCTGGAGTTTGTCGTTTCCTGAGGCCAAAGAGCTCTCTGGCTGAGAATTCTAAATGCCCCTCCCTAAACTGCAAACCCTAGGATTCCATAGGATGCTGAAAGTGGAATAATAGCACTATAATGGTGTAATGCGTAAATGGCTCATGACTTGATATAGGGGCAGGGTAGGATAGCCCCCACATGAGGAGATATTATCCCAATGGAACATTTTATGTTGAGAATTGTGTGGCTTTCTCGGTGTGTTAGACTGCCACCCCCAGCACACCTAGCTTGTATAGCCAATAGTGAGGGATGCTGAGTACTTCAGTCTAACAACATCTGAAGGGCTATGCAACATATACTGCTGTTCCAGACTTTGCTTCTCCAAAAGTTACAACATGAAAATGTTGGGTTCTATTATGGTAGTTCCCACAGCACTGGCTCACTTTCTCTCTTCAGTGTTAAAGGTAGGCACGTCCTGTTCTCATGTTCAACAGCAATCTTCCTCTTATTCTCTTTGGCCTGATTGTAAAGGCTGGCAGGCAACACATCCATCAACCACAGGTCCTTCTATGAGTTCCCAATGGCCCACTGAAATATTTGCTGGAAACCAATGTGGTTATTGCTGGCAGGACCTCACAGGAAGAGGAACAGCTTGATTATAATCTCTAGGTACTTCTAGGCACTTTCATAATTATAATTTCTAGGTACTTCTGTGGCTGTGCCTTTATTGGTTATGATGAATCTCTCCATAATGGAGGTATGAATGATGATACCTTGAAACTGACAAAGTAGAAGAGTTAGCTGCTCTGATGGGATATCTGGATGCATTTATGGATTTTTTTAAAGAAAAAAAATGGAAATATATAATCATAGAAGCATAGAGTTGTAAGAGGCCTCATGGGCCACCAAGCACAACCTCCTGTTCAGTGCAGGATCTCCAGATAAAGCATTTCCAGAATATAGCTCTCCAGCTCTTTTGGAGGGTGTTCAAAAAAAGGAGACCCTCCCCCATCTTTCTAGGCAATATTTTCCATTGCTGTTTACTCTTACTTTCAAGAAGTTCCTTCTAATGTTCAATCAAAATCTTTCTAACTTCAAACCACTAGACCTGATCCTCTTCTCTGGGCCAGCAAAGAACAGGCCTCCTCTGTGTAACAACCCTTGGGGTATTTAACGAGTACAGTCATGTCACTCTTCAATTTTCTCTCCATCAAGTTGAACAAGCCCAGCTCCTTCAACCTTTGCATATGATCTTTTTTATTAAGTTGAGAACTTTCTCCTTTTCATTTAAAGGAAGCGCTATAGCTTCTCTCTGGCAAATCCAAATTGCCAGCATCTCTACTCTTGTGCTTTGGGGGTATTCTTAAGTAAAATAAGGGATACAGTATAATAACTGAGATGGCTACTACTGTAAATGAGATGCATGAGATGTCATCACGCTACTCAGAACAGTGCACAATTTAGAACTTATGAATTTATGGATTGTTTATTTCTGCAACGGTCCATTTAATATTTTCAGAGCACAGTTGACCACGGGTAACTGGAACTGAGGAAAGTGAAACCACAGACAAGGTTATTCTTTTAAAATCAACGAGGCCATTTAGCTTTTTCTCCTTCCCCATATATTGTTCACAAAATACAGTGAAGTTGTTTTTCAAACAATCTGCTTTAAAACAATATTCTGCTAATTTAAAAGATGCTTCTGTTTACTGTAACAAGACCTCAGTTCTCAAAAGAGGCTGTAGATGTAGATCCTGACAAACTTAGAAATCTTATTTGGATGGTATAAGTGAATTTTCAATGAATATATAATACAGTAGCTTTTTAAAAGAAAATAAGGTCAGCATCTTTACTTTCTAACTGAATATGATTGCTTCTTACTAGGTGTTCAATACAAATGTAATTTTCTATTATAGATTTCCCTTCCATTTTGTAATGAGAAACCCTGGCATAACATTTAAAGTTCCATATTAAACACTCCAAGCCATTATTTTATACTATCACCTAATAGCTTCTGTACTATTAGCAGAAAATAAACTCAAAGAAACCATTTTACAGCAACAGGTGTAAGTAGCTAACTTTTTTTTTCCATCTTACCTCACAGAGGAACAAACTGTCTCTTCCATTCAGTTTTGTTTTCTGCAAACCTGTTCTTCCCAATCTAGTTCTTTGCTATCTACAGCATGAGCCATGCTGAGAATATATTGATCTCAGCCTACCTATTTCAACAATACTATCATTCATGAATTTGGAAGCATGGGTGACCAAAACAATGGAGTCAGGTGAATTCTAACTAGATACAGACTAGCCTACAAATATCAACAGACCTGCAAACTCCCCATAACCAACCATTTCAGTAAGTCCCATTGAACTCAATGAGACTAGTTTCCTAATACATATAAGTGAATCTAGAATGACAATTCCAAGATTTTAATTTCCAAAAAGCTTCTCTTAGTAATACACTCAGGCCCTTTTCACACCTTACCTTTTTCCAGCATCGGCACGAGGAAATCACATGAGAAGCTCGCCTCCCCTCTGCTTCTCCTCTGCACCAGCTCCATGCTGGCCAGAAAGAAGTGTAAGCGCTCTGCCCCTTCCTTCTGCAGCCAGGTACTTTCCCAGGCTGTGCTGGGGAGGAAGAGTGACGGCCATGCCTCCAGAGCCTCCGCATGCAAGGTAAGTGCATGTGGGGCCCGAGAGGGATGCGCGGTCACACATCATTTTCAGCATCAAGCTGAAAATGATATAATGCCTGATCACCACCTACTGGCCTTGGGAGCATCGCGTGATTGCAAGGACATCATGTGAAACGGTCCTCACAATCGCACAACGCTCCCAAGGCCGTTTTGCAACATGACTGGTGTGCGAAAAGAGTCTCAGTCTTCCACAGTCAGGTAGAGCTAGCCTACTACTACTAGTGGCCACTTCAAATGGTAATGGAGTTTGGAACATCAGATGTGAAAACTAATTTGTTGGCTCCATCAAAAGTGCAATTTTTGTCATTTTCTAAACATTTGCTACATTGACTAGAAATCCCATAATATTTTTGTTGGTTGAGGATCATGGGAGTCCAATGCATCTAGAAACTCTAGGGTCAGGAAAGGCTTTACTATTTCACAGGATCTCATTCTGCAAACTATTCAGATTTGTCCCTGATCAAAATTTTAATTTCCACCCTCACTCACATTCATTTTGAACTGCTCAGTTTGCTAAAGATTAATAAAGAGTGATCTGTAAAGTTAATAAGAAATTATGTGTGGATTTCAGTATGAGGCACTGATCCGCTGTATTTACATAAATAATGGGCTGGCCATAAAGAGCAATCAGTGAATCAAAAATGAAGAATTCTTCATCAAAAATGTTTTGAGTGCCCTAAGCACGGAAAGCATTTTGCTGCACAACAGAATCACTGCATTTTCTTTCTCCCTGCTCCCAGTCAAGAAGCATGAATTGCAAAGATCAGGTGGTAAGACTCATATTTTTCATGAAGTAGCCAGAAGTTCCAAATCCAATCTGTGGCATCTCCTGCCACATGGATATCTAAAAGGTCTTAGTTCTCTATATCATCTGCCTTAATACCTGCTTACTCAAATTTCTTAAACTTGCACTGTAAGGCTAATGAAATAAAGCAGTGTTTTCACTCTTTCATTTTGCTGTCTGTCTCTGCTTCACATGACACATGTGAAATGCTTGCTAGAAAGGATGTGGAAGGAAGTGAGGTAGCCCAGGGCCTCATAAATATATGGTCGTCAATGGCAGGCTGGTATGGCTGGTCATCTGTCGTCAACCCTAAAACTTCTTTGCTTCTCTCTCTTGGCCATCGAAGAAAAATTGCCTAATTAGAGATCGATAAAGCAACTCTAAACTCACATAGATGGGAGAAAATGCAGTGAACATTCTTTTAAAATGAAATATGGACAAAAAGGGTTTAGCTAGTTGCATCCTTTACTCCAAAATCACTTACTACAATGACACTCTTTAAAGTGTGAGACCCATGGAGGCAAGAGACAGGTGGAAATCTGAATTGGAGGGTGAGCAGAGAAAGAGGGACAGAGGTGGAAATGCCGTGGAAGCTTGGAGGAAAATTTCACTATATTGTCTAAATATCCATCACTGTGTGAGCAACAAACGCACTAAAAGAGTATAGAGGAGTACATGGTAACTTGTCCCAAAAGATATACAAAACCAAATCAATAAATCAATAAAATCAATAAAAATGAAAGGAGGCCTGAAGATACTGACAATACCTACCCCCACTCACCACCCAGAAAAGTAAATTAAGGGCATATGGGGGCAGTCCACTATAAAAGGCCCATCAGTCTGAAAAAGCCATGGTTCCCCAAAGTCTTCCTGCTGAACAAGCAAATCACTCGCACAACACAATCTGTTCCTCCACTCTGCACTCACCATTTCTCTTCCTCTTCATTTTCTTCCTTTTCAAATCCACAGGGCAGCAGTCAGATTCAAACAAGCCAGCCAGCACAGATCCTTGCAATGCATTTCTTGCAAATCTGATCCCTTTTCTTCTGAAGCTCTTCTGCCTTATTGTATCTGGCATAGAGGGACACATCACATACCCCAATTAATTATAACTTAAGATAGCTTATTTTTTTTAAGTGTAGGAATTGCTATTTTATTAATTACTTTGTCCCTGGAGTTCAATCACATGAGGAATCTAATGTATTAACATTTGAACAAATTAATTTAACATTTTTCCAGGTTCTGGACAGTAGACAGTACTAGGAGTGAGGACCAACAGTGATGTGATAGAAAACAGAACTGTTTGTTCCATCTGAGCTTCCCTCTAGCCCATAATCAGGGTTGTTGCCCTTAGATGCAGGTAAGGAAGATAACTCATTGCTAGTACTTTTAGTAATATTCAAGTGCCAATCCAGTTGGGTACTGCATGGAGAATGGGAAAGACCACCATTGCCTGAAATCTCAAAATGTCTTGGAGAAACATTATCCTTGTTAGATGCTAATTCTACTGTCCCTAAAATAAACTCTAACAACTTGTGGTTGTGCTCCTAAATATTCCAGTGGTAATTTTGAATGATACCATTATAATTTTGAAGAAGACCTTTAGGTGTTCTGTTTTAGCTTCCAGTCTTCTTGCTGGTGAAAAAAGCCTCAGAAGACCCCTGCCTATCCAAAAGTAGATCCTCAAATGAGACACAAATATAATACTTATGTTTTGTATTTCATGTACAAATGTGATATAAACACCCATGATACATACATACTAAAAGTCCTTGATTCATTCGCTGTTGTATCATTAGCCCCATTACCTGAATGTTGTTTTCAAAATAAGATGGGGGACTAGATCCTAGTAAGCAAAGGGTCAGATTAATCCTGGCATTAAGCTATTCACGCCAAACTAAAATGATCTGCCATTTATTTCATAGTACACAAAAATTATTAGTTTACTCTTGGGATGAATACATGTTTCTATTCATGCATGCATGAATGACTGACTCAATATTTAGTACATTAAGCTTGACAAGTCAGGCAAATAAAATGATTACATTGGTAACAAAGGCATAGAGAATAGTATCAATTTACTCAAACAGAAACTAAGCCACCACGATAACGAATGCAATCAGGAGCAACACTTATACTTAAACAAATTGGACAGTTGTATGAACTCCCATTAATAGCAACCATCCAGCAGACACCCTAAATGACCAAACTCTTGCCACTTATGTGCCTACCAAAAGGTGTGTGAAATTGCATGTTGCACGTACCAGGGTTGTAACCAGGATGGAGTTGGTGGTCATACCAACTCACCCAGAAGTTCTGACTTATTTCTTCCTACTTGAATCACTATGAAAGAATCTTAATTCTGGTTACAAACAAAAAGGCTTTTGATCACAAAATATTTATTAACCCTTGAATCCACCCATAGACCTGAGACATAATCCATCATAATATTGGTTTATATATAACAATTAATCTGAGTTTTTAAAAGGTCATGGTAGCAAGACATTTTATTTGATTTCTAGAATATATTCCCACTTTTTAAAGCTGCACCTCTGCCAGTAAAATCACTTTGTACTATTACAGGTGGATTTATTAAGGCCTGGCAATTTTAAACACCATCTGTGCAAGCTGGTGATTTGTAATTAGAAGCAGATATTTGAAGTTTAATAGGTCTTGACCTTCTCTGTATATCTAGTCATCTTCTTTTTGTATATAACCCTACAGGTACCTCTATCCCAAACCTCACTGCCCCAATGCAGCAATTAGGATTAGATTGGAAGGTATTTGGGAGAAGTTGGAAACTGTCTGTCATCTAATAGAAATATCAGAAGAACTGCTCTTGAGCTAAGATCTGAAATTTTTAAAAAGAACAACCTTTATACTATCAAAGGTTCATACTTACAAAAGGTTATCGGAGAAATTACTGCCCTCATTGAATGTGCTCCTTCCTAGTACATTTATTCATTAATGCAATTTATGAAGCTCTGGAAAGGAACATTATATCTGTGTCTTACAGGTAATTTAGCTTCAGTGGAATACACAAATATGTTCCTTCCTCTTTTAAAAGCATTAAACAGAGAAAAGTGCATAACCAGACTGAAGAATTCCGAGCAGGAAAATTTATTAATAGATTGGATGATCTGGAAATGTAATGGCCATTCCTTATAGCTAAGGCCATTTCTGAACTAGACTGTTATAGTGCTATTATTCCACTTTCAATATCCCCTCCCTAAACTGCAAACCCCAGGATTCTGTAGGATGTTGAAAGTGGAATAATAGCTCTATAACAGTCTAGTTCAGAAATGGCCTAAATCTCTTGACATAATTAGGCATGGGTGATTGTGAGCGGCTAGGAAGCTGCATTAACACCCTCAAGAGAGCTTGGAAGGCTGCTGCCCCTCCCCACTGCAACTCTGCCAAAAAAAAAAATGGCACCCCCCAGTTCCTCCAAACATCTCTTTAGGGGCTCTTTGAGACATTTTTGCCCTGTGTTCTTTTAGCAACAGAAAGTGATTTCTGATCTGTTTACTTCCTCTTCTAAAACATCTATATCTTGTTTTAGAATATCCACATGGAACAAGTTTATTTTGAATCAGACTGTTCAAGGAGAGGGGGAAGTCATGAGCATGACAGTGATGCTGAGGTGGGCGGTGTACTGCTCTGACCACAAAATCAAACTGATGTTGGAGGTATAGGAGAAAATGGCAGGATCTTTGCTAGTCTCTTGACACTTCTACCCCTGCTATGTGTCCCACATTCTCTAAGTATCGTCATTGGTCCGTCATTTCAAATGATTATGACAATTGGCAGCAAACTCTGCAGAATTTCACATGGGTAGAAAAAAAAAAACCTCCTCCTGCAATCTCAGCCTGGCAGAATTCCTTGCTTTTTGATCTGAAATTCCAGCCAGTATGATCAGAAGGAAGATACAGCCCTGTTTATTTTTGTAGTAAACAAGGAGTTTTTCACATGCTCTTGCAGAACAAGAATACCATAGATGAAGATGTAATGCCTTCTGAGCCGATAGTATCGACATCCAGAAATGAGCAAGTAATCTTTCGTGGCATGATAGATATGGTATGTTCAGAACAATCTATTCTTGAAAGCATCAAAGTCCAAAGCTTGTCACCTTAGCAAAGTACATGTTTCTGTCTTGTTAGAGACTTCATGTGGTTATTGTTGAAAAAATTACCTTTTCTCAAAGCCAAAATCGAACAGTGGCATTCTGCTTATACATTTCTGGGTTGCTCAAATGATTACACTTTTTCCAGGTTTGGTCAAGGAGGCATTCAATATTTCCACCTACAAACAGTTCTACATTCTGAGTGGCATGATAGGACAATTTGCAAGCTAGTCAGGAACTCCTCCCTCACCTCAGAGAGAGATAGAGAGAGGAAGGGAGCAGCAGACTAGAAAGTATCATAGAATCATAGAACCATAGAACTGGGAAGTGACTTTGGGGGCCATCAAGTCAAACCCCCTGCTCATAGCAGGAATTCCAGCTGAAGGACCCACAGAAGGTAGCTGTTAAGCCTTTTTTTTAAAATGTTCAGAGAAGGAGATCCTACCACCTCTCTAGGCAATTGATTTTATTGCTGAGCTGTTTTTACTGTCAAGAACAGTGGTTCTCAACCTGTGGGTCCCCAGATGTTTGTGGACTTCAGCTCCCAGAAGCCCCAGCCACTATGGTCAATGCTCAGGGCTTCTGGGAGCTGAAGTCTAAAAACATCTGGGGACCCACAGGTTGAGAACCACTGGTCAAGAAGGTCCTTCTACTGTTCAATTTAAATCTGCTCTCTTATAACGTAAAACCAGTAGACCTAGTCCTACCTTCTGTGGCATCAGAAAATAAACCTTACTCGTCCTTTCAGTGACAGCGCTTGAAGTATTTAAAAAGTAGAATCATGCCACGCTTCAGTCTTCCTTTCACCAGCTCCTTCAACCTTTCCTCATAGGTTTTTTCTTCATAACTCTTATCACCCTTGAGGACCTTCTCTGAACCTGCTCTGAACTTGTCTATCTCCTTCTGAAATAGAGGCATCCAGAATGGAAAACAGTACTCCATTCTACTTTCATATGGATAGTTATTAATTTTTGATGTTTATTACTATTTTTTGATCATTGATTCTATTCTGTTGATTGAATATTATAAGAAAATATTATGTTAATGAATCTAATATAGAATAGGCTAATGAGAATTTAACTTGGAAAATTAGTTAAGTAGATAATAAATAAGTAGATAATTACAATGATAAATGATGAAAGTTTAATAGCAATCAATAGTTATGGTATAAAAAAGGATTTTACACTTAGGTCTAGTTGTTCAATTAATATGAACTATTTGCAGTGGGGCAGGAACCAACTTTTTAAAATTATTTTTACTTTTGGTTTGTTGTGTTATGTTATGTTGTGTCATGTACTGTTAATATTGTTTGTATTGTTAGTATTGTTAGTTCTCATTCTAGTTATGTGTAGATTATATGTTTGTTAGGGTTTTTTTTCTTATTTGTTATGCTTGTGTTTTGTAAAATAAAGATTTCTATTAAAAAAAACCAGAATGGAATGCAGTACTCCAGATGAGGCCTGACCAGCACAGAATATAGTGACCTATTATTTTCCTTGAAAGTATGGCCATTTCCATACTACACTATTATAGTGCTATTATTCCACTTTCAATATCCTGTAGAATTCCAAGGTTAGTAGGCCAAAGAGCTCTCTGGCTGGGAATTCTAAATGCCCCTCCCTAAATTGCAAACCCCAGAATTCCACAGGATGTTGAAAGTGGAATAATAGCACTATAACAACGTAGTGCAGAAATGGTCTAAGCCATTAATGCCAGCTAAAACATCATTTGCCTTCTTTGCTGCAGCACCACATGTTCAATTTATGATCGACAATAATTCCAGGATCCTTTTCACATGTAGTACTGCTGAGCTATATATCCCCCATCCTGTACCTGTGCATTTGTTTTTTGTTACCTGACTGTAAAATTTTGAAGGAAGCACAGATTGAGTTGCTTGAAAGATCATGTTAAGGTGGAATATGCTTACTTTATAACCATCTTTTAATAAGTGGAGATGTAAATCTTCATAATCTTTTTCCCTTGGGAAAGAATGAATGATTTAACTATTTGTTTCTTCTCATCGTGAGAAGGTCTTTGAAAACAGCATCATTTTGAGATCTATTCACAATTTGGGGTTCATTCTGAAAAAAAAAATCCACATGGAGTGGTTTGGCCAAAAAACCCAGCATTTTCTAGACAAAAATGTTGTTTTCTGCATAGTAAGCATGCTTTCTCTACAGAATAAAAAAAAAATTGTGCAGAAAATGCTGTTTTCTGCAGACTGTACACATCAAGGCACTAGATCTTGTCTAATCGTGGAGGCCAAGGAGGGTCAGCTCTGGTTAGTACTTGGATGGGAGAATATCAATGAATACTAGGTGCTGTTGGCTATATTTCAGAGGAAGGACCTGGCAAACCCACCTCTGAGTATTTCTCACCTAAGAAAAGCCCATGAAATTCATGACAGCCACCATAAGTCAAAACATGACTTGAAGACACACACACATCCAGGCTATGAAGATTCTTGTCTGTCCTTGTCCGAGTCTCTGAACATTTAGGAAACTCTTTTCTCATATGGGATCCAAGTATTTCTGAAGAGTCTTTCCATCCCTACTCAGCAGTTGCCCCAGTCCATGTTTTAACATAAGGACATTAGTGGAACCTTTTATTCCATCAGTATTACATTGAATTTTGGAGATATGCAGCTCCCTGAGCCCCTCAGCCAACATGACAATTTAGGGAAGTATAATCCAAACAAACAAACAAAAAAACAAAAACCACCAACTGTTCCAAGGTCTGGCTGTTCATCTGGTGTATCTATATAATGAAGAACGGATCTTTAAACTTTGCTATAAAGCAGGCCTCCAACCCTACCAAACCCTGAAACAGTGCTGAAATGAAAGAGAATAATCCCACATTTTCCTTCATCTCTCATCTTTCAGGCCAAATCAGACTGCCTCTGCTAACTTATCCATTTTTCCCATTGTCATGCAGCCTCCTTTCCCTTGATTTCTTTTGTATTGGCTTCCTGTTGTTTGTCATACCAACTTCAAAGTTTTTTGTTCTCTTAAAAGCTCTACTAAATTAGAGCCTGTCTTAGTCATGTATCAGAAAGTGTCTCAATATTTCTGATAACAGTGGGAGGGTTGACAAAAAATATATATAAATGTGTCTGACGGTACTTGTCAAAAGTGATTGTTTACAGATTAGCATGGGGGAATAAATATTCACAGGACCTAGCTGGCACTTAGATCCAACTGTTAAGGGAGAATGAAAGGAAAAGTTCATGCATGTGAACAGAAAATACATGAACTGTTCCATCATATTTGGTCTTGTTGGGTTAAAAATACACATGAGGGATGTTAGAAGATTGTCCTCTTATTGATGTAATTAACAAAAAGAATGATCATCTGCTGTTCTTGACATTCTGTTTAACTAAATTTTGTTCTGTACTGTATGAAAGTATTATTGTTGAAATCTGGAGTACACATGTTACATCAATAACATGATTTGTTACATTGGTTAATAGCCTTGCTTGTGTACATTTTGGTAGTTGCATACTGTTGTGGTCATGCAGGCAGCTGACAGAAGAGTTAGATAAGAAATAACAAGTAGCCAGTCTTAAGTGAAATACTAATGTTGCTGATGTATGTTTTATTCTGCTTTCCTAATCAAGAAAATAGTATAAAAATGTGTAGCTTGAGGAATAAAGTTATCCTTCTGGATCACTACTGCTAGTAGGTTGGACTACTAGCAGTTCTGATTCTCAGCAGGATCCTTTGGCCAAAGAAACTTTTTTCTGTGTTTGATTGTATTGTATACTTTGCATTCTGTGTTGCTGCTTCACTTTGTACCCAGTTTCAGAGCCTATCCCCGCTCCATGTCCAACCCGTTCGGATACAATGGGTACGAGATTTCGACCCGCTCACAGTCTTAATTAACAGTGAACAAGGAAAAAAAGGGTGATCTTGGAGAAAGGTACAGGTCATACTTTGAATTGTTAAATAATTTATTTTAAGCGTTATTTGTGCATCATTCGCTTCCCCCAATGAGCTCAGATTCCACACAGGTTGTCATATTATCCTCACCACAATCCTGTGAGGTAGATTAGGCCAAGAGGTGGTGAAGTGACTGGACCAGGATCACATGATGAGTTCCATGGTGGAATAATGATCTGAGCCTGGCATAAACTGGTATATTAACCACCACTGCAACATAAGTTCTCAGATTCCCTTGACACAGCAAATAAATTCTTAGAGTAAATGAATTCATCTTCAAATCAGAGCTACAAAAATCTGAGAAGTAGTAAATTACAATATCATCATTTATGTTCCCCTGGTCTAAAGATTTCAGTGACTGTACTGTTTTGCAGAGATTTCACACTATTGTATACAACTCTACAGTATTGTTACAGTATTGTATACAACCCTAATGACCATGGCTGCATCCCACAGAGTCCTGGAACTTTTGTTTGCGGAAGCACTAGAATTCTCTGACAAAGAATGCTGCATACTTTAGAAACTATATATCCTTAGATTCCATAGGAAGAAGCCACAACAGTTAAGCCAGTGTTGTGTAGTGTGAAAGAGACCTTGTTTTACAGTAATTTGCCAGCTTCATTACCGGGCTGACAAAAGATATAACAGGAAAGGTTAAGTAACCCACTTCTACCTGGAGCTTCTTTTAATCCTATTGCAGTTCATTTTGTAGAACAGCCAGACAGGCAACAGTTTGGGCCACCTTTCCAAATACAACATTTTTTTGTTTTGCTATGTGTCAAGTCAGATACGAGTGCTCAAGATTCTGATCCTCCTATATATACATGACATTATTTTTTTAAAAAAAAGGTTTAAAAGGGGCAACCAGCCTTCCAAATCTATATCAACACTTTTTCTTTCTTTCTTTCTTTCTTTCTTTCTTTCTTTCTTTCTTTCTTTCTTTTTTAAAATGGTCTCCAGTGTCTGACAGCATCCAATAAGTCATTTCAAACTACTGACAGCTATTGAGTGGTATGAGGGTGTGATGGAATTCCCATCCTCCCCTTTAAGTACTGGAATGTGGTAGAGGAGTGTGTCATGGCTGCTGATTGGACAATTACTTCAGCACAGATGTAGGCTGCTGCCTTCAGTGGCACCGAAAATCCACCCAATGATCATGTCCTTGTGTAGTGCTGATGATAGCACCCTCTGCTACCGCTATTATAGCCTTACTAAAAGGCAATAATTATCTCCTTCTAGAACCACCCAAGATATTTTGCTACCTAGGTCAACGGACAAAATAGCATGTGTAAGTGTGTGTTTCTACAAACACACACACGCACATGCACATACAAAAGCCTAACAATCTTGAAGTGCAATCTTACTTCATCATTAGTGAGTCAACAATATCTAGCATCACACTTGAGAGCAGCAAGCTATTTTAGGAGTTCAGATAGCAAACTTGGTTCTGTCTTTCAACATGTTCCCACTATTGTCTCTACTGCTTCTTGTACTTGAGGCAGCTGCTTCACTCCAAACCAAGATGGTGCCCCTCATATCACCACACAGCAGCAGTAGCATTGCCTAGTGAGCAACCCCAACAGCTTCAACTGCCAAGGCTAATTTTAACTGCTGACCTAGTTTGAAACTAAGCTGCAACAGGCACATTGTGAATACAGGAGTCAACAAAGACCATTTTACGGGTCAGAAGGTTCTTAGCCTGAACTAGAAAGTGTCTCAGCACGTCACTGAAAAAAATGTCAGCTACCACAAGATTTTTCATTGCCTCTTTGATTCAAAAGACTAACTCATTTCCCCCTCATCATCAGCATCTTTAGTGAAAGTAAACAAATAAAAAACATAAAAGATTTTGGCACAGAAATACTATATTTTGTGTGAAAACAAGGGCTTTTTTGCACAACATGCTGTGTGAAATTTCTGCAAAAAATAATCCCAAATATGGGAGCAAAGAATAATCATAATTCCAAAAAAAATGTAATCTCAACTGGGGGTGGAGGAAACTTTGGAATTTTTTTTCATTGTTTTTTGAGACAGTGAAAGAAATACAAATTTACATCCCTAAGAGTGACTGTGTAGCCCTTGTACACAGTTACCCTGTACAACTTCCTTCCTTGAGAGTTAGGTTCTCACCTAGCATTGGTAAACAAAACAATTCTATTTTGCTTATTATGGAAATGTAAGATCTTAGAGGCTCTTGGCTGCTCTACAAGTAAAACATCATTTGCCATCTGTTGCAGTCCTCTTGAGTTCTACATTATGAATGGAGATGTTTGCTTGCTAAATCAATGCAAACCCAATCAACTGCTATAAGTGATGTTGTGGCTTGCACTATATTCTGTTTGTCTAATTCTATTCAGAGTGCTTTATCAATGATATTTCATATTGTTTACCCAAAATCATCAATATTTGTTTTCCCTTTTCCCCCCCCTTTTTAGAGCATAAATATATACATGTTATGTATTAGATACTTCTATTCATGGAACAAAAAGTTAGAAATCTAAGCAAGAGATCTCTGTTCAGTGAGTCAAAGGTGAAAAGCGACAGTAGCGTAGAAAGAAGGAAAGGAGCAAAGCAGTGGTGACAAGAAGAAAAGTCTGCTAGCCATTTGCCACTTTTTTGCCACCACATTGGCTTCTGTGGGCAGGCGGGATCTGCAAAACAAATGCAGTATGAAACTATAGCAGTCACAGGACAGATGATTGTCCAAGATATCTACAGACATTGTTTCCATGTGGTAAACGTGAGGAACAGAGCTAGCAGCCTTCTCCTCTATCCACAGTCTGGGGTTTATTCTGAGCGAAACTCACACAGAATTTTCTGCCCAGGAAATAGCATTTTCCCCATAGAAAATAATATTTCTGTGTAGATATATCTTTTTCTGCTGAGAAATGCTGTTTCCTACCAAGAAAAGGCTGTCTTCTGCACAAAAGTACTTCATGAAAACATTGCACAGAGGAAGTCTCAGACTGTAAATTAATAGCCTTTGAAATCTGCATAGTCTGAAGATTTTCTTGCACTGAGAAGGAAATTGCTGAGATTACTCATTGCTTCCTTCAAGAATGAAATTAGCAAGGAACTGCATCTCCAATAAATTTGAACAACTCACTACTGCTCCTTGCCCCTCAATATCTGCCAACTGAAGTATCTGCCTTACTCTGTCTACTAACAGAGCCAGTCCTGCACAGTATAAAGTGGCTTAGTGTTCAAATTCTCACTTCTCTAGTTCAGGGTGAGGAAAACTGAACTTTTAGCACTGCTATTTATGCTGTGGGTAGTGCAGTCACGAAGCAATATTCTGTACCATGGGAAATGTTTTCGCAAATGCTCTCTGGGAGTGTTTTAAATATGACATAAAAGGAAACCTAGACCAGTGTTGCATCCCAAAGTTACAGGAACTTACGTTTATCTTATGGTTGTTATTTTTTAAATTCTTTTTACTAAAAAAATTATTAAAAAGTGATTAAAGGTTAATAATGACAATAATTTCAAGATTACATTATATTGAAAGGACAGTAGCTTGATTTGTGTAATATGACATATTGCATACTGTATGCAATAAATAAATATGTAAGAATATATACATATTGAAACAAAACAAAAATGGTTGTTATTAATTACAAATCCATGGACAACAATACTCTTCTGTTTTATCCCTAAGAGCACTCTCCAACAGGAAGATTCCCTGTACAAATACCAGCGAAGTAAAAGAGGCAGAGCTAATCCATGGCCAGAAATGATCAACTTCCTTTCAGGTCAGTCCTTCATGGAGGACTTTGAGAAGCCAACATGATTCTATAATTGGTGTGCAGTTGTTCCTGCAGTTTCCTCCTTTGATAGTGCTGAGAAACATTCAGAATGTCATCCCCACCCCCTGATTGTTTCTGACAACTTCTCTTCAAGACATTCTGTATGTCTGAGCCCTGAAAGAGATTCATAATATCGTAATGGGATTCATGCAGCAGAGTGTGGTACAAACAGTGGCAAATGGTAGCTTCCATGTCAGTGAGTTGGTAAATCCATTCCAAGTTTTCCTCTAAACTTTAAAGAAAATACCCAAGATGCTGATACCTATTCCCAAACTGGTTCATCACCTTCAATAGTTCCTTTTAAGTTTAGACTAATCCCTAGAGCAGATTTGCTGTCCCACTGAAATGAGGGTGACCAGTAACTTATGAGTTTAAATTTCTATAGAATATCAAGCTCGGCACAATGGCTGTGCAAACATGTCAGCCTCTATTTCTGTTGTTATGCCATCTCAATGACAAATATATTTCGCAGTGCTATTTATCTAATTATATTTAACTAGGATGGCAAATTGATCATTTCCACTGTTTACATTTTGTAAAAGATTCGCTTGCTTGCCGCTTCCTTTCTGCTGAAAGCATAATATTTGTTTTGGGTTCTGATTTGCACACACGATCTGGCTAATGTTAACTAACAGTTTCACATAGGAGACACTCTCCTGGCTTATCAAATTTAAATGAATATAAAGAAAAGTGATTCCTGATAGGTTCAGTAAGAAATACAAGTACTGAGTGTTTGCCTCCAGCCTCTTGAATGTGTTTACATCAGTAGGGAATGCTATTGAATTCAATAGATCTGACCTGCTCCTAAATTGGAGGAAGTAGATCCACACCCACTTTTTAAATTTTACTTTGCTAAGGTACAGGTGGGCCAAACATTGGAAGGAATCTCTCTGATTCAGATGCTGAAAATGCAACCTGGAATGAAATAAATTGCCAAAAAGAGATTTACAACGCGTCAGTGAGACACCACAAGATTTGTTATTGACCTTAAATACTAGCAAGTAGCATAGATCAGTGACAAAATACAAATTTTCAGTACAGAAGGTCTCAGATTCAACTGTAGCACCTCCAGGCACATCTGACTCCTATACAAAGACTTAAAGAGGTGCCGGTTATCCCTTTTGATGCTGCAGTATTGAGTTGAATGAATCAATGTTGAGATTTGGTATAAGGCGACTCTCCATGTGTTTCCTAATCAGGACAGAGCTTGGAAAAGTTCTTGCAGAGATGTAGTCCTTAAAAAAATCACATTTCCAAGCTCTGTTATGGGCTAACATAAGTATTTTGCTCCTTCAGGTAGACCAGCAGATAATACACATACACCTAAGTCACGATACATGATACCCTAAGGCAAAGAAACTTATTTTTGTACCTGCTGTAAAAAAATCCCACATACTCCTCTTCATTAGAATGGGGTGGGTGCCTTGTTTGTTTGCTTTTACTGCAACACCCAGATTCCCCTTTGAATGTTTCAAAGAATGAACAGTTTAGTCTCTTTCTGTGACAACCAAAATTTGCTCCTTGAGGCAGTTACCTCTCTCTGCCCATTATCTTCCAACATTTCACAGAAAACTGGGGACAAGCGAAGTCAGAGCATGGTCAAGATGGCAAAAGTTATTAATAAGCAAGAATAGACATACTGGGAGAGGCTGCAGCAGTTCACGTTTGCCTGAGTCTACTGGGAAGGACAAACTTTCCCCCTCTCCTCCCCACTCCCACGGAGTTAACTAAATGCAAACTCCCTTTGCACTTGGAACTGAGGGTCTTTCCTGCCTACACTGTTATAGTGCTATTATTCCACTTTCAACATCCCATGGAGTTCTAGGGTTTGTAGTTTAATGTGGCCAAAGAGCTCTCTGGCTGAGAATTCTAAATGGCCCTCCCTAAACTACAAACCCCAGGATTCCATAGGATGTTGAAAGTGGAATAATAGCACTATAGCAGTGTAGGGGGAAAGGCCCTTAGTTTGCAGGAATTGAAATAAGCCAAGGATAAGGGCAGAAAGGGGGACGAGGAGAAAGGAACTGAGACATTTTAAGAACAGCTGAAAAAGTGAGACAGCAGAGGAATAACCAGAATCATTGAAAGATATGACTAATAGTAAAGACCAGCCCTTCTGTCTAGATGAAAAGCCTTCCATTCTTTTCTTCTTTTTTTTTTCGTAGTCAGTGGGATTGGTGACCTCCTCTTGTGTTTCTTAGGCTAAAACTAATATTTCATATATATCAGTTTTGTCTTTGCTGCTTTGGGGAAGTTCATCTCCAAATACTAGTTGCTATCCTTCCATATAAAGTTACAGGATCAGTCTTGCCCAAATCTCTTCCCCACCTGTACAGTATGCAGTGCTGTGTGCCTGACCAATACAACAGCATTGAACCTATTCTGAAGAGGGGTCAGATGGCAGAAATAAAGTTACTAGGCAGCTGCTTTGGGTTATTCAAAGGCATGAAACCCACACTGCACAGAAGTGGAACTGTGCCACAAAGTAATGAGAGAAAACCTCTGCTCTTCACCCTCAGACAAACACTAGTGGACAGCTATTATTTCAGGTTTGTTTGGTTTTTTCAGATAACCCAAGGAAATCATTATCTGATGGTATAAAAGTTAAATAATTTATATAAAAACTGAGGTTTGTTTCTACACTGCTTTCAGATAGGAATTAATTAAGATTTCAGGCTTACACACAGTTCTGATACCATTTCCTCAAGTGCTGTGAAGGTTCATCTTTAGATTCACAAGTATGAAATACAAATTGCCACTCTGAATTGTGGCTGATGGAAGCATGATTTAGTCTAATTCCGTGTGATCTGGGACAGTTTCCTCCAGTTTCTCACTGTGGTGAAATGCCTTGTATTTCTGGATTAATTATAACTGTTGTTTCCATATATTTTGCTTCCATAAATATAAAACAGTATTTGGAAATCTATGTGCTGTTTTATCCTCTTTTTATCAGTATGCAAACAGCTACCCCTTTTTCCTAGAGACAGTCTGACAAGTCTGCCTCTGATTAAAGGGACTTTTCACCTGACACAATGATAACACTATGATTACATTTTAACTGACATGACAACACCTTATGAAACTTTGGGATTAGCAGTTTTTGGAGTGGTTTAGAATTATCAGCCAATGAGCACACCTTACCAAACTACAAACCCTGGACTTCCATAGGATGTTGCAAAGGCAGTTAAAGTGTAATCATAGTGCTATAATTCTGTAGCTTCAAAAGGTCCAAGATAGTTGTATCTGCACAACATAGTTAAAGTAGTCTGATGCCACTTTGACTGCAGTAGCACTATCCTGTGGAATCCTGAGTTTGTACTTTGGTGAGGAACTTAGAGAATTCTAAGAACCTCATTGCACTGCAGATCCCATGATTTCATAGGATTATATTATGACAGGTGAAGTGATATCGAATTGCTATACACGTCTCTTAACAATTTAGGTCTTTACAGCAGCAAGAAAGAGACAGTTTAAGTTGCCATATAATTTAACAAAAGGAAACAAAGCAATTCAGAGGGCTAACATTGTTCATATACCTGATTTATCCTCAGCAATGTTGTCTTATTGGCTTTTCAGTTGCTTAAATGTTTCTAAATAAAACAGTGGTTCTCAACCTGTGGGTCCCCAGATGTTTCTAGACTTCAGTTCCCAGAAGCCCTGAGCATTGACCATAGTGGCTGGGGCTTCTGGGAGCTGAAGTCCACAAACATCTGGGGACCCACAGGTTGAGAACCACTGAAATAAAAGAAAGAAAACACATTTCTAGTTTCATATGATGTGCTTTTGTTGAACACTAGGGTTTAGTAGCATTTTTTTTCCATTTATTACAGCAAACAGCCAGCAGACTAGTAGCATGGTAAAAAGGAATCTGAAGATACTTTTCATAACTCTCAGAGTGGGTTAGCTGGAGATTGATAAGAAAACGCCTTACTTGCTCATGCAGTGCTCATTTGGTTTCCTAGAGAAATCTAGGCCTCATAAATCAAAACAATGCAACAGGCCAGTGTACACATAACTAAAATCTGTGACATAGGCATTCTGCAGAATTATAACCAAAATGAAATAAATAAATGCAGTTCTATTTCTTTTTTCCCCCGTTTGGACAGCCTATGTCAGACATTGGAATGTGAAGTTGTGCTTGATCTTTCTCACTCATGGGTAAGCCAAACTATTGTGGGGTTTGTTTTTCTTTTTCTGTTTTGTTCTGTTCAGAAGAACAATGTTTGAGAATGTTTGACTTGGAGAACTGGATGTGCTTATAATTCAAGGCCTCTGTCAGTTAAGAGGCAACATGTCATTGTTTTTCCATAACCTATTTTGCAATAATTCGGGCTTACACAAGCCATTTAATGTTTGAGGTCATGGATGCTCTTATTACTATGGAATATGATCCCTTTGATTCAGACTATGTTACTGACTTGCTTGGTAACAGACATTGGAACACATTGTTCTGCTTGCTCAGTTCAGTGGGTTTAGAAAATGAACACGGATTTGTATTAGTATCATTCCAGGCCCTTTGGTAGAACTGCACTGAAGAATAACACTTTTTTTAAAAAAAATGTAATGCAAAAAGTACAATACACCTAAAAAACAAAAAGGAAATACGTCCACACATAACTAAAACAAATACTAACAAAACATAGCTAACATTGGTTCCTGCCCTTGTTGCAAACAGTTCATGTTACTTAAACATTTACACCTATTAAGTCATACATTTCATCTCACAATGATTAATTATTGCTTATCACTTATGATTTTAATTACTTACTTATTTAATTACTCGATTTCATAATTACTTATTAACTAATCCTAGATTACTTTATACTATTGATCATTTGTCTAAAAAAATCATCTATATGAAAACATTTTGAAACAACAAACAGAATGCAGTTTATAAAACTTACAAACCTTTCTCTATTAATGATATTGATTTTAACCATCAAAACCTATTAGCATCAGATCACCTTCATTCTTCAATCAACCACTTCCATTTAGACAAAATTTGTCCTGTGTTCTGCTCTTTAATCTGTGCGTAAACTTATCCATTTCAACAATTCCCAACAATCTGTTTAGCTATTCATTCACTGCTGGTAATTCCAGCTTTTTCCCTATACTTAACATGCTCTAGTCTTGCTGCTAACAACATATGTTGTATCAGTTTATGTTGCTTGTATCTTCTTTTCAGATTCCTAGCAGATATGATTCAGACTTTTTAAGTAAGTGAGATTTTAAAATCTTTTGCATCAATTTTTGTATCTTCATCCAGGACAGTTTAGCTGTATCACATGTTCACCACACATGATACAAGAACCTAACGTAATCTTGCCATTTCCGACATTTGGCCTTCATCTTTTTATACATCTTTATCAGTCTTCACAGTGTAAGGTACATGTGGTACATCATCTTATAACAGTTTTCTTTAAGATCATAGCATAGGACACTTTAATGTCAACAACAACAACAGCAATAAAAAAAACTCTGGAAAGAAATAGCTGCTTATGTTGTCAGGTTAAACTACAGGTTTATTTGGGTTTAGTGATCCTGATATTTCTAAGTTGATATCACTAGAGTTTGGGGAATGGTAAGAAGAAGCCAGTAGTGGTCTGGGTGTCAGAATACAACCTGGAGATCAGGGTTCAATTCCTTGCTTGGCTATTGAAAGCCACTGGGTGACTTTAGACACGTCACACACTTTCAGCCCCAGAAAACCCTGTCATACATTTGGCTTAGAGTCACCATAAGTCTGAAATGACCTTAAGACAACAAAAAGTTGTGATGGGCAGAATCAAGCATTCAGAGAGAATCAAAGTGGATACATCTCATTCAATTCCTCTTTCAAGAGTTAGATCAGGGTTATTCAGCAAGAGTAAACCCCCTTACATACATACCTCAGTGACAGAGCATGTGTTTTGCATTAGAAGGTCCCATTTTGATGTCCATGTAACCCCAAATAAAGCTTGGAATTGCCACCTCATCTGAATCCTTGAAAAACACTGCCAGTGTTGACAATACTGAACTACATGGGTCAACATTATCTGCTTGTAAATCAGCTCCCTAGGTTATTTCTTCTCAAATGCTACTGTCATAGAATCACATAGTTGGAATGTACCTCCAGAATAATCTCTTTCAATGGTTCTCAACCCCAGGTCCTCCAGATGTTGTTGGACTTTCCAGAATTCTTGAACATTCACCAGTATCTCCAATGCCTGTGTGCATTGCTTTTAGTCACTATTGCTACTTTTAAAACAATATGTATAGCCAGAGATGGGCTTTCCCCATTGGATGCACTTGTGAAGGGCTGAGGAACACAAAGATGTGATATTCAACTGAAGTTACTTCTTGGTTATCTTTTGGGCTACACACTTCCTAGGACTGTAAGAACCTAAATACCCTAAAGGCACCAAATCTCATCTGATCTTAGAAGCTAACCAAGGTAAGCCCTGATAAGTATTTGGATGGGAGACTGCCAGCAAATACAGGTGCTGTAGGCAATCTGTCAGAGGAAGGTACTGGAAAAACCAACTCTGAGTATTCCTTGCCTAAGAAAACTCTATGAAATTCATGGGCTTACCATAAGTCAACAGGTGACTTGAAGGCACATACAAACACACACTCCTAGGCCTGGCCAGTCAGCATGGCCATCCGAGTTGTTATGATGCTCTGCTCTACCTCCTTTGCTTTGGATGTTGGGGCATTAAGCCCTTCAGTTTGTCAAAAACTCAGTTTACTAACACGGGGAATGATGAAAGGATTCTTTGTCTGTTAGTCCTACTTAACCATTCTCAAAGAATGTTAAACGAAATAAAATATTACATAAGAAAAAGAAAGAACCTTATGACATGTTTAAGATTAACCATTATTTTAACACAATTTTTTGTGGATTGGAGTCCATTTTGTCAGGAGTTAGCACCTAGCAGTGAATCTTCAGGGGCTGAAATAAAAGTCCTAACCTTAATAGCAGAGAGTTTTTTGTTTTGTTTTGTTTTTTGATCTGGAGATACATAAGATTGAATTTTAGGAACCATAGGAAGCTGCCTTATAACAGGTCAGACTACACACACATTTAGCTCATTACTTTCTCCTCTGGCTGACAGTGACTCTCTAGGCATTCAGGCAAAAGATTTTCCCATCAGTTCTACTTGATCCTTTTGAGTGTTTGTACTTGCTACGTTTTCATGCCGAACATGTGTCCTATCCCAGATACATGCTCTAAAATCCTCCTGCAAAACCTTGTTTCTTCTCCATTCATACATATTTAGTGGGAGGATGCCTGCAATCCTCTGTACAATACAGATGTTTTGATTTTGTTTATTTCTATGGAATTTAAGCAGCCATCATGGTAAACTACAGCCCCACTAAACAATTAGCTTTGGGCCAAATTCAGCCACATATTCCCCTGATTCCATATCACAAAAAAACTGCCCAAAAATTATCTCTGAAGGATTCAGTGGAAATTTGTTTATTTATTCATTTGTGATCATGGGAGCGCAGTAGGAAGGGAAGACTGTCCCCATTGTGCTGGATTCCACTGTTTCATGAATAGCCATCCAACACTGAGGACGGACCATTAAGTTTGCAAGTATATCTAATTTTTTTTCCTGAGTTTTATTTACCATCTCTGACCCATGTGTGTTCAAGAGTTTCAGTGCAGACATTTAATCCTCTTCGCAGTGGTTCTCAACCTTCCTAATGCCGTGACCCTTTAATACAGTTCCTCATGTTGTGGTGACCCCCAACCATAAAATTATTTTCGTTGCTACTTCATAACTGTAATTTTGCTACTGTTATGAATCATAATGTAAATATCTGATATTTAGTCCACCATAAATGATATAAAGTTTGAAGATTTGGTTTCACTGCATTCAGACTGAATTAAATCCAAAAATAAATCTGGCATGGGAATAACACTAGATTTTGTAGGCTTATTCCTTACAATTGATGCAACATTATTGTTTTTATCAATATCTGAAGTGGCACTCTCCAGACTGTCCAGTCCCAGAGTTACCAACACCTTTTTCAGCAAATTTTTAAAACAATCTGAGGAAAATAATCTCACTTTATTATCATCTTCTGCATCCTCCTCCTCAGAAATAGAACCATCTGATTTAAAGTCATTATCCCCATGAGTATTTGCCAAATCTGGTTCCTCATCACTTTCAGATTCAGTGTTGATTTGTTCAGGGTGTGACAAAGCAGATTCCTCAACTCTAGTCACTTTGGATCCACAGGTAGACTTTTTTGGTAAACACACACCAGCATCATTTGATTCAGCTTGAATAATTTTTGTATCATCAGGAAAATCATGTGAAAGTGAAGGATTCATTGAAGTAGTGATAATGACATTACATTCAAATTCAATGAATTGTCCAACTTGCAATACATTTTTTAAACTTGTTATGTATTTTGTGAAATCATTTCACTAATATTGTTTGCCTATTAACATGCACCTCCATTTCTTCAGCAATCATTTGTCTTATCACCTCCCTACTACACTCAGACACATTCCCCTGGGAAGACATTGAGGACATAGGAGGTTCAACTCTTACTTCTTTACGTTCCATAGGCATTGCAGTTTGACTCCTAGTGAATAATGACACCATACACGACGCTAAATTGCCCTGCGCTACTGTATTCGCTAATACAGAAGGGAAAGGAACTGCTGACTGAGAGGCTGCCATTTCTCCTGGCAGAGGCTGCTCGCAGGCTTGAGTGTGATTGGTTGTGTTGCTGATGAGCTTGGATTGGTCAGGAGAGCTCTTTCCTCTCATAGCCCCCTCCCTTGCTTTCTGATGGCCTCTTTTCAACATGGCGACCGGAATTTAAAGGAGCGGTTGGGAGCCCTTCCCCACCCTTAACAGACTTCACTGCATTACCAGGTAATTTTCCTTTCACCTTCTTTTTAATTCTTGCCTTCTCAGACTTCCTTATACTAGATGTTTTTAGCTTTGTTTGAGCCTCAGAGTGGCTGGTCGGAGATTGCTCTTCCAACTCACTCTCGCTCGATGCCAAGAAAGTTTTCTTTAGTAAGGTACTTCAAAGGGGACAGGAGGACACGAGCGCGTGGCTCGCACTTGCACACCACCACCAAGGAGGGAATGGAGCCTAAGACCACCAGAAATACGTATTTTCCGATGGTCTTAGGCGACCCCTGTGAAAGGGTCGTTTGACCCCCAAAGGGGTCGCGACCCACAGGTTGAGAACCGCTGCTCTTCAGTATCAAGTAAAATTTAGAAAAGTATCTCCCCCCACCTTATCTTTCACTTTTAACATCCAAAAGTTAAAGAGGTGTTTCACAGTCTGGTAAATAGATTATAAGAACTAATATCTTGCCTAATTAATTTGTATCATAACATTCACTGGCTTCCATTACTTCCATGAAAATATTTCACACGTTCTAATTAGAGAACAGAAGGAAAGAGCTAGTTCCAGTTCACACAGGAATTAAACCATGTAATTTTCAAACAGTTTTGGCTGGTGATGTTCATTAAAGTGAACTTTTTAAGAAAAGGTTCAGTTCAAGTGTTCTAATAAAAAAAAATGATACAATTTTCTCAAGCCTGCCATAAGCAAGTGAAACAATGATGGGTTAGGCAGTATAGAAAAAAAGTTAGAAAGAATGGTCTGAAAAACATAATCCTAGCAATCACTTTAAACACTCATAGATACTTTATTTAATAGATAAATATAAAAGACAAATGCACAATTAATGGTGTGCACCTTTCAAGGAAATTTGATTATATATATTTTTATATATAAATATATATTTATAAAATATATTTCTATTTTATTGATTTAAAATGTCCATTGGATCTGCTGACAGCCATGGACAGATTCCATGGCTGTCAGCAGGAAATGTGAGACCTAAATACACTGATTCTGTCTGACCTTAGAAGCTAAGTAAGATCAGCCCTGATTAGTACTTAGATGGAAATCCCATGTGCTATAAGCTGTGTTTCAGTGGAAGGTAATGTCAAAAACAGCTCTGTGTATTTCTTGTCTAAGAAAACCCTATGAAATTCGTGGGGTCATCATAAATTGGCAAGTGACTTAAAGGCACATATACACACACAAGAAATACATCATAATGCAATGAAATATATAATAATATGATAAAAATGGGGTTACAACTGAAAACATGCTGGGAATAACATATCCCAAATTAAAATATCTGGGAATATAAAAGATGTCATTGAATGTATATAGGCCTCAGGGGCATTTTTCTGAAGAGAACACTGGTGCCTTCACTGAAAAATCAGTCTAGTTTGTTGTCGCACAGTACACTTCCAAAAAGGAGTTGCATATTTCTTTTCTCCTCTCCTTGAGCTGATGTTTACATTTGCTCATCTAGTATGTTTGAAATCCTTCCCGATGCAATTCCTCTGCTGAGAGAAAAAATTGGATTCCAGATTTTTTCTAACAACCCCATTGCCATCAGCAAGCTAGACTAAAACTGGGGCATAAATCAGTTTGACTTTCTGCTGTAGTCATTATTGTGAGACTTTTCCTGATCACATTCCAAAAACATTTTTTTCTCTACTGTTGAAAGGTCCATGCAGAAATATTTGCACAGCATACTGGAGTTGTACATTACTAAGCTAAAATTAAATATGGAGATAGATCTTCCTTCCAGTTGTGTATCAACAGTACTCTATTCTCAAATGCTATTTGAGAATGGGGCAGAGCAACTGGGCAAGCTACAGCTCCAGCTGGTGTTGGAGTTACTATGCTCAGTAGTCAGAATTTTTTTCATCCTATCCAATTTACATTAATGGGGATCTTTTTTTAAAAAAATGCAAGAATACATGATGGTGTAGGGGAAACCTGGAGGAATGGGCACCCAGAATAGTGGAGAAGAAGGGGAGAGAATACATGATAGTAAAGTGGCAAAGTTAAAATTGCCACTGCAACAGAGGCACACACCATGGCTTATCCAAAGTTGTCATTCTGTTAGTTCCTGCTCATTGAAGGTACCTCCACCCAGTTAATTTTAATTAATTGCTTCGCTCTTCCTCCTGACAGCCTTCCTGCGCTACAGTTTACCCCATTTGGGGGGGTTCCTTGCTCTTATTTGTTATATTGTCAGAGAAAACTGCTTCTAGGGAAAAGGAAGGGTTGCATACCTAAGCCATGGAAGCACATACAGCATCCTTATTTCTCAGTTCCTCTTTCTTCTTCGTGTTCTTTTCAAGTCTGAGATCACTTTTTTCATGTTTCTAAAGTGATAGCAGAGGCAGTGGCTGGAGGAAGGGAGGTTTTTGTGGATATTGAGGGAGATTCCTAGATACCATGTTAAGACTCTGGCCTTTTCTGCATTTTACTTTTGAAACGGGGTGGCGCATCCTCCAGCGAGGACATTTACACTTGGGGGCAAACTGGGTCCGGACTACTTAATGTTTGTCTGGACTTCAGCCCGCTCTGGAATGCCCAGAACTGGTGGTTCCCCGTGCTATTGAAAGATCGATTAAAAGAGGACTTTCAATAGCCCAGTGCACCCCAGTCCGTCGCTGCACTAAGTGTAGATCTGCAGGCTCGCGGCAGCGCGAGGCTGCAGATCTTCCAGGGGTGGGCTTCTGGCTGATGAGCTTCTCCAGTTGGTGGAGAGCCTCCGCCAACTGGAAGCCTCCATTTTCATCTCCGGAGAGTGTGTAGCGTGAGCGCGCACTGCTCCGGATCATCGTGGGGAGCGTGCCAGTCCGGTGAGTAATGGACTGCCCCGTTTCCCCCACAAAGTGCGGAAAAGCCCTCAGTTTAAAGCTCAGTTCTGTGCAACATGAATATCTCAGAACGTGCAGCACAATGCCTCACTCTCTCACACTCTTTTCCGGTCTCTCATAGCCAGCAAAAAGAGTTCAAGAGATTCCTTGTGTCATCTGGACTAACAAAGTGTGGATAATATTGCAGGTGATACTTTTCCAATAACTTAGCATCAACCCAAAACTGCCAAAATGGTCTTGCTGAAACTAACAATAGTTGAGAATCACCACAGTTCCAGTTCTAGATTCTCTTGTTAATCAAAAGCAAAAGGAGATAAGGGATATATAGAGAGGAGAAGGTGAGTGTGCATCCACAAAGATTAGGAACGTAAGACTTTTTTCTGATGCTAGGTCAAAACATTGGTCCATCTAGCCTACTGTAGCTGAAACTGACTGGAAACAGTAGCTTTTGGAGTTTCAGACAAGATTCTTTCCCAGTCATACAAAGAGATCACTAAACCTGGAACATTCTGTGCTGTATACAAAATACATTGTCTACCACTAAGCCTGAGACTCTTTCCCCACTGCTGTGATTTGTATGATATAGTGTGAACTCAGCTATTCTCACTAACTGTTTTTCTTGTTTCAAAACAAATTTCCATTCTGCTGAGATCCTAATTTCTTTTCAGGCCTAGAACATTCTGTTGCACTGTTTTTTATTTTTCCTTAGTGTTATCCATAATCATTGTTGACAACAACCGATGGTGGCAAATTTTAACTTTTATTTAAAGGCAGATGTTTTACAGCCTCCAAAATGAGGTGTTATAAAATTAATCCAGAATATTATCTTGTCCCAATCAAAAGGAGCAATCCTCCCCCCTCATTAGCATGAAATTTAAAATATGCATATTCAGAGTAGGTATAGGTGATAAATTTTTGGTATAGACTTTCATTGCCTCAGGCAAGTTCACATTTTTCATTTTATACGTGAATAAACATGGGACTAAAACTAAAATGCATGAGGCAAATAAATGAAGATAATGGGATTGTCCTTGGTGAACACAGATTTGCAAAACTGTCTAGCTGCAAGGCATGAAAGACATATATCAAAACTATGAAGCATGAACAAATAATTCCTATTCATGTCTGATTTCTCTGATAGAGAAATATTATGTCTATGCCACTTCTCTGATAGAGTTCATTTGCAGTTGCATGCTTTAGTGTAAATGGATTTCCTAAAAACAGCCATTTGAGTTATCAGCCCATACGCATTTCTCTTACACTGCTGAGAAAAGTTACCTGACAAAGGCTAAGTAGAGTTCATAAAGTACATACAAGGTGGGTCTATTAAACCAATTTTTTAATCCATTTCAATCAGATTTCAGGCATGGTCCTGCATTAGAAACCAGTTTAGGTACCCTGCCAGACAGTCTCTCAGTCATTTTTGGGACTATCAACCTTCATATTCTTTTAGAACAGGGCACGTGTAGCCCCCACTCATTTTTGGAGCACCTTCAGCCCCCTGCCAGACCCCAGGAGCCTTTGAGCCGCCTCTAGATATTTTTGCAATTCTGAGCAATTTTTGTACTGAAATCGTGCCAAAAACGCACAAAATTGTTGCCAAACACTTCCGGTAGCCTCACAAGCCCAAACCATCTCCCAGTAGCTCTGTATTTAGCCATATATCAGCTAAAATGGTGGCTGGAAGTGATGATATGTCAGCCATCATTTTGCTTAATGTATGGACAGCTATAAATGTACTTGGGAAGAAGTGACATTGGTTCCCACCCACAGAAATTTGTCTACCCATGTTGTTCGCCACTTCCAAACCTGACCAGGTCCCATCGACATGCCATCGCGATCCTGGCAGTATGTTGCTCGCGCTTACCTCCACACCCAGCTGGCTCCCTATGGAAGGGAGCATGAGTGATATGTGCCTGCCTTCCCTTGTGCAGCTGGCCTCTTTCCCATGCTGTGCTGGAGAAGGAAGAGCATGATCATGCACTTATCAATAATAACCTCTCAAGTATAGGTTAGCTGCTGTATTCCACAAAGTGCAGCAATAAGTGTTACATGCCCATACCTTCTATTTCAAGAAATTTTCTCAGAAGAGAGATAAGTTTCCAGTTGGCAGTTTTTCCCCCAGCCCAATGAATAGCAAATATACACATCATTTTAAATCATCACATTGAGCCATAGATAGTACACAACTCCCTGCAAAATGAAAGCCCCAAACTTTCTACTAGCAAAATAAGATGCCTTGTTTGTGAAGGAATCATTCCACTCTTCTGAGGTCTGAAAAGAGAGATTCTGGTCCTTTATAGAGGATTGTAAGCGCATAACCCTTGCTAACTTCACTTTTCATATTCATCTGATGGTCACCAGAGGTCAGCTGTAATCACTCACTGTTTTTTAATCCTTCCTAACGGATGAGTGAGAGCCAGTATGGTGTAATTGGTTTGAGCATTGGATATCAAGATTCAATTCCCTACTCAGCCATGGAAACCCACTGGGTGACCTTGGGCACATCACACTCTCAGCCCCAGAAAACCCCATGATAGTTTCATCTTAGGGTCACCATAAGTCGGAAACAGCTTGAAGACACACAGCAAGAACAAAAGGATGAGTATTATTATTTATGC
This sequence comes from Iguana delicatissima, assembly GCA_948472985.1. Lineage (NCBI taxonomy): Eukaryota > Metazoa > Chordata > Lepidosauria > Squamata > Iguanidae > Iguana > Iguana delicatissima. The sequence goes on along the minus strand of CAOKZL010000161.1, from coordinate 699,278 downwards.
TAGAAGCACCAAACTTCTACTAAAAAGCTGCACAGGAGACAGTCTTGTAAGGGTTGTAAGTTACAGAGAACTTGGGAAATTATTTTTTAAACAAATCATTATGCATTAGGTTTGCTGACATTTGCCTTATCCAAAGAAGGCTGTCACTCCTGTATCCTCACATATGTTCACTACTTCAACTCATCTAGTGACACACAGGCACAAACACAGTCTAGTGAGGACCAATTCTCATGGTAATGGCGAATTTGGCTATGGATCAGAGCTTTGAAATGACCAACCTCCCTACTTTCTAAAACCTAACTCATGCCTGTTGCTCTTTCCCTTTTTTTTTTTTTTTTAAGGAAGCTTGTTCTTTACATTTTATTATTTCTTTGCTCTTTCTTTGAAAGCAAAACCATCCATAAAATAGGGAAAAAATGGCTTAATTTGGTAAGAGGGGATGGTGTCTCCTAAAAATGACTCCTAAAAGAAATTTGTACCCAAAAAGTAATTAGTGAAATAAAAAGTAATTAATTATACATGGAAAAGTAATCACATACATTGTTGTTACCATTATTTTAAAAGAAATGCTTTTGCCCCAACCCCATTACTCCCTCCTCCCCTCAAAAAAAGTAAGGAAGATAAAATTGTTGTTTTTTTTTTACAGCTTCCAAACTCAGAGGTTATGTATTCTGAAAACAAATTAGGCCTATGGTATACATAAAGCAGATAGATTGAAAACTATGAGACTTCCATGATACCATGAACATAGCAGTGAGACCTATGAAAGATTAAACATTAATTTAGTTTAGAAGGACTTTTTAAGCATTGGAAAACTCTACCGGACAAAAGAACAAGGAACTCATTTTTTTTTTAAGTCAAATTATAGAAACCAGGAGACGTTGACTTACCTAGGATGCAAGCAATGATGGACAGAGTTATCAGCATAGGCAGGAGAAGGGAAACTACCGAAACCATTTATTAGACAAAATATCCAGTATGACCAGGTTTTGCAGCCAAATGGGGTAAAGACAAAGAAGAATAAGGAATAGTTCTCTGTAGAAGTACCTTGCCAATGCTGAGCAGTTTGCTGTTCCTGGTAATGTATGAAATGTTTTCCTGTAAACCTGTATGACCTGTTTTCATCTCACGATTTGTATTCTGCTAATTAACTAGCAAAAAGATGGTATCTCCTTTTGACCACTGCTTTGTATTTGTCCCTTTTCCTGCTATAAAATGCCTTCTAGTTGTAAGCATTCATTTAGAAAACAACAGTGCTGTTCATCCTTAGTTTCTTAAAGTCCTGACACCTTTTCGCATGGTGTTTCTTAAGCGAAAAGGCCCCTTGAGCGTCGCGTAAATGTAAGGAGTGGTCTGCATGATGCACTCACATTTACGCGATGCTCAAGAGTGTGACGTGAACCACTAACGGATTTTCTTATTTTCGGCTTCAAGCCAAAAATACTGCGTTGTTGCGCAACGCTCAGGGGCACACTTACCTGCCATGTGCAGCCTCCTGAGCCGCGCCGGTCACGCCTCCTGCCTCAGCGCTAGCCTTCAACTCCCAGGCTGCACTGCAGTATGAAGGCGCAGGGCGTGGGTGGGGCACTCATGCAACCAGCAAGCAGTTGCAGTGACGAAGCAGCAGGGATGTGAGAGCCTCTCGCAAGAGGCTGCTCGTGCAATCCCTGTGCTCCAGCACCGAGAGCAGGTAAGTTGTGGAAAGGGCCTGAGACCACTACATCATGGTGACTCCCAGCCAGTGATATAGGTATAAACTCAGTCTACTGAAGCCTAATTCTCACGGTGCTTGTATACCTGTGTCTGGGTCAGGGCTTGAAATATTGTTGTTGTTGTTGTTGTTGTTGTTGTTGTTGTTGCTATGACCAACAACTCCTGGTACACCTGGGCCACTGTTGTCACTGGCCATACTGCTGGTTGTAGGATTTGGGGCATTGTAGTACAAATAATAATTCCAAACTTTGGTCTGGATAATGTATCTCAGATAACAAGTGGGTGATCCCTTCAAATCACATTCATGTTTGCTTTTATTTGAAATAAATTAAATCTCCTATTTGTACCATTGGATCTCTTTTCTATTGCTAAATGCAGTATGAGGAGGATTTTTCCTTTCCCCCATGCTGCAGAAAGTCTAAGGGAAGCCACTTACCCATCTCACATGCTAAAGAAATCTCCTGACAAAGCTGCAAGCCACCCCATTAAAAGAATGCAATTACATCATCATAACTAGTTAACATATTTGCCAGCGTATTAGATGCACTGGCATATAAGACTCACCCCACTTTTCAAGGGGTATTTTTCAGGAAAAAAAAAATAAATTTTAAAATTCTCTAATGAGCAAAATGCACAGGAAAGGTGGGGAATGAAAAGCGTGCTGTACCACCATCCTTCTCTTCCTGTATGCTTGGGCAGAAACTCCTGGCAGAGTCAAAATGCACAAAACAGAAGGGGAATGAAAAGAGTGTTGCACCAGGAGGGAAGGGGAATGAAAAGAGTGATGCACCACCACCCCTCCCTTCCTGTTTTGCTTGGGCAGAAACTCCTGGTAGAGTCAAAATGCACAGGAGAGGAGGGGAAGGTAAGAAGAAACTATAGAAATATCTATCTATGTTCCTATAAATCAAGGTTTCCACTACTCCCTCCCTTCTTCTTTTGCCTGGGTGGGGAGAATGCCTTTCGCTCCCCCTTCCTTCCCTATGCTTTTAGCATTGCTGTATTTGCTGGTGTATAAGACACACCCCATTTTCAGAGGGTATTTTTTTAGGAAAAAAGTGCATCTCATAAGCCAGCAAATACAGAAAACATTGTGCCAGTGAGGTTGGGCATGTTTGAAAATGGCATATGCATTTAAATTTGCAAAAGCATGAACATTAATAATTTGAAACCATTACTCTGAATTTCTGGACACTGCCTAATTGTTTTCTCTGGAAATTTTCATCAAATCTTATGTGTATCATCAAGAGTGGTGGGAGATCTGCCCCTAAATCAGCAATTATTAAAATAATCCCTCTCCCTCTATCATGTGTTGCTTTAGAGATCCTTCTCTTGCCATTGCAAGAAGAAAAGTACATCGTGCAATTTGTTCTCTTTTCAAATCCTCGCAGATATGTCCATGAGCTCTTGATGAACATCTGTCTTTTTTTTTTCCTCCATTAGGATTTGCTGGAGGGACATTCTCAGTACCAACAACAGGTTTTTTCTGCAAGACAACAGTGGAAAATGCCATCTTAATTGAATGTGCAAGTAGGTCATACCATTTTTTTTTCCACACAGGCACATATTCATTTTTCACGAAATTGTAGTTAATGAAATGTTATTACAGTGAAAGGCTTCTGTTTGCAACATATTTTAATCTAACATGAAGCAGAGTTCATAACCATTTCCCTTACACTAGCAAAATGAGCTTTTCCTCTATAAAACTGTAAATATCTATTAACATGGTCATGATCCCTTGCTCCCCACTGAGAATCTGAATCTGAACCAGATATTTCTGTTTATATCATTCCTGTGTTTAGCAGTTCTTCAAACAAGAAGGGAAACGACTGTATAGGGAGCTTCAGACAATATTTCACATTCCTACCTGGAGATGTCAGGTACTAGATCTTTGACATTCCACATGTAAAGAACATATTCTTCTCTGAACTTCACTCTTACTTATTCCTTCTTTAAATTATCACTTGAACAGATTTGCACAACTTCTTTGGAAATCTTCTTTCATTAACCCTTACGTAATATGCATGAACATACAGTAATCTAAGGTCCTCCAACACAAAGAAGTTGGAGGATTCACAACTCGCAGAATTGCCATGCTGGCGGTGGCCATGTTGGCTGGGAGTTCTGGCAGTTTTAGACCAAAAAGTAACTTTTCAGACTTCTACCCCTACTTTGCCAGAGTGGTTAATTGGGGCAGGTATAACCAGAGATGCTTTTCTTGCTACTGTTATGTTTCGTGAACAAAATTCCAAAATGTAGGCCATCCATACAGGGGCCCTCTGTAACATTCCCAAGGCTAGAGATGCCAGTAGAAAAAGGATATCTAGAGTAGACTGGAAGATAGAACATAAAGAAATATTTCTTCACACACTGTGTGATTAACTTACAGAATACACAGTCCCAAGAAATGGTGGTGAATGGTTTCTAAAACTGCTTTACAAAGAAGCCATAAAAATCAATAGGATTATTGTCTAGTGTCAGCTGTAAGTCAAGATCATTAAATGGGACCACAACATACAGGGGCAGGATCTAATTCTAAATGCCAGCTTCTAGGGACATAAAGCAGATAATATTCAGTAAAATCAGAAAAGTAATTAGTTCTTTTGATTAGGTCAAAGGGTCTAAAACAGAATGAAGATAGTCAAAGGTAGTGTTGTAGTAAATGTGAAAAGCATGCAACCAGTTCCCTTAGCCTTTACTTGCCAAGAAGAGTCAAAATGTGCAGAAGGCGACTGCAGTGATCTTTAACAAAACTGTTTTTATGTCCAGCGGCAGCAAATAAGCTTTAATTACCCATTTGGCAGCAAATAAGCCTTAATTACCCATCTCCAAATGTTGCACATAATAACAGGGATAATTCACATCAATATATTGTTACTAGGAAAATTATTCACTCCACTCTTGTCTCTAGTTTAAGGATTGCAGCTAACCTCATAGGGAGGGTTGGGTGAGGTGGTGACATATGATATCATTCTGCTAATCATAAAATCCCAGGATTCTGACTCGCAAGCCCAGGCTACACTATACTAATGAAGATTCCACATATGGAAGACAGGAAAATGGACATTAACAGCATGTATGAACTTAGCTCCTTCAAAATCTTAAGTGGTGAGTCAGGTAATGTTATCATTCCTGCTAAACAAAGTCATAGTTTTGATTCTGTCATCCTTTTAATGACTTAAACTGGTATAACCCCAGTTATGCCAGTATAGAACTTTGTGGGTATTGTGTGAAGAGGTAATCTGTACTTCCCTGTCCAGTGCCTTTCTCCTAGCTGTATAATGCAAGCTGGACAGTACTGGGATACAACTCTAACCTCATCCAGATGGCCGCTGTCAGGGTGCAGCTGCCACAAGGAATAGCTCCTTCTTTCTGGAACTGGTGTACGGCACTGGTGGAAGTTTACACTCCCCCATTGTCCAATAGCATCTTGGCCTCTGGCTCTATTACAATAGTGATAAGCAGTGAATTTAGAGAAATCAAGCCTGTGAGACAAATAGGACAGAGACAAAATCAGGCAATAGTTTAAAGGGCAAGATAGGACTTGGGATTTTTCACTTATTTGAATACATCAAGGAATATGCCAGAGAATAAAACTGATTCTGTGGTGGAAAGGAAAGATAATGGCAGGGGGAAGATGATATTTAATTTCAACAAAAGCTGGAAAGATAAATGTAGAACAACAAAAAAAGAGCAAGACATGATAATACAGAAGGCACAAAGATGGTGTAATTGGATAATGGAGTTGATGTATTTTATTGCCTTTGTCCATTTAAACTAGTTCCATTGTGTTACAGGAGAAAATTTGTAAAATGGCTTTTGACTCATCTGTTAGAAATTGCAGTCTCTCTGGAAGCAGCAGGATTATAAAATCATCATGGTAGATATGAGGAAGATGGGGATAGGTAGAAATAATGCAAGAATTTTAAACTCCAAACAGAACTTGTAAAAGTTACTTTTTGACTGCCCTTCCCTGTTCTGGATTTAGGGGGTTTGGGTGCAAAAAAGGAATGTTTCCAATCTCTGTTTTAAAGCTTGTTTATACCTGGTGCTCTTTTTTCTTTTCCTGTCTAGCTAGAGATACACAAGAGGGACAGCTCCACAATTAGGTATAAGAAATTATCCACCCAAGGCAGCAGACCTGGGATATCATGCATGTGGGCAAGTGTTTACTTATTTTATTTGATATTGTTGTGTTTGTATGGCCAGGGATGGAGAGAAATGCCTGGGGGCTGTTCTGCCCCCAATAAAACAGTGTGTCTACTTGAGGGTATTATGTGATTTGAATTCCCAGTGAAAAAGGTCTTTTACTGTCTCACTTCAGGCAGTAAAATACCTTGGGTTGCTTGTATACGTAGGATTGCATAAGATTCTAGATTTCAAATATTTAAACCCTGGCTATTTATTAGAGATTTAATGGATACTTACTGACTTCCTCATTCCTATTGAGAACCTACTTGGACCAGTGGGGCAAATGATGCTGTAGGGGTGCATAGGATTTTGATACTCTCCATGGGAGAGAAAGAGTATTTTGGCTCTGGCCCAGGGCGCCAGAATCCTGCATATGATTGGGGATAGCCAGAGACTATTTAAGGTCTGACTACCACCACCACCCCTGCAACATTCCTCTTTGGATCTTCACTGTGTGGAAATCCAGGACATTCCTAGCATGAAGATTCATCAGGTTTTGTGTGGGGGTTAATTTGCAGAAGTCATTCATCCTAGTGGGTATGACTTGCGCTTGAACAAGGCCTTGGTTTTACAAGTAATGAAGGATTTTCAGCTTAAAGAAAGTCATTGGCCTAGAGGTTCCCTTTGTTTGTTTGTTTGTTTGTTTCTGTCTGTCTGTTTGTCTGTCTGTCTGTTTGTTTCTGTCTGTCTGTCTGTCTGTTTGTTTGTTTGTTTGTTTGTTTGTTTGTTTGCCATTTTGCTCTGCCAGGTATGGCATGTGGAGGGTAATCCTAAACACTTGGACCTTGCAGACAGAAAGGTCAACAGAGAACTTCATAATTCAACATGGGGTTGGGTCACTTTCTCTCCCATTCTGCCAGGTGTCTGATGGCCTGAGTTGTACAGTTCTACAGGGCTGACACCATTCATTTCTCAGAAAAGGGGAATATGTTGTTCCAGAGGGTGTTGCAACAGGTAGTAAGGACCATACCGGTTGGCCTGGTGGTTTGCCGTGGCAGGTAGTGGGAGGAGAATATAAGTCTTTAGTGATTACCTTTGGTACCCTTTTGGTGCAGGATAGGTCTTTAAAATCTCTCTTTACAGGGTTATCAGGCCTAGGGGATTTGGAAAGGAGGCTATCCTTGAGGTTAAGCCTGTAACCAGGTTCTCATTTAGCATTCTGGGGCTTGGATGGGAGTCCTGGGTTATCTTCCAATTACAGTTGGTTGGGAAACAACCAATAGTATCTTGCATTGCCTTCAGGACTGAGGTGTTTTGTCCAAGTAAAGGCTGGGAAAGTTGTCAATGGGTTGACACCTGGGCCTCAACTGGACCTGCATCAGGTTCCCTTCCCCTACTTCATTCCAGTTCAACACAACTTAAATAGGTTAGATCAAATAAGTGGCCCTTATTTCACCCAATCCTCTGTGTCTGGTCTTATTATTCCATGGTTGGTTATCAAAAGGTGCCTAAACAAACTGAGACAATTCACTGAAGTCTGGGAAGTCTAAAAAAGATATTGAATAATATGTAAAAACATTCATCTTTTCACCCAAATGTTTTAATTTATTCTTGCATATAACAGTAATTTCAAGAATTCAAAAAGTAAGGATTTATATCTACTGTTTACTGAAGAATGCTTTCTAAGGTATGTTTAGTGTCTTCTGCTTGTTATTTCAGTTCTTTACAAACTAGCTTGACCACTGCTTACCTACCCTGCAGAAGTAATTCTGCTATGTCAGAAGACTGTGTAACGGAAAGCAAAGGAAATTAGCTCATCACCTCTTCAAACATAAACTGCAGTCAAACAGTCAGAGAAAAATAAACTCATATTGTATTCTGCTTCCAAGACAGGTAAACTGAAGCAATAAAGAAGTCACATGGTCAAGGCCACTCATGATGGCATTATCAATATTGCTTCCATCATGAAGTATGAGCTATATGTACCTGTCTCTGATTCATTACAGTTAACTGTAGCCTTCAATGTTGTCTGGTCACACATGATGCCATACGAAACCTGACTTTGGATATTATAGAAACATTAGGGAGTCATAAAGAATAACTGCTAACTGGTACCCTACATTGCTGGGAACTCTAAAATAGACCGCCCTGTAGTAAAGGACATTTACAAATCAGAAGCTTGTGCATGTCTTGCATTGGGATATATGGGAGAAACAAGGTTACTTCAGGCATGATGATGATGATGATGTAGTTGAACAAGAAACACAAGGTACATCCAAAGCTTCTACATTGGTATAGCATTTGAAAGTATTCGCAAGGACTCTACCATTGAAAGGAGATTTGGAAGTCTGGGACAGCAATTTTGCTGAAGTTCGACAATGCTGTTTTCATATAGTAGTAATCATATTTGCTACCCCAGTGTCTCTTGCAACTTCATTGTGATTTTGGAAGTTCTTGTTTATTTCTTACATATTGTAGTGGGCACCACTTAAACTCATCTGACTGTGGATGAAAAGAAATTGTTGGGCAGGCAGACAAGCACTTCTACATCTTTGCAGTGGGGCCTGACCATGGGGAGCCTGCCCATCAGGTGTTGATGGCCTTTCTTGCACTGCAGAGTTCAAGATGGTATCTCACTGCACTTACAAGCCTGGTCCTTCCTTGTGTTCAATTTATAAATCCAGGATGCCTCAAGGAAAAGAAAAAAAGAAGAAGAAATATAAGCACAAAAGGCTGTGAGATAAGTTTGGCTGGGGTTGTGGAATTCCCTCACTCCTGATTTTGATTAGTTCAGCTTTTCCAAAGCCATCATAAGCTGGGAAAGGGCTCAAACAGTAGTACTTTCCAGATTTCCTATGGTTTTTCCACTCTAAGCTGAACCTTAACTGCTGTTCTTCTCTTTCTATGGCCACTCATTCATTATTGACCTTCCTCTCCTTGTGTGGGAAAGATAGATGGTATTTAAATCTCCCAAACCTCTCTCTCTCCCTCAGAAAGACCTTCCTTGTCTTACATTTTTCTAGGCAGACGAAATACGTCTGACTGGGTTAGTATGTCTTTGGATGCATAGGTTATAGATTTCCTCTTATCAGAGTTAAAACACGACAGGGAGATGTTGTCAAAATGGCTGCAATGCACACACAAACACATATGCCAATTGGTTAGAAAGCACAGTTCCAGTGCATGTTTTGTAAAGACATAATACTGCTTGACATTTTAACATTCAGTATGCATAATGTGGTTTAATGTGGAAGAAAGCATTATGTTTATCCAAGGGGACATGTACAACTTTTGGAAGCTTCTGAAGGCATTTGTAAAGCACTCACAAATGCAATGTAATAGAGCTTCATATTCAGCCACCTCCTTAAAATGCTAATGTTTGGTCTACATCACAGTGTGATAATTATTTTCTTGCTCACTGAAGAGAGGAGGTCTGAAAATCCATATCATATTTCCTATGAATTACAGATGAGTTCTCTGCTGAATCATCTGCTCCAAGTCTGTAGCTTCCTATGTTCTTTGTCTTACAACTCCATCCTTAATCAGGATAACAAAACATGAACATGCTTAACAAAGGGACAGTGATTAATATGTTGTGAACAAAACTGAATGGTCTAACATTGTTAGTTCCAGTTAGAGTAAGCATACCATCCAACTGCCCTGATTTTGCAGAGGCAGTCCCAAGTAATCCTATGCCTGCTTAGTGGTTCTCAACCTGTGGGTCCCCAGATGTTTTTGGACTTCAGCTCCCAGAAGCCCTGAGCATTGACCATAGTGGCTGGGGCTTCTGGGAGCTGAAGTCCACAAACATCTGGGGACCCACAGATTGAGAACCACTGCTTAGTGTTGGCGTTAGCCCCAAAGCTGCATATCTATACAAACTTATCTATAAATCCCATTGAAAGTAAGAGAGCTGAGTAAAAATGTACAGGGCTGCACTACAAAAATCCAGCTTAGTTTTATACTAAATCAATGAAAAAAATGCAGAAATCTGTCTGTTTGTTTTTGTTTGGTTATTTAATAACACAGGTCATTTCCACCCTACACTGTTATTGTGCTATTATTCCACTTTCAACATCCTGTGGAATTCTGGAGTTTGTAGTTTACTGAGGCCAAAGAGCTCTCTGGCTGGGAATTCTAAATGCCCTTCCCTAAACTGCAAAGCCCAGGATTCCATAGAATGTTGAAAGTGCAATAATAGCACTATAACAGTGTAGTGTGCAAATGGCCACAGCTCAGGGTATAATTGAAATAGCTAAATTTAGTCAACAATATTGCCAAAGAACCAAGCCAAAACAAAAAACACCAAGAACCATGCAACCACTTTTTCTTCTCTAACTCAGTCAAAGCTAGAAGATACTCAGACCTTAGCAGAATATTGCTGGTCTCCCTGGCAACAAGAGAGAAGTCCTGAATCTTCTGTTCTCAAAAGCCCCAAGAAAAAAACAATAAGCTCTGTTATGAAAAAAGTAACCAAACTGTGGAGTGAAGGGGTCTCTGAGACCCTATTTTGCAGACCCCAAAGCCCTGAGATCTCCCCCTTAGGGTGATTTTTCTCTTTCCCAATAGATACATAGATTGCTTTAAAACACTACAAAATACAATGGTCTCCCCCAGACTCTGACATATATAGCGAAAAAAGGGAGGGGACATAAAATTCTACCAAAGATCAACCTGAGTCGCACCAGGCATGTCGGTGAAACCCTTAGGAAAGGCACAGCAGTGAAAAATTACTTCCACCTTTCCCCAGTTGACCAACCTGTATTACAGTAAGCAGGTACATTTGTACCATGTAACAAAAAGAACAGCAAACACTTTAAATAACAGTGTAGATGTATTACTTTTGATTGACAGTTGCTCAGTGAGTGATGGCTACATTTGTGAATAGACCTTAATTCTACATAATCATCCTTGAGAAAAATGAGTGGCTCTTCTGTTCTCAGAAAATGGCATAATTTGCATAGGCATTCATGGGAATCGTATGCAGTCTATATCAAGGATCCATTTCACACAAGGTATATTTAGAATTCTTATTTTTGTGGATACTTCTGTATACAGATCTTTCAGAGTCACAACTGCAAAATATACTGCTTGGGTATATTTTACATTGATTTGAACAGAACCAATGGCAGAAGTTTTCCACTGAAAAAGAAGCACTACTTTACTGTGACTATGGCCATTTCCACACTACACTGTTATAGTGCTATTATTCTACTTTCAACATCTTGTGGAATTCTGGGGTTTGTAGTTTACTGAGGCCAAAGAGCTCTCTGGCTGGGAATTTTAAATGCCCCTCCCTAAACTGCAAACCCCAGGATTCCATAGGATGTTGAAAGTGCAATAATAGCACTATAACAGTGTAGTGCAGAAAGGCCCCATGATAAATGCCAGAACTTTAAAATGTACCCCAATGGCACTGCCTTCAGCATAGGTGTGGGGACAGTATGTTCCTCAGACCCTCTGAATCCTCCAGTTTTTTTAAATGCAGGGTTGTTTTTGAGAGTGATTTACACCCAAAATTGGCTCCAAACACCTCCAAAACATGGAGTTATGTGCCAGATTCTTTTGTCCATCCCCAAAAGCACCCAATACCCCTAAAATGGGGAATTGACAAAACTGAACAAAAATTGAACACATGGTGGCTAGAGGTCCTATCACTTCCAATACACTTGGGGGGCAGGACTGCCCTCTGCATGAGAGTGCAGAGGTATGAGCCTTACGAGGCTGTTAAATTTAGCTTGTGAGAGAGATGCTATTAAAGTCTTCTGTGATAGATAGATAGATAGATAGATAGATAGATAGATAGATAGATAGATAGATAGACAGACAGACAGACAGACAGATATAGACAGATATTAACACAATCCAACCTTTGTACATGTTAATATAATCCAGCCAAAATTGATTACTAAGAATTGTTACTAATTTTATTTATACCCTGTCTTTTCTCAAAAACTGTGACTCCTGACAGTTCATAGTAAACATCTTTGTCCTTCTTCTTTCTGCCAGAGAGATAGCCTCTTAATGAAATTATTAAATGTTATTAATACTCAACATTGGCAGGGTTGTACCCAACATTTATGTTATGAAGTATCAACTACACACAAATATAAAATGTAAGCAACTATAAGACTCCAGAATGTAAATGTCATGGTCCAATGAGGCTTAAGTGTCCTTGGCATTCAAAATAGAGTTGAAAAGGTTACTGTTTTGAAAGTTCCCAGTGTTAGGAAAGCTATACACATTTTCTCAAGTGAGAGTTTCAGAATAGAGAAATGACTTACCAGACAGTGAAATGTAATTATCCCAAGCCCCTTTAGCATACAGATAGCATGATAAATGCCACCTTACCTATTGAAGACAATAAGATTCATTTTACACATCTAAATGGACCATGTGAAAATCCTGCCATTGTATTCACAATGTTAAATTAAGACCAAACCATACTAACTGACATCCAGCTTTTGTTTCAAAATTAACTAGCCAACATTTGAGCTGCAAGGAGGATTAATCTCTTCCAAACAAATCTTTAAAGACGTATTTCTTTCCTTTCCCCATGGTTCTTTTGATTTTCAAACCAGAGAGAGAGAAAGAATGAGAGAGAAAATAAGCAATGCAAAAAGACACAGTTATCACTCATCAGTAGGGACTGATGAAGGTAAAACTGCCACTTTAAGCATTTGTATGAATGTATCAATGTCAGTAATCCATTCCAAGGTGGGAGTGGGTGGTAACCGGTGAGGCTGATATCCAGCCATCCCTTAGTTATTGGTGAGGGATGGGATAATGGATCCATTTCAGTCTTGTTTGAGACCAGTGTATAGCAGTGAAGTGGCCTTGCATGCTCTAACTACTCTGGAGGAAAGAAAAGGGAAGTGCTATTTACTAGATCTCTGGTTTTTAATACCACTGATCATTATATTTTGCAGGGCCAGGTCCATGGGATGAGAGTAGGAGGTGCTGATTTACAGACAATGAGATTGGGGGATTTTGGTCATCTATTAAGATGTGGGGTGTTAAAGGCTGCATCTTATTTCTCATGCCATTTAAGATCTCCATGAAACTGCTGGGTTAGGAGTTTTGGAGCTGGGTGCCATGAGTATCCTGTTGTTGCTTAGAAATATGTCTCCTTGTCATCAGAATCAGCTGGGGCTGGAGGGGTGTTGTTGAATTAGATAAGATGGAGAGTCTGTGGATTGGTGGTTCTCAGGTCTAGGAACTGGGTAAGCCGCCTTCCTGGATAGGGTTGCACTCCTCTTGAGAGAACAGGTGCCTAATTTGAGAATATTCTTGGATCCATCCTTGTCACTAGAGGCCCAAACGGATTCTTTAACTCAAAGTGTTTGGGGTCAGCTTTGACTGCTCCAGCAGCTATGGACGAGTTGAAGAAAATCTAGCCACAGTAGTTCATCCATTGGTAACATCTAGATAAGGATTGTTGTAATGTGTTTTGCAAGTGGCTGTCCTTGAAGATGACTCAGAACCTACAGCTAATGCAAAAGACAGCTTCATTGCTCACTGGAATACTGGAATACCATATAGGCCATTTCTGCACTAGACTGTTATAGGCCTTTTCTGCAGCTTACCTTTTTGCGGAGCTGGGGTGCGGGGATTGCGTGAGCAGCCTCCAGCGAGAGGCTCTTGCATCCCCATTGCTTCAGCTGCCAGCTGCTCACACGAGAGCCCCGCCTCTTCTTTCCGCAGTGCAGCCTGGGAGTTTCCCAGACTGCGCTGGGGCAGGAAGTGCAACTGCCACAGCTCTGGAGGCTCCGCACGCATGGCAAGTGCACGCAGGGCCCCGGAGCGATGTGCGATCTTGCACCATTTTTGGCTGAAAGTCGAAAATGAAAAAGTGTGCGAACGATGCCTGACCTACCCTGGAGCATCACACGATTGTGAATGTATCGTGCAAATCACTCCTCACAATCATGCAACGCTCCAGCCGCCCTTTAGCATGGCTAATGCTGTGTGAAAAAGGCCATAGTGTTATTATTCCACTTTCAACATCCTATGGAATCCTGGGGTTTGCAGTTTAGGGAGGGGCCTGCAAACCTCAGGATTCCATAGGATGTTGAAAGTGGAATAATAGCACTATAACAGCCTAGTGCAGAAATGGCCATAGACAGCAATATAATGCCAGTCTTAAAAGAATGTTGATACACTTTTGGTTTAAAATCAAGTTTGAGATGACATTAAGGAGCTTCAAAATTTGAAAGACCTCTCTCTGTATATGTGCCTGTTCAACAAATGAGGTCAGCCAGAGACGTTCTCTTCTGTGTCCCGCCAGTGAGGTCAATGTATTGTATGCATATATGGGAAAGGGTCTTCTCAGCTGGACACCGCTACTGTGTAACGTTCTTCCTTGGGAGACCTGATTAGCACCAATACTAGCAAAATGTACTACTCGCTTAACAGATTTACCCCATGGACATGATTTTAAATTGTTTTAATCTTCTTGAACTGTTTTTAACTTTTCAAATTGTTTAGTATGTTTTCAGTCTATTGAAATTACTTTTATTGCTTTCAATTGTTTTAGTCTTTTTATATTGGTCAGAATCCTGTATTGGAGTTACGTTTTCGTATCAGTGAACTTACACATGCAGGAATTAGAATAGGTCAGTTTTGCAATATCCATCTCTAGTAGAGGGCTTGTTACATCACTACATAGCTGAGCCAGCAAAGTGCTCAATGCACATTATTCACCTATGTGCATCATGAACAGATGTGCCTTGGTCCTGACACCCACTGACCACTCTTGCTGGTGTCACAATATGCTACTTCACAATTTGACTACCCTCGTAAAGAATGTAAAGTCAGCCATACATTCCAGATTATGTTCCAGATATTGAACTCCATTCATGTTTTTATAATATAATAAGTGAATTATAATATAATAATATAATATATACAGTCACAGCTAACTCCATAGGACGTGTCTGTTTAACTCCCATAACTTTTCTCTCATTTTATTTCTATCCTGTCATTTGCTGCTGAAGTCAATTATAGCTGACAAATTACAGCAGACTGAACAAGACTGACTGACTGAAGATGTAAGGCAAAATACTTAAGGCAGAAGGGGTAAGGAAATTATTTAAGTAAAATTAATTATGACCAAGAGGAAGAAAAGGGTGGCACCCTTGCCTCCTTCAAGCAGTCACGCTGACCTTAACTTGACCAGAAAGAGGAAAACCTCATCTTTACAATTTACTAATGGATTTTATAGTGTCTCTACCACTTACATATGTAAAATTATGTTAAGTGAAAGGATTCTGGAGAGCGAATTTACCTGTACACTGCCCTGATATGCATGATGCAGGACAGGATAGAAATATGGTAATCAGCCAATTAAAAAAGTGATGAGTACCAAGCCAAAATATCATGGATGACAACTTTCTGTGATTGTGAAGCTGTATGGATGTGGTGTGAAATGCAACATATTAGGGGCTGATCAGTACCACCATACTAAAACAGGTTAAAAGACAGCAAAATGAGACAAAGCCATTGAGCTAAAGGGAGATTTTTGTGTGATTAATAGATGTAGCAGATGTTCCAATGAAAAGAAAACTGGTGGGATCTGGAACAGCTCATAGCTTATTCTGTACAGAGGGTGGGAAGTCTTCCTAATGCTTTCCAAATTGAACCAATTGTTTCATCTGTTTTTCTGCCTATTTGTTTTGTTGTATTTTATTAGAGAATTGTGAGTCATGATCTTACATCTATGGTTTTAAGTGTATTTGACAGAGTTTAGCCAAGCTGGGATAAAAATCCAACCAATCAATGAATCAGGCAGTCTGCCTGAATGAATAATAAGCATCACATCTTGCATGTCATTTCTTAAAAATTGACTTTGAGATAGTCTCTGATGAAAAATAGAACAAAAATATCTCTTTTTATTACTTTTCTTTCACTAACTTATCCTTGTAGATGCCATCAAGCTTAGAGCGAGCCCTTAGTTTTCTTAGCTGTATTAGTATTTCCTTACAGGTCTGATTTGAAAGAACTTAAAAGGTAGAAGGATTCCTTTCCATATGGAAAACGAGATAACTTGGTATCACATAATTCAAATTGAAACTCAGTTATTCTGCTAAGCCCATTTCCTTTCCTCCCATTTGGAAGTTCCCCAGTTTTGAATTTGATTTACCATAAAAATATAATGGTGCAATGCAGGAAATAGCAAAGAATAATTTGCTGTTCAGCTTTTCCCATCTTGTGAGAATAGCTTTGATCACTGGAATCTTTCTTAACATGATGCATTCATATTTCCTTTGTGCATTATAGTATGGCCTTTAATGGTATTTCTGTGTCCTTCTCCTATAATATATATTAATTTATACTGCAGGGATCCATGAGCCATTGTCCTATGACAACTATCTGCAGAGGCAAACCTTCAGTATTAACCCACCCCAGTTTGCTGAACAGGTTATTAACAGATGACAGACCTGCCTGTCCAAACCTGCAAGCTGGGACAAGCTGCAAGACAGTTTCTCTCTGTTCTTTGGCGATAGCACCACCACTATCTACATTTCAAAAATAACTATTATTATTAATCCTATTAGGGTAAAAAAAATGTCAAATCAACTGAGGTATAGAAGTCAACCTATTTATTACATAGCCAAGCAGAGAGAAGCTTGGAACCGTCAGTAGCTTCTAAAATACAAAGAACAAGCAAGCTATGAGGTAACTAAATGTACTGAGATCCTAGGAATAACTCAAATAAAGCAGTTTCAGGTGAGAGAGACTGCTAGGCTTTCTCTCTTGACATCATATTCTGACTGGTATTAGCAAAGCATCCTGGCTATGTAAGCAAAGCCAAAGAAAATGTGTTTTACCAAAATAAAAAACAGCAATCTATGGTTTAGGCAGGGGTGAGACAACCTTCATCCTATAGTAGCAAGATGACTTCCTTCTCTCTCAGACCATGACTAAATGTACACCAGGACTGAGCAGCTTCCAGAGAATGAAATTCAAGCTGACCAATCAATAAACATTAGATAACCAAGCAAGTCAGGCCATTTCTATGAGGCCAAATAAGCCTTAAACAAAAATAAATGTTGGGAACTTCAGCTGCCTAGCTGAATAAGAGATGTTACACAGCATTTTAGAAAGAGTTGTGAGTGTTTTCAGTCATTTTATTCCTCTTCACCCAATTTGGGCCAAGCATACTGAGGGAGCATTCTTTCCTCCATGCTGTCTTCTTCATAATCATAATGACTGGTGAATCTTCCTCAGTCTCCTTTCTTTTGGGAGGCAAGCTCAGAAAGTGCATCCCAAGGGCATGTTTCAAAATGAAATGAAATGAAATGAAACAAATAAACAAACAAACAAACAAATAAAATTTACTGAGCACTCAGCGATGTATCTTCTTTCCCCCTGCTCCTGACGATTCCATTGTGTTTTCTCCAATATTTGCCTCTTCTGTCCTTCTGTCCTTTTTAGATGCCATCTAGCAGAACAGCTACATAAATCCAAGGCCCTTTCCACAGCTTATCCTCTTGTGGCAGCATCTGGTGGCAATCCTGGCAGCAGCTCTGCCAGGAAAAGAGCATCATGGCTGTGCTCCCCTCCAGATAGGACCAGTTCCCTGAAGGAGGGAACATGATGGACTTGTTGCTTCCTTCCACAGCACAGATGGGTACTTTCCCAGGCTGTGCTGGGACAGGAAGTACTGTCATTGTGCTTCCTGCTCTTGCGCAGGACAAGTAAGTGCAGGATGGTGATGTGATCATGTTACCCTGTTTACTGGGGGTCCCGGGAGGGACTCCTAAATAACCGAACAACAACACACAATTTTAGGGAAAATTAGCTGAGCACTCACTTAAGCTAGCAAGAGGCAGGGTAACTTTGCAGGATCTTACAACCCAATGTATACGGGGTCAGGCTTAGCCAAGAAGCACACCAAAATAGGAAATTAACTGTGATTTCATTAAATACAGGCAAACAGTGTATGCAACACACTCATACAAGTAACTATAGAAAATAAAGGTGTTAGCGGTATAGAGGAGTTTGAGGGTTTGTTGAATTGGGTGATACTATACCTCTCTGAAGCCCGGGGTGGATCACAGCGGAGGTCCGTAATCACTCAGTCTCGGATGGAGATTGAGGGGAAAGCTCGGCGGATGAAGCGGCAGCAAGGCTGGATGGAAGTTCAGAGTGATCCGAGGAAGCTCTCGGAACCAGGGGTTTTTATAGGGAAAATATGACCGTGGGCTAGTCTGTACTTGGAAGTGAACAATGAGGTTTGGGCGTGAGACAATGTCTCTGAAAGGTCAGAATTTTGCATGATTGAATTAAGTCCGAATCAACAATGGAATGGCCGGTATACATATGCAGCTCGCTTGGGCGGTTAAGCTTCTAGCTCGTCAAGTTACCTGCTCGGGGGCTCTTTATATTAGCGTGCATCTTTAATGCGGTGTTTGTCTAGGGAGGTCTCCTAAAGCAAGATCTGGCTGAGTCTGACTTGCCTAGGTGGAGAAAGGAATGTTCAGCAATTAAGGGCCATGCCTAGTTCTGTGCTTGTTCGGGGGCCTCACAAACACTTGTCCAAGGGTGGCAAAATGGGGCCAAATTGTGATACCAAAATGATATCTAATATCTTCTGAAGCCAGGCCAGATCACGGTGATATCAAATATGTCATTGACAGGGAAAACCCAACAATGATTTAATCCAGGATCGCACCATCTGAGGACAGGAGAGGAGTGGAACCATGATGACTCATGCGGAAGCATCGTTGCAGTCCTGTCTTTGTCCTGTCCCCATGGCAGGATGGGACAGTGCTGTGGGAAGGGCCCAATTATTCATTTATTTATAGACACCACATGGAAGCCTTTTGCTTCTCTTGGGCTTTGTTTGAAAGAAATGAATTATTTTCATACTCCAGATATTTTTAAATCTGGATTTTTGGCTACTTTTCCTGTACAGTTTTGTTTAATCATCAGATGTCCTTAACAGATTTCTATGTTTTGTTGCACATCATTGGGTGTACTTGGTGTAAGCTGGAAGACAATTTTTACATTTTCAAGCAAACAAGAAAATGAAGGCATGTTTGCACAAAATACAAAGCATGCTGGCATTTTAATGAGGGTGTGTTTGTATTTTAAAATGATTTGGAACACAATTTGGGCACAAATTTTGGATCTGAATCAGGAAAGCTGATGGATGGAGAACAAACAAACAAAAGCTCAAAGTGTGAAGTACAGTAGGGGGTGATGTTTCAAACTGATACTGATCAACAATCTTTTGTCCCTCTGAAAACATAATGGCCATCGCTTATTAATTATTCTAGATCAGTGGTAGGTAACCTGAAACCTTTGGGTTTAGGTGGCCCATGGCCTAGTTTCAAAACCTTTCATGAGGGATCAAGTCAGAAATCTGCAAAATCAATCCTTTCTCTTCCTCAGCAACAGCATCAGTAAAGAAGAACAGAAGTGAGAGAAAAGGAAAGAGAAGCAGATGGCAAAGAGAAAGGGAGGAGAGGCAGCAGAGCTATAGTAACCATGTGGCAAAAAAAAAGAGAATTGCCTCCCCGAGAAAAGTTCTGCCTCTCCCCAATGAAATCTTCTTTTAGTTCTCAAATTTCTTTTATATCAGTGAAAATCAGTGAAAATCATATTAGAATTCTTATTTTGGCATTTTAACTTTGCATGTCCCTTTTCTTGGATGCCTAAATTGCAGTGATGTATTTTAGTATTTTAGTCAGGTAAAATCTCAGGTCTCTACCTTCAAGTCTTAAATGGAGTCTCAAGCCCTTGCAAGATACTTTGAAGCCAAGTCTCAAGTCAAGTCTTAAGTGTGGGAGCCAACATTTAATAGAAAAATAAAAGGTGTGGTGGTGGGGTTGGGGGTTAGGGTCAATGGGCTTACAAGCGTCTGCAGCTTCAGAGGTGGAAAATAGGATCCTTCTTACTCCCCATTCTCAAGCTGGAGGCTTTTGTGTCAAAGGGCATAAAAGAGTCTGCAGCTTCTGAAGTGGGGAACAGGGATCATTCTTACTTCTCATTTCCCAAGCTGGAGGCTTTTTTGGAAGTGGAGAATAGGATCCTTTGTACTCTCCATTACGGAAGCTTTAAAAGGAAGGACCCTTCCTCCTCAAGCCTGTTACCTAACACATTTGCTGTTTCCCTCTGAGAAATGTGCTCTGTGTTCTGGGAGCAAATCTTGCCTTCTGCTATTAGGAAAAGTTTTAGAAGCCTCCTCCAGCATGCGGAGGGACAGACTGCCAATCAACCTGAATCCCATCTCCAACCTGTTGCCTAAGGCATTTGCTGTTCCCCTACAAGAAATGTGCCCATGCTCTGGGCTTGAGACAGATCGTCAGGTGACTAGTGAGCAGAAAGGGATGGCAGCGTTGTTCAAAGTCACAAAGTTTCTGGATGAATGGATTATGTTACTGAACCAAGGGCAGCAAGTCAGTCACTAAAAATATACAAGTCACAAGTGGAGTCAAGTCAGTGTGCCATTTATTGCTGAATCAAGTCCAAGTTGAATCACTGAAGCAACTTGACTGTAACTTGAGTCTGAGTCAATCAACTTGAGTCTATGTCACTGCTAAATTGTACTTCTAACTGTCCAACTGAAATTGTAAGTTACCACAGTACTAGGAATTTGAGGACCCAAAGAAAATTTCCTCTGAAGGTATAGAAGTCTTATTGAGGACAATGGCCTCATTTTGTACCCCTGTGGTTACACTCCTGAGGGACAATTTTGTCTGATTTAGTCTGGGACCCCATCTATCATTGGCATCAGCCTCACTCAGCATTGGTGTCAGCAGTCATACACCTCTATACTTTGATATGGTTTAATTGGCACACATTGAAACTGATATAAAATATAAATTCTACCCTGATATGGCTGGACAGCCCTGCTAGATAAGAGGAAAGCTGGCCAAATACATGTGTTATGGATTTTAAGATCAAGAAGGACTCTCCTAGGTATTACCAGGCCATAGTCAGGAAATCACCAGGAAACTCCAGAGATAATAGGCTGCTGCTAGCCTTAACAACTCTACTTTCTTAAACAAAGGTGACTGGGAGATTCCCACCAGACTGCTGATTATCTCAAGCCCTCTTCCCTTCACCCTGAAATCTATCCCATTATCCTTGGACCTATCCACAAACACTGAGCTATCGGACAACCATTAGTCCCTTTGTCATCCAATGCTAAAACCGTTAGCTCATTCCAGATATCATTGTCCACTCTTTGAACTCCGTTGTTTACTCAGCCAGAAAGCCATTTGCACCCATGCCCCACAGGCAGAAACTGTGTATAAAACCGCCAGTTTTGAGCAGCTACCTTGTTGTACATTGGTCGCTGATCACCACTCTGTCATTCTGATTTCTGATTGTACTGTTCTTAGATGCAAGTCTAATCCACATCACTGCTTTTTCACTGCTCTTCTGGATCAGTAAATATTACCTATTCCATGAAGATTCTTTATCAAACTTTCTTCCCTTTTCCTTCAGCTAGCCTTGTGTGAGTGCATGACTGTTTGGATCTTGAGTGTGTGTGACTGAATTTCCCTTAATGAAACACATTTTAGTTTACTTTTGAATCTCTGGCTGGTTCCTCCCTGTAAAGACCCTGTAAACATTGATGGAAAGATCTCACTAGGTTGTCCCCCTCTCACAGGCTTCCTAATTTTGAGCTAATAATTCACCACCATTGCATGGATGTACTGGCATCATGGATGGACCCTTGAGTTATCCACATTTTGGGGTAACATCAGCATGCGGCTGCTCCACTCCTAGCAAATTAACCTTGATAGGAAATATCAGTACTCTTTCAGAATGAGTCTGGCTTTTTGGAGACATGGAGAAGTTGGATTATATTTCTTGCTGGTTAGCAGCTTCTCTGTATGTTGGGTCAAGAAGATACTTTACGCACACGCACACACATGCACACGCATACACATTCCCACATGAGATATGAGAGAGAAACTTATTTAAAAAGAAAACTCTTGGAAGTAATCCCACCCTAAAAAAAGCTCACATCATTCATTTGGGGCACTATAGAGTCATGGTTGTCACCAACTCCAATATCCCATGACAATGCATCCTGGAGAACAACTGTTTTGAGCTGTGTGATCTTGTCTTGATTTCAGGCAGAGCTAGGAGGTTCTGTGACTTAAGCAAACTGCCTCTTGCTTGCTATTTGACTTTTCAGACATAATGTAGTTGAAGGAATGACACTCTCTTTGTGGTGAGACAAGCAATTTAAAGGCACAGAGGGGAGTTAATAACCTGACCATAACCTGTTAGAGTTGCATTTCTCTAGCAATGTCATTGTGGACTGGAGGCAGCAGGAAGCTAACTTAGAAAGGGCAGAAAGAATTGCTTATAAAATATAGTATTGGTTTCCTGGTAGGGTGTGACAAAAGGGTTGAGAAGGAGCTACATTCCCTGACCCTCAGCATCAATCCTCAAAATGTTGACTAGTAGAGATCAGCAGAGATCCTATGATAAATATAAAATAATGAATTGAAGGAGAAGAAGCAGGAGAGACATAGCATATGTGATCATCCTTATGTGGGGGAGAATTTTGCATTCCACTTTGTACCAGTAGAATAACCTCTTGGATTCCTGATGACCTGGGGCAATGGACCCTCTTGCCACTGTTTAGTGATCCCCTAATGATATTCTTGGTCAAACATGAGCTTGATGTTCTTATTAATAATTTCTCTATATGCTCAAAGCCATTTGCTGATTTGGGAGTAGTTCCTGCATCCTCCAGTCTGGAGCTATATTCCATCATTATTCTATTATACAGGAAAAGGTCAAAACTCAGTGCTCTTTCACATATAATAAAGATTATTTTGATTAGACACGATTGTGTTACCTTCTGTGCTGATTGATAAGAAATCCAGTTGCCTGGCAACTAATTTGTATTACTGATATTTTATACAAGAGAAAAAATGGGGTATCTGTATTTTTCTCAGTCAAACAGTAGGGACTAATTTATGTAAGCATCATATTGTACAGTGGCCAAAGCATTTTTTAAAAAAAAGTCTTTGAACTAATGTCCGGTTTCTATTAAAAAAAAAAAAGGTTTGTTCCTTCAAGGACAAGATCTGTGCTTTTAAAATAGTTGTATCCACAGTTTTCCTTTTGTTCAAGAACTGAATTCATGCCTTTTTGCACTTGCCAGCCATCTTGGAGGCATGGTATTTTGTTACCTTAATGTATCTGTTCAGAGATATGTGCTGGTGAATAAAGTTGTGTAATTTAGTGGCATTAATTCCATTGGAAAAACTATGGTGACAACACTTCATTTACAATGAAACGCAAGCCTCAAATGTTCAATAGCTGCCCTAGGAACTTGCCTTCATATATTTCGTTTAATTACTTGCACACTTCAGGTATCTTGAGAAAGGCTCATAAGTGCAGTCTTAATTTTAACAAACCCTTCTGAATAATTTGGCTTATTTGAAGTATCTCTAGAGGGCTGAGGGTAACAGGATAGCCAGTGGATATGGTGGCTTTGTATCTTGTTTAGGCTCATGCCCACATCATTTACCTCCACCAAGGTGAAAATTAGTTCTCAAATCATTTGTAGATTACACTTAGATGCCCTCTGGTTTTGCAGGCACAAAACAGTATCTATCTTCAGCATATTGTCCATGTGAATGATTCCAAATGGACTCTGAGGCACCTTTCAGTACTTTCTAAATATTATCAATTGCTCATGTGTCTGAATATATTTGTTCACTTCAGAAGTGGCTGATGCACTTCCCACCATTCCATATGCAGGCACTTCCAACCAGTAAATACCAATGAGCTATACTAAAGGTCTTTTTAAACTGGATTCTGTGATAGTCAGTGGCAATTGGTTTCCTTTGTAGGCCATGTCCTTCTACAGAGAGGAGAGATGAAATCACAACCTGTGCACCAAGGTCCTTCAGCTTCCTACCCATAACTTCATAATGGTGGCTCACATGCCAGTGGTATGGTGAATCCATTCTAGGTTTTAGTTTGAACTTTAAACTATATAAGAAGCTGAACATATTTTGGAGATAGGAAACTTAAAAATAAGTGACTTAAAATCCAGAGTGGATTCACCATCGCACTAACATGACAGCCACCAAATAGCACTGGTGTTAGAGGAAGTATTAGAATCTCCACCGTTCCTTCCAGACACTGTCCCTTCGTTTATGGATTTATTAACAATTTAATGAGAAGGAGTCAGCCAAACGAAAAGAGCTTTCATGGATCATGCAAAGACCCTGTCTTGTCCAATGTTCTGTTTCCCACAGTGGACAACAAAGTGTCCCAAGAAGCCCATAAGCAAGATCTACAGGCAACAGCAATTCCCCCACAGCTTATGTTCAGTATATTCTGACGGATGATTAATGACAAGTTACTGTGATCGGTATACAATAAAAAGATATGAAGTAGAATGGCAAAATCCTGGCAGGAACATTTGCTGTTACATTTTCCTCATTTACTGCTGTTTCCTGCCTTATCAATGACCACAGCAGAGAGGGACTATACAGCAAGCATAGCCAAGACATGAGTATGGAGAGCAGTCCAGCACAAAGGCAAATATCTGCGGCTCAGTCAGAGTGGCTTCAGTTATTTCTCTTGACACACAGTTTGATTGATGGAAGCACTGTTGGAGACAGCTCATCAAAGACATCCTTCCCAACTCTGATACCTTGGCCTAGATCTTGGTGATCCTGGTGATTTCTGATGACAGCTTCTTCTGACTATCCTTCTGTTCAGCTTCTTCTGAGTATCCTTCTGTTCATCCCTCCACCTTGGCTTCAAATGGACTTTCTTCTTGCCCCGTGCCCCATGCTAATGGCATTCCTGCAAAGAATTATTTGTGATATATACAAAATGTCTCCTTCCAGTCCCAGTTTCTCAACAGTTAGAGGTGGGATTTATTTCAAAAACTCCCATTAATTTTCTAGTCTTTTCTGTGAATTGTACGATCTTGGGCTACACATGACAATTCCTATAGTAATGTAAGTGCCATAGCCTGTAAAACACTCAGTTAGCATTCAGATCCAACTAACCAGGGCACCACGTGTTCCTCTCTTATTGCAGCTTCTCTCTTAAAAATTTTGCTGCTTTTATTATAACTGTTTGTAGGATATGGCTCAATTTACTTAATAAATATATAGTCACTGGGAATATGTTTGATGACCTTGATAAAGATAGTTTTAATTCATTACCCCCAAATAGATTATAACCACATAGCACAAGACATAAGAAGTATATTTTGCTTCATTTTCAGGCAAAAATTAAAACTCTTCCCCCAAAATATGGTGTTAATAGGTGAGCTACATAAAATGGTAACAGAATTGTTAAATAAAGCCAGTATTTGGTGTCATTTTTTTTTTCATAATTACAGCAAATGTTCTCTTTCTAATATTATGGTTTGTTCTTCACCCAAACTGATAAAGAGGCTATCTTGAATTTTCCATTCATATTAGTCCTTAATTCATTTTTGTTATTTCCTTCAGAGGTAGAAAACAACTGCAAGAGAAGTCATTTATGGCTCAGTTAAGCAAACACTTTCCTTAGTAACATGTCTGCAGGCTGATCTAATGGGTAGCTGTTACCCAGTCTGCTGCACTGGCAAAAACAGAGACCATTCAGTGCCCTTGGCATTTACTGAAAAAAACGCAGGAAACATGTACTATCTTGTTTCCATAATACATCACAGTAGTTAACTCTGTTCAATTCCAGACCAGAAAGAACTTATATAAAGCATTTGCCAGTATAGATTCACTTTCTTGCTGCATTCTTACAGATGGTAGCTAATACAGTTTTAACTTTTCTCATAAGAAAGGAATTAGGATATAGAGGCTGGATCATTTGTACCAATTACCACTGCTCTGCTTTCCATATGACACTTGGCATTGCTCCAAGCCAAATTTCAATCTGTTAGCTGAGTTTTCCATCACCTCCTATGAATGGTGTTATCACTGTAACCTAATTGTAAATATTTTCTCTATGAAGGGCAAACATGGTTCATTGGGTTGGGTTTTTTCCAGGTATTTAATTGGCTCATCCATATATGAAGATCCTTTTTCTGTATATTGGGTGGAGAAGATGTCCTTCCTTGCATGTCTGACCCTAAGTAAGATGAATGGGTATGAAACAAATGCCTTTGGAGATGGGTGGTTGGGATGTTGTTTTGATTATTCTTGGATTGACTCTTGTTACACACACTGACTACTCTGCAGCCACAGTTATTTTTATTATCTATATAGATTTGTGCGGGAAGTAGGATCACTATGGGATCAGACTGTAGGGATATGAAAACTTCCAAAAAGTTTGGGTGAGCAGCCAACGTACCTTGATTCACTTTCAATGCATGTATCTTAAAAAAAATGTCCCAGACTTCTTCTCCTAGTCCTCCTTGGCTTTGTCTCCTCTCTGCCAAATTGACTTCTCCTCAGGTGTCCACTTTTCAGTCACATTCACCCACACTGGTGTTGTCATCAAACAGTGGGTGGTCTCAGGATTGGTTCTACCAATAGGCAGAGTGAGGCAGCCAACTCAGGAGGTACACTCTGAGTGTCATGAAAGGGAAGAAAGGATTTAACAAGTGTTTTATGGATTTAGAGAAGCTGATTCACACACACACACCATTTGAGAGTGCTCTTCACTTGGTCTACAAGCCAACACTTTTCTTTTACTGCTTGGAATAAGGAGAGGTGTTGTGGGATTTTTCTGTTGCATGGGTCCAAATAACATGGCTGACTTTGGATACTATGAAATTTCACTTGGGTCAATAGAAGACACTTTGTGTTAGTGTGTCTCAGACAGCACAGACTTGGGATGGCCCTATTTGCCTAGCCATTGCAAAGTGCCATTGCAGGTGGTTAATTTCACTGTGGGCATCTGTGGCCAGGCCTTGCTTCAATAGCCTCTTGCTGCTGGATCTTGACAGAAATCTCTCTCAAACCATTTGTCTGACTATCTATTTGGAGAAGTCACAAGAGTTATGTCACCTAAATGTCAGATTAATTAATTGTGATCAACCAAAGCATTTTGATCAAAGTATCCACATTTTTGTGCTTTTGTGCTCCAGTTAAAAGTGGGAACAGAATTCTTTTTTGCAGCCTGCATTACATAGACTGTGTATGCTTTGGCCATTTCCACACTAGACTGTTATAGTGCTATTATTCCACTTTCAACATCCTATGGAATCCTGGAGTTTGCAGTTTAGGGAGGGGCTTTTAACAGTCTAGTATGGAAATGGCCTTAGTTGTGTAGCAGAGCTGATAAGAAACTCTTTTACTGAATTGCATAGATGTGTAACAGGACACTGGCAAGAATGTCCCCATGCATGTTAGGCAATGCCTATGTGCATGTGTCCCAATGCGTATCAGTCTCATTGCTTATTGGTAACCACTTTGTTTCCCTACATAATAGTGTCACAACACCCCTTGCTGACTGTGAGCATTGCAAAACTGCTCACTTTTATTTCCCACAGGCTTAAGTCCACTTATGAAGATGTTAAGTCCCTTGCTGAATTCTGGCCAAGATTTAAATTTAGAGACTGTGGGAATGCACCAAAAATAACTCTTCTTCCTTTGTATTGTTTCTCTCTCTCTCTCTCTCTCTTTCTGTGCTAGTGTAGTAATCTGGTGGGCAACCTTCCCGCCCTTAACAAACCTGTTTTAAGATATCAGTTGCAGAAACATGTCTTGGGGTCATATAAATGCTTCTTTATATGGTGAGACCAACATTATATATAAGGTGAAAACACAAAATCTTAGACATTCTAATAATGGAAACTGGTACAGCCAATATAAGCACTGAGAAAAAGAGCATAGATATAGCAAATGAGTGATAATTGTCCATCTCATATTGCTCTGACATAGCATGTTTTCATTAACACTTCTTTTAATATATACACATTTTTATTTAGTACAAGAACATTCTCATTAACTTTGCTTGAGGATCCCATGAATTTCTAGCACTTCTATTTTAGTAAGGCAAAATAACACTATGATAAGAATAAAATGTTCCCAGGTTGTTTGTACATGGGTACTTTAAATAACCCAGTAATGAAACAAGACACAATCCTCAGAGTACAGGAAAGTGTACATTACATATGCCTTTATTTTTGTGCAGTGCACATGAGAAATAGCCACACATTGAAAAAGATAAAAAGCCAAACAGTACAATTGAATGAAGTCACAAAGAAGATGGACAATATAATATATTGTTCTTTAATGACAGCTCATTTGAACATTAAGTGTTTTCCCCAAGGGACCAGATCATATTCCAAACCCAAGTTTCTCTGACTACAAAATATCTCCTGCTTCTTCCCAGTTCCCTTATGTCCAAATTTAATGATGTAGCCATATGTCTTTTATTCATGTATCTGCTAAGTTCATATTTAAAGTAATTCACAGGACATGAGTGAGAGGCTTCGCTAATTATATATTCCCCTTTCCCCCTTTTCCCTTCATGTTTTCTCCATGTTATTCTCTTATTTTATTTTATTTTGTTAGCAATTATAATTTTTAAATTCAACTTAAAAAAATTAAACCTCAGGAAGGTTCAGAAAGAATTCAGACTTTTGCAAGCTGTTTTGGCTAGTAACCAACTGGGTACAATTGAACCATGACGGTGATCCATATCTATGGCTTCAAGAGGAGATACTTTCTCCATTCACAGGGCTGGGCCCCAACAAGAAGACATTGTTCTTCAATCACTTCTCTTCCAGCCCTCTGCATCACCTGAAACTCTCTGGAGCTTTGGTTTCCCAGATCCCTAGAGCAGATATTAAAGGCCCATAGAAGGTAGAGAGGGGCAGTTGTCATTTTCTAGATCCACTGGTGGAAGGTATTGATTGATTGATTGATTGATTGATTGATTGATTGTTCATCAGATAGAACCAATTTTATCCTGGCCACAATGTGAGGTTGACAGTACTATAGCAAGGCACATCTACCAATCACAATTGTGATTTAGCGAGAATGGTCACTTTTGTAGGAATTGGGTGGTTTGTTCCCCCAGTACTTTGTGGCTTGCAACACTATAGCTTATATACTGTATTTGCTGGCATATAAGACTCACTTTTCCCCAAAAAAATACTCTTTGAAAATAAGGTGTGTCTTATATGCCAGTGTGTCTTGTACACTGGAAAATAATACATTCCAGTGTATAAATGGGGTGTGTCTTATACGGCGGTAAATACAGTTCACACTTGTGTACTGGATGCAATGTGCACAACAGGCTGTAGTAATTTGGTGATGTTCCCAATCTAGTTGAGGGGGATGTCATACAGAACCTGAAGCTTACCTTCAGTTCTTAGTTGAAGCCTGATGAAAGTCTCCAAGTTAAGGTGACCTTCCCTCCAAGCCAAGTAGCAGGTTCCAATATGAATTTTATCTTTTTCTTTCTTTTTCTTGGAGAGGGGGGACAACTTTAATATTTAATGGGTAGGAACAACTGTTGATAGATGGAATCAGAGAGAGGGAAGAACAAAAATAGAAGGTTTTATGAAAAGTTCTAGTGGGGAAGAATGCATTACTGTTGCTGCTGCTATAGTTGTCTGCTGTGAAGTTGACTTTGATTTATGGCAACCCTGTAAATGAAAGATCTCCATGAGACCTAGTCATCAGCTGCCCTACTCACATCCCACAAACTCAGGGCTGTGGCTTCCTTGCTTGACTTAATCTATGTATAGTACAGTTTCCCTCTTTTCCTACTGCCTTCCATTTTACTGAGCATTATGAATGTGTACAGTGAAAAAGAAAAAAAAAGAGAGAGAACCAATGAAGAAATACAGAAAAGGGAAGAAGGCTGTTAACAACTTATGAAGAATAGGTAATCAAGTATGATATGAATCACTCAAAGAAATGGGGTATCTGTCTAATGTATGATGGAAATAGAGTTGCGAGTAAGAAGGAGAAGGAGAAGAGGAGGAGGAGGAGAAGATCTAGATGTAATTAGAGAAAGCAAACTAAAGAGAAAAACAATGAGTGAATATACATGGAGACCTAAAAGGATTGTATAAGGAATATAAGAATAGACAGAAGTCAATTAGCAATCTATGGTATGAAATACATCCTGCAACTATCAAAGTACTTCTCAAATAATTCTTTAAAACTTTGGTTATTGCAGCAGTTTGATTAATTGTAACAACAGACTCTTACTGGATACTTTTTCCTCCTTGCTTACAGAAGAAGGAAGTCCTGAACAAGAAAGCTCCTTTCGAGAAGAACTCAGCTGCAGTTGCATAGGAATGGAAGGGGTGGGGTGGGGGGGCAATTTGCCCCAGGTGGAAATGTTTTGGGGGCATCCTGGCCTGTAGCCACACCCCCACGTGCCCTGGCCACACCCCTACACATCACAGCCACATCCCCACACATGGTGGCCACACCCCTTGTGCTGTAGCCCCTTCCCCCTCCTGCCCCCTCACACTCCATGCTCCACCACTGGTCAACTAGCAATGGAATTTCAGCTTGTAGGTTAAAATAGTGCTCATCATCTTCATCCAGAAATGTCTTGTATCTACAGCCCTTACATCAGGTGTGGGCAAAAGGTGATGATGCAAATGTTTTGGGGCTGCAGCTGCCATTAGCTCTAGCCAGCAGAGCTCATGGTCAGGAACACCAGGAGTTTCAGTACAATTGTATCTAGATGACTGCACTTTCACCGCTCTTGCTGTAAGGACTGTACAGCATAAGTGGTTCCCTTGAGTACAATAACATCCCAACATTGTGTTCTTCATGGGAATGAAAAATCTACTCACAAACACAAGCTTAGGGTCTCCAGAGTCTTCTGAATCTTAGAATTATATATTTCAGTTTTTTGTAATATGAATGTGAATCATGTAGACTAACGATGGAAATAATATTTTTTACTATTCCTTTCTCTGCAGAAGAATGAGTTTCTGATGCTTGAGAAGCTGCTGCCAAGAAATAGAGCATGGGTAAAGATTTTTTACAGCTTGCTAAATCTTTCAGGGAATTATACTGCACAAAAAAGCATATGGCTTTTTTGAGGGGAACGCTTCCCATTGAAAAATGTGCTT
The DNA here is from genome assembly GCA_948472985.1 of Iguana delicatissima. Classification (NCBI taxonomy): domain Eukaryota; kingdom Metazoa; phylum Chordata; class Lepidosauria; order Squamata; family Iguanidae; genus Iguana; species Iguana delicatissima. The sequence goes on along the minus strand of CAOKZL010000161.1, from coordinate 668,434 downwards.
TCAGCAGAAAAAGTGTTGCTTGCACACAAAAAGTTTTCTGGCTTTTGCATATTAAAAAACCATATGTACTTCTGTGACAAATATTTTCCCAAAAGACTTCTCAAAATATGAACACAGGGAGAATGCTGCACAGAGATCTTTGTATTCTCCCACAGAAGAAAAAATACTACAGAGTTTATTTGTACTTGCATTCAATGATAAAAGATTTACGTCCCTAACTGGCCGGTGTGCAGCTAAGCTTCTCCCAACAGACAGCTACTGATACAGACTTTGTACTGGGCTGTTGTTGGTTTGAGACTATTGTCTTCAGTTCATTGTAACTGCTATTAATCTGTTTTGTATAATATAGACATATGTTGAGATATTTTAAAGCACTAAAATGATTTAGAGAGGTTTTATTATGATGAAATTACTGCAGGGTTGCCTGACATGAGATCTTTGTTTATTGTTTCTTCTTAATTTAAGGAAGTTAAGAACAAAGGAAAAATTGTTTCTGCCATTCTAAATACAACACTGAGACATAATCATGTAGCTTTTACATTTTGTGTTACACAATTATGGGCAAACATACATATTAGATCGGTGTTATATTCCTATTTGAAAGTCAGAGAGACACACAAAACAATGACGCTGAAAACAATTTTAAGTTATCTTATACAGCATGTTTGACTTTCTACTTTCCTTTTCAGCAGGTCCTCTCAAGTTCATCTAATGAAATATATGTATTCACTTTTCAATATCATCTAAAAATACCAGAATATTGACAGCTAGTAACTATAAAGTTATAAAAGGAATGTGTCATAAGGTATTTGTTGACCAGTTTTCCTCCTGCATTCTCAACATTTTATGTGTGTTTGAAAGCAATGGTTCTTTATTGTAACACTTAAAAACACCGTGAACCTCTTGGAGATAGTAACATTCATTTGCAAAAAGAAGAAAAGAGGTTTTTGAGTAAGAACTTCAAAAATCTGCATAAAACAATGCCAATCATGATCTATAGAGCTGTAGGAGCACAGTTTATACAGAGAATCCAGGCAAGATAAGGAATGGGTACATCTGCATATAACAAGTGAATACAAGCCATCTACTGTGAAGGTGGTGGCCAGGAATATTGTTGGGTACCCAGCTGTGCGGACAGACAGATAGCAAGAGAAGAAGAAACAACACATGTTATATTTATTATTGTTTTTCACTCGTAAACAAATAGCTACTAACAGGAAATATTCAAATGCATGCCACATGAAATTCCACACAGCAAAACAAAAAAGTACAGTTTATTTTCTCACAGAGGTTTTGATATAGTTTGTTCAAAATCATTACAGTGAGATTCTGGAACATGTAGAACTGCTCCGAAAGGAATTTTCACCTTTACAGCATTCCTTCTTATATACTTGATTGTTCTTTTCTTGTGTGAAATATTTCAGGTTATGAAATACAAAGTGTGAGAATTAATATTGTAATAGTTCTCAAAATAGAATGATGTTCATAAAGCAATCAGTTTCTTTAATTTGGATTGCTTGAATAGCCCACAATAGCAAATAATGAAATGTTTATGAAGATACTGGACTGCTTGACTAACATCTTTATGGAATGTCAGCAAAGGTAACTTCTACAATTCTTTAAAGAAACATTACGGCTTTTAAGACACATATGTTGTTAATGGCTGGACCAATGTTCTCATACTTGACTGTGGACCATCCTTGCAAAATATACTTGGCTGTGAGCCCTCACTGGTCAGCATCAGCCATCTATTTCACAGGTCTGTGTACAAAAATGTTAATGTGCTTGGCGCTGCATGTAACCCTCTGTGGATTGATATTAATCAAAACACTGGCTTCTGAAATAGAAAAGAGTGCAGGCCTAGATAAAGGTTTGAAGGCTCTGGGCAATGTGTCTTCCAGTAGCCCCTTCTTCCAACAGAAAGCTGTTTTTTGTTGTTGTTGCTTTATTGTAGCTGTTGTTGTGCAACACCTGGGTCCTGGCAGCTACCCAAGGATGCTGGGCAATGAGACTGGCCCTTATAGGACATCTGAACCCAATTCAGAAAGCAAACACAGGTAACCATAGTTACTACTAAATGACAGCTTTTGCTGAGTTTCCTTCTTTCCATATACAGTTGGGTCAATGAGGCAGTAGTGAGACAATCACTTTCATCAGTTCTGCCTCAGTGAGTATCCCCAGGTATGCATTCCGTCTGCCTAAGTCATGGCTGGGGTAGGGAAGAAGGTATTGCGTGTTAACTTGTCTAATTTTTCCCTGGAACCTGAATCCATTAATGTGGGTCTGCACCACAAGATCTGGGTTCATTGTGCTTAGTGCAATTCAAATTCAGTGTAACATTTTAAAATATTCAATGGTGACTTTGCTTATTAGTTCAAATAGACTTAAAGTGCGATACGTGGCTAATCAAAACTAAATCCCAGTGAGGTCAAGAGGTCTTACTCCCAGGAAAGTAGGTATTGTTGTTGTTGTGTGCCTTCAGGTACTTTTTGACTTATTGTGACTCTAAGGTGAACCTATCACAGGGTTTTCTGTGGCTGAGAGTGTGTGACATGCCAAGATCACCCAGTGGGTTTCTGTGGATAGGCAGAGAATTGAACCCTTGTAGAAAGGCAGCTTTGTGAAAACTCCAGTACTCAAACTGCTACATCACAGTGGTTCTCAAAGACAGTGAAGGGTTGATATTATTAACCAATTTCAGATTGTCAGAGAAGGAGAATTACAAATGGAAATATATCAAAATGATGATGCAAGTGCTGCAATAAAGAGTAGCAACAACAAATCTTACACTAAATATGGCCTTGAAACAACCACTTTTCTAAGATTTCATTAATCACTTCCAACTAAACTGGCTAGTCAAGGCTTGGAGCTCAGAGATGATTTGTTTCTGAATTTCCATAAACTATTTCTATGATGGCATCCATCAGACAATATTGTTCCTATGTAATTAGTTGCCTAGCAATGCCATGAAGCACAAGCAGTAGTCTACTCTAAATGATAAGCCAATGTGTCAGCTGCATATTACTTTTTACAACTGTTGTCCTCCTACACTTTTTACTGAGATAAAATCAATTCCCTTTGCTGAGGTCTATGCAATCCTGTATTTGAAAGCAAGATTCACTATATTTAATGGAGCTTACTCCCTTGAATATTGAGGACTGCAGCCTTAAACTGTAATTCTGTGCACTTTCACCTAAGACTAAACTGCATTGAAGTCAGTGGGACTTAATTCCAAGTCAACACGCATTAGATTCTTCAGTGGAGCTATCTTGGAGCATTTTTAAAGCAAGTTGACTCAACATATAAAGAGAGGAGTATGCTAGCCCCTCCTGTTCCCTCATTTCTGTGCAGAGCACTAAGTCTGACAAATATTCTTTGTTACACTGGAAGCTCTCCCCATGATTAGGGACATTTGATGGTGGAGTGATGGCATACAGATTCTCCATACAGAGCAGAGTTGTCTTCAGAATCATCTCTATTCACGTAAGGAGAACAATGGAACTGATCAGGGGGGAGTAGATGTAATGCACAATCCCTTGCCTGCATGATGAACCAACATGCTTTCAATAGTGCCTGAATGAGGCTTACATTTTAGCACGATGTGGTTTGAAGTCTAGAAGGCCGGTGTTGCTTTCTAATGTTGTGATGGTGAAGCTGGAACATGCACTCATCTCTCATAGTAATAATGTAACCTGGACTTTTCACAAAGCTGCCTTTCTACAAGGAGATCTACAACTCCCTCTACATTAAAAACAACACCAACACACAATGATATATTTTTGAACAAGGCATTCAGGCCTATAGAAGAATTATCTTCATCTAGAGTAAGCATTTATTTACCAATTTATTGAGTGTTTTAGTTCATTCCTTAAAAGCAACAGTTCATGAACAGTTCATTAACAAAATCAAAAGCTTTTAAACTGGTTGATAGAACAAACTAGTGATTTTTCTCAAGAATGAAATGTTTGTCTTTAAAAGGTTGAAGGAGACTACAAGTATTCCTTTAGTAAACCAAAATAATAAGCATATAAAATCACTGAAGGTATATTTCTGTATCAGTTCTATTACCCCAGCTTTAGAAAGCAGAACTCCGCCTTCTTGTACAAGTTAGAAAATCTATCTGCTGGTATCAGTTCTGTTCTGTTTTTATCTCCTCTCAGATACTCACTTCCAATTAAGCTTTCACATATTTCTGACTTTCTTGTGTGTGTGATTATGTGATTCTGCTGAACTTAATTTATTGAAGGTTCACACATTTATGACATGCATGCTGTGACATTTATTGTCCAAACTGAATAAGCCCTACTGTGGATTTAGACAATTTGCCATCTAGGGTAAGAGTATTAACCAACGTCACCTGAATGCATCAGCAAACTGTTAACAATGAAAAAGCATTTTATATATAAGAGGAGGGAGAAGAAGACGAGGAGGAGGAGCAAGCAGCAACCGCAGAAGCAGCATCATAATATTGCCCAAGAAACTGAGACAATGTCTTGGGACTTGTGTATAAGTACAGTGCATGAAGTTAATGTGCAAATATTAGGGCTACATTTACAGTTTAGTGTATATTTTTCTTCCAGGACTGGCTCCAGTTGCCCAGAGCTTGATGTAACTGTACTTCTAATTTTTGAACCTGCCATTCTGTCACCCCTAGAATATTTAGAATAAATTGTATGCTTTTTTTGCACAGCATAAACAAATAAAGATTTTTTTCCATAGGACTTGATAGGATCGTGTTTCCTTAGGAGTGTCCACAAGACAGTTCTTCCCTGATCACCAGTCCAATATAGGAGCTATAGGGATGTCTCCTGTCACTTTACCAAATACTTTTGCAATTGGGAATGCCTGATAGATAACAAAGGAAATCAGTTGGCCATTAGAGCAGTGTAGTGCTGGCTGAGTCCAATAGTCCTATTCTTGCTAGGACTTTGTCAAAAGTTTAGGAGTTCCATTTGTTAAAAGTTTATCGTTTCAAAATTCTGTAATCAGTAGTACCATAAATTGTTAAAATTTACTTAATTCATTGTTAGCTTCTTCAGTCCTTCCTTTTCCCTGAAAAAAATGATCCATTGTCTTAATGATTTCATATCTTTTTTTATAAATTAGTAACTAGATACTGTCAAACCTAGCACTTGAATTACAAAGGAGCTTCTTCTATTAGTGATGATGATAGCACACACAGCTGCTTTTCAGATTTTCTGTGGAAAGCAAATAATTCAAACAGGATGGGGGAAATAACACATGTAGCCTGAAGAATTCATTAAGTGTTTCTCTACCTTCCCCCTTCAATAATTCAAGAAGTAAATTTCTTCTACATCTAGCCTTTTTCAATGAGTTATGTACAACATTAACTTCAACATTTTATAAATATTTTATAAATGTTTGTGCTTGACATCTGAAGACAGAAGTACCAGTGTGGCTATGGAGGGCTTAAGTTTGAGCAAGGTATTGCAAAGTAGAAACATTACTGGAACAAACTGTAATCAAAAGATGAAATTTTCCTTTGGTTATCTTCTCCACCCCAGAATGTATTTCTTCCATGGTGACTTTATTATTCCCCCTCCTCTGGCATTAATTCTAAGCAGAGTGAGCATGGGACCTGGCTATATGGCAACAGTAGGCTCTGAATGCTTTAATTTTCCAAAATCCAGACAGTAGTGATACCTATTTCTTTCTGAAGAGTCACACAACCTTATACTTCTTTCTGAGGAGTCAGAGCATTTAAAGAACTTGTCAGGGCCAAGTTAGGTATGACATTTGTCTTGTAATTACCCTTTTTTCCTCCTAAAGTTAAATACTGGCACAAGACGTTAACAAAGATCAAGAATATAGGGAGCATGGGTCTTTACACCTACTATCTGAAATGGGAGGGAAACTTTCACTGTCATCAGTGGGAGCTGCCTTCTCACTGCAAACTGGAGTCACAGAGCAGATGAGGCATGTTCCAGTTCTGTTCTTCATGTCCCATACACTTCTGATTCGATTTGTATCCTATTTCCTTGCAAAATATGAGGGACATATTTTGAAACCTAACGGTTCAGCTCTTTCTTGTTTCACTTTATTTTCTTTGTATTGAAAAATATCTCAATGGCTAGAAAGAAATGAATGCCTTTCCTTGTAAATCTGTAACAAGGGTGTTAACATCTAAGAAATCATGCAGAACCATACCCATGCACTGCAAAAATACTGCCAGGGAAGACCTGCTTTTACTGGCTTCCAATGGACAAGAAGCCAGTGAAGTAGGTGTCTGGTGCAGAGCACTGTGAAGCCAGGCATGGGGGGATAAAGCTTGAGAGTTATAAACTCTGTCTGTTCCCCCTACACACGCTCTGCAGACATCACTGTTGCCCTTTACCAAATACCAATTTTGGACTCTTACTCCCAAGGCCTTGCAGTGCTTGGATCTTCAAGGGGTTAAAATTGGTACTCATTCATTTTGGATTGGGGCTGCTTTTATGGCTTTTGCCATGGGTCTGGGTCTGTGATCAATCCAGTGTATTGGGCACTGGAGATCCTTGGCATATGAGATATATCTGATCTCTCAAGTTTTGAATTGTATTATTTTGTCTACTAATGCTACTAATGTTGTTGTCTTTTTCAGATTCTAGATTTTGTGTGGAGAGGCAGTGGATCCTAATCTGTGGCCATAGTATAGTTTACAGGGCAGTGCATCAGGCCTGCAAATGCCATTTTGGTACTCAGCTAAAGCTGAGCAATCAGGCCATAGTAGATTGGTTTGGGACATCATTGGCATGACTCGTTGTCTCTGTTGTTTGGGGAGCACAAGGGGCTCCTCCTCATATTTCCTCTTTCTTCTGGGAGGGAATGAGCTAGGTTTGCTGAAGGGCATGAGTTCTGGATCATACAGAATAGATGGCCAAAAACAATATTGATATGGTCAGTCATTTTGCATTGCCTGGTTTGTCTGGGAGAGAGTGATCCCCAGTGCATTGATACAGCCGAAAGAAGTGCAAATAGGGAGATTTAGGCTTGGGTCACTTTCTTCCACATTTCACTATAGCTTTTTAGGGACCTGAGCTCTACAGAGCTGGTGGCATCTCTTTACCAGAGGAAGGTATGGAGTACAGTGAACATCTTGTCACACTTTTAGTGAAAGGGAGGGTTCTGGAACTGCATCTTTAGTTCCTAAGACCTATGGAAGAAGACTACCTTTGGGGCTGGCCTGGGGTCTTCTCCCTCACTTAAACTCCTGCAGCTTGGATGGGTGTTCTCAGGTCTACCTTCCAGTAGACGGCCACATGAGAACAATCCAGCTAAAGGATTACACCAGGGCTAAAGTGATTCACTCAGAAGAAGGTTGAGGAGGCTGTGACATCTGGCCTCAGCTTATTCCACACTAGGCCTACTCTTCTCCCTGCTGATTTCCAGGTTCAACGCTGTCAAATAGATTCTAGGTTAAATAAAGTGATCTTTTTCAACCCATGTTTTTCTTGCAGGTCTTGTTATTCCATGGTGGGTCAGCAAATTTTCTGGAATAATTTTTGAAGTATTAAGTACTTTTTATTTTTAAAGAAAATCTTATCAGAGTATCGCTCATCTGAATTTACATTTTCTTATGTAAGTGTTGCTTATTTTCATCAGCTGTTATTATAAACACAACTTCTATAAACTGAATACTTTTTGTTTGTGGAAATCTTGAAATACATCTGTTTGTGCTTTTTCCCCCAAAATATGTCCATTCATTTGAAAAACCAATATTGCAGATAAAGACCTTTATTATTGTTCTTCAGACATGTGTTGAATTAGTTGATGGTGGGGTATCAATATTACTCTTATTTTCTTTAACTTCATTCAGAGGTGAGTTGTTACCAATCTGGCATTTGAACACTTGCTTATAAGCCTTCCTAAAATTCTCAGAAAGGAATGCATATATAATAGGATTCACAGAAGAATTGCTGTAAGCCAGGCAATGTGCTGTCACTCTGAACAGAAATGAGGCTTGAGTCAGGGGGAAGTCTCCAAATTCCGCCCAGAGGTGTACAATGTGATGTGGTAACCAGGATATCCCAAAAACCACCACAACAACCAGGACTGTTTGCGCTGTCTAGGAAAGAAAATATAAAGAGTAGGTTATTTATTAGCAATTGATCACACAACCCTCACAGTGTAAATCTGAATATCATTAAAAGTCCATTAGGAAAGTAATTAAAAGTGAAAGGCTATGTCTACAGTATATTTTTATACATGCTATCCAACTATATTGAGCACAGTGTTAACTGAGTAAACAAAGTTCAGGTATTAAATTATGATAAGAATCCATCTGTTAAGTCAAACAATTACTAGGACAGTAATTCTAAATTTATTCACTAGGGAGTAGTAGGGATGGAAAGACTATTGAAAAACATTGGAAAAATTGTTGAAAAAAAACTTTTTTCTAGTATTGAGAAACACAAGAAACAGCAGAAAAAGCTGTTTCCTACACTGAAAAAATGCTGTGCTTGGGAAGTTATTCTGTGCAAAATTTGAACATGGTGATTTGCACAGAAAACAGCACTTACTGTGCATGCAAAAGCTTTTCCTGTGCAGAAAATGTTATTTTCTGTGCAAAAGAGCCACACATGAATTTTGCACAGAATAAACCCTAAATTGTGAAGAGGCTTTCAAAACTGTGTGGTTTTAGAAGACTAACTTAGAGTGGGGAGAAAATTCCTATGAATACTTATTGCTTCCTTCAAGAAGAAATTTAGTGAAGAATTACATCCCTAGGGAGTAGAGACCAAAGTATTCAGAGAAAACATAATGGGTGTTTCTACACCACATGGTTATATCAGTTTTGTACCACTTTAATTGTCATGGCTCTGTCCTAAGGGATGGCATGAAACAGATATAATGGTGTAATGCAGATATACCTGTACTTAGGATTGTGCTATAGAATATTTATCTTTCTGTTAATCTATTACAGGTAAGCCCTGCCCTAACCTGGAATTTTGGAATTACTTAGATGATAAGCTGTGGGAAGAGGATTCCACAATGAACCAAGCAGCCTTCTTAACAAGATATAGTAGATATAGGGGGAAAAAAGATACACCAGTTACCTGAGTGCCTGGATGGCTGTCAGATAGCCCATCACTCCCAGGGCCACAGAAACAGCACAAATAAGAGCTCAAAAGTTCAAAACCTAGTCATAAGAATGGGTATTTTATTTTAAAATGAATTTCTAATCTCTAATTTTTGAAATTCACAAATCTCATGTTTGCTGATGTTATATTTCATATCTTTGTGTTTTTGAAGGGAAATTCTTGAGTGATTACACAAAATAAACAAAAATAGACTTCTGATGTCACCTTGCTTATACCAATAATATTATAAAAAGTGTAGAGTTGTGCTAGAATAAGATGTTGCAATGTATTTTCAGAACATTATGTAGAAACTATTACTGCTGATGGAACCATCTGTCTTAAGTATCATAAATTTTAGGATCCAGAGGGTCAAACTGTGTCATCAATTACATTCAGAGCCTCATGGTTTTTTAATAAGTGAGGCCAAATGTAACAGAATTAGAAATTAACTTTCTTTACAGTTATACATAAAAGAAATATAATTTGTTTCAGCTAGATTAATAGGCATAAAAACTGTTTCTTATCAGAAAGTGCTATAACAAAGAGCTGATTTTCCCTTCCTCATTGAAAATGTATGTTACAATCAAAGCCTTTCAGATTAAGATTTATTTTGTTGCTTTTATTTCTTACCCAATAATATACCCATAAACTGTAGTCAAATGACTGATGCTATAACCTATTACAGTGAAATACTGAGTATATAAGGAGAGAGATTATATTTTCAAGTATTTTTTTTACTCCAGAAAACAATCTAACCAGCATCAAGAGCCTAAATCGGTCAATTTATGAAAGCCTGATGGTTCAAAAATGCCTTAACCTGCTATCAGAAAGAGAGCAAGGCCAGGGGCATCTTGGCTCTCTAGCGAGGGAGTTCTGAAGTCTGCGAGCAGCCACCAAGAAGGCATTCACCCTTGTTCCCATTTCACTATTATGAGTAGGCAGGCTGCCACTTGGAACAGCATCTTAAAATGGTTACCAGTGAGCATTGTTTTGTCATTGATAATGAGCTTCCTTAGCGTGCCATGAAATGAAACTCCAGTCCCTGAAAAGTACCTATATGCGAGCTAACTCCCCACCTGGTTCTACAAATGGTGGCTGCAGAACCCACCCAGAAGCAGACTCATGAATAAGTAAAAGGTCTGATTTTTCTATTTTCACATTCTCAGCCATCATTATTTATGTGTTACCTTTACGCATATATTCAGTAAATATGCAAATAACTATACAAAATCAAAAGTTGCAGAGGAAACAAAATGACAGCGCATATTAGTAGGAACGGAGAGGTATCAGTGATCATGTCTGTTCCTCCGTATCTTCAGATAAGACACGAAAGATGAAAAGACTGCTTTGGCCTTAATGCAAAGAAGGAAATATTTTATTAGTGTCCTGAATTTATTTGATTGTACAGTTACTGATATGCAATGTAACATTAGTCTCTGCTTTTAATAATTTATTCTGTGTGGGGGACAGATATAACAGGAATTTGATTGGTCTTTTTTAATAATTCTTAGTGCTTCCCAGGCTATTTTCAAAATGCCAACATTTATTAGCAAAAAGATTTAATGGTTCCTGGGATATGCTGGGATATGTCAGAAATTATGGTATTGGTCTTGATGACAGCATATACTAACATATCTTAGTAAATGTCATCTTTTATTGGTAAAGAATGGAAATGAGTAACATCAGGTCATTAGCAGCCTTGAAATTTACCTGCTTATGTATTTAAATGATGTCAGTTCTAGGCTGTATCCCCTAATAAATCCACAATGATGTACAAAAACATTTCACTGGGAAATTAATTAGGACTTTGAACAGTGCTCTCTTATGAATATCTGTATAAGAAGTAAGTCCTATTAAATTTAGTTACAAGATATGACTCTGTGTCTGTGTGTCTAAATGTACGCTTGGCAATACCTCAGACCATTTCTGCACTAGACTATTATAGTGCTATTATTCCACTTTCAACATGCTACAGAATCCTCGGGTTTGCATTTGGGGGGGGGGCTTCAAAGGCCCCTCCTTAAACTACAAACCCCAGGATTCCATAGCATGTTGAAGGTGGAATAATAGCACTACAACAGTCTAATGTGGAAAGGGCCTCAGTGGGACTTAACTTCTCTGTAGTTCTTCATAGGACAGAAATATAATGGAGTTGTTTGCAAATCCAAATCTTGATTTTCCGTGAGATAGGTTCAGGGATACACAAATATAATGGCAGCAATAATGTTATAATCTCTGATGCTTACCTTTTTAAAAAAAATAATATTCTATCATTATATTGCAAATCATTTTAACTAGCCCACCACTTACAGTTATCACCAGCTTTGTTAATAGAAAAGCTGTACTGTTTCTCCGTAATTGTTTGCTAGAACATCTGATTAGTGGCTTGAATTTGTCAGGATTTTTAAAAAGGGCGGGGGGGAGAGATCAAACTTTGTTTGTTTCTTCTATGTGACCATCTTAGGGACAACTTGTAACCATCCCAATTAACAGTACATTGTACATCTTAACCTAAATGCCAGCTACCTCCTGCCACATTTGTGTCCAGATAATCACATTATTTCAGACAAGCATTTCAACATCAGACACCTCCTCCCCTCCCTACTTTTTGGGATTTCTTTTACCATCTTGCTTGGTGAAGAGTTCTGAAGAACTCCAGGGCCTGCACACTACTTTCGGTTAACATAATAAAAGTATTGGCTAAAATACATGAAAAATAGTTTACCTTTTTCTTGGATGCTTCTGATTTCTTTGATATGTTCCTTAGCTTCTTATGAAGATGATTGAGGACCTTCAGAGAAAAATTTGGGTTTTACAAACCAAACAATCCAGTAAAAGCTGCAAACTCTTGATCAAAAAATGCATGCAAGTGGATGACATGCACCAAGTACAGTAGATTTTTTTTTTTTACATTTTTCCTAAGTGATGGTTCTAGCCTGCTAAGCATATTAACTTCTCTTTATACGCCTGTGTGTGGAAACAGGGACATATTAGGTAGTGCATAGATTCCAACAATGTGTTCACCATTTTGGGAGCAAAATCTTTTGAAATTAACACATTTTTCTTTCAAAAAACAGTATACTATATCAGAGCTACCATAACATTCTAAGCAAAATGATCACAGGCTGTAGGTTAGTTCTTAACTTTTGCAGCTGACATATGAAAGCTCATAGGTCACATGCAAGTAAACTATAAGTATTATCCCTAGATTTGTGCCCTCTGTGCAATGTAGAAACCCATCTTGATGAGCCTGGGTCAGCTTCTCCTTCCTAAGAAACTCCACAATTTCATGGGCTTCTTGGAGGGAGCAGCAATAGGAAAACAATAGTGACCAAGGCTGGGCTCTGCTCATCAGACCTCGTGAGGTAAGACTTCAGTCAGATCCACAAGGGCTGCATAGAACTATTGTCACTTGATTCTCAGAAGCATTAAGGCTTAAGATGTTGTCCCTTCCTCCATGGTTTCTCTATGGCCCTTTCCACATGCAGGGTGGGTAAACGGGGGGGGCACACGCAGGGACGGAGCTTACCACTAAACGGGTTGCTCCGTCCCCACGGGGAGCGCGCGTTCGCCGCTCCAAACGGCGGCGAATTTCGGCGGCGTTCAGCAGCGCTCAAAATGGCAGCCACCAGCTTCCAGCGGCGCTCTGCCAATCAGAGCAGCGTGCCAGCCGGAAGCCCGCCCCCGGGCAGCTCTGCAGAGATGCGCTAACGCATCCCTGCAGTTCTAAACGGGGCGCGGCGACGGGGCAACGCGCACAAGTCACATAAAAACCACTTGAGAAGTGGTTTTTATAAGACCCACAGCGCCACCCCCGCGGCCGCGCGAGGGCGGTTTGAGGTTTAGAACCTCCCATTTGCAAACTGCCCTCGCGCGCCTCCCGGTGTAGAAGACCTCCTGGGGAGGTCGCCCTAACACGGGCAATATGCCCATGTGGAAAGTGGCTATGAGTCATATGTTTATATATGGTCATTATGACTAAGTGGTTTTGGTATGGGACAGGATCTGGTCTGGGGAGAGGCAGAACCTATATAATCCTTATCTCCAGTTTGGGGGTCCCCCAAGAGACTTGGAGCTGGAGGCCTCAAGGACATAGCTAACTCAGGGGACCATGAGACCTGCCTCACCTCAAAGGACAAGGAAACCATGCAGTAGCTCTCATAAATATGAGATTCCACTTCTGTCAACTCTAGGATTCCTGCAGCAGGTACACTGGAGGAACACAATTTTGAGTAACGAAGTTTTGTGAATAACTGGACCCATTCCCTTTGCTGATCCAAGTCTCATCAATTGTAAATAAAGCTGTGACCTTCTCAATGCCATAAAATATCTGTTGTTCCTTGCTGCATGCGATTGTTCACCATTCATTTCTGGGACTATAATAAAGTTCACTGGGTGAACTTTAACATGGCAATATGAATGCAAACCTACATTGCATCTCCCCAAAATTTGAAAACAGCAGTAAAATCCAAATTGTGTGCAGCATGGACTTAGCCCTTATAGTTCCCCAAAAGCTGAGGACCATGTTTCTTTTCATATCCATTCCATAGAATATATGATTGATCATTATGTCACCTATGTGGAAAAAAGAGAAAGATGAACTGTAACAAATGAGCTAAAATACCCACCAACAGATGCACATGAACATTCAACTCAGTGTGTTTTTTTTCAGTATTGTTTACCTAGTAAACCACATTCCTTTCCTTAGATTTAGATCCATTAATGGGGGAGAGGAATGTGTTCCTTTAGTTTGATTCTAAGGCCCTTTCAGCACGATGTCGCTGTCTCATTTCTGCCACAGGATGGCAGCAGTTGGCAGGTCATGCTTCTGCATGATGTCATCGACGTCCCATTGCCATCCTGTCACTGAGCATCGCGCTTGCACAGTTTTTGCAAAACGGAAAAAAATCTGTTTCACGTCTGCAGTTGTGCAGCGCTCCCATCACTTCTGCCCATGCGGAAGCTGCAGAAGCACATTGGCAACGCTTCCTTATGTAGCGCGGCAGTGGAAGAAGCCCAGCTGTGCTGCAGAAGGAAGACGTGGCGCCATTGCATTCTCTTCCACATGGACCAAGCGAGTGCAGAGGGGAGCATTGCTGACGCGCTCCCTTCTGGACCCGAGACTGCAGCGAGATGATGCAGAAGAGCATCGTTGTGCGGAAATGTCCTAAGTTGTTAGTCATGTATTCACCTGTTGTAGATATAGCTATGATAATTTATACTTGGGCAAGCAAAGACAAAAAATGTATGCCATTGGCCCCAAAACACCAAGAAGTGTGAACAGTCTCTCAATTTCTCAGTTCTCATCTGGTATGCTACTAGTAGTATTATGAGCTATTTCCGCACTACACTGTTACAGTGTTGTTATTCCACTTTCAACATCCTGTGGAATTTTGGAGTTTGTAGTTTACTGAGGCCAAAGAGCTATCTGGCTCAGAGTCTAAATGCCTATTCCTAAACTACAAATCCCAGAATTCCATAGGATGTTGAAAGTGGAATAATTGCATTATAACAGTGTAGTGTGGAAATGGCTATGGTTAGTCAGTCTCGTTGTTTTTTTAACATCTGCCTAGTATCTCATTGTCTTATTCTGTTTTATCAGTTCTGCTTAAAACAATAACATTTTTTCATTCATGACAAGCTCTCAGAAATGCCTAAACAATATACACTTTGCAAGAATTATATTACTAAATTTAACCAAAGCTCCTTGCAAAAGTTCTCCTACAAGTTCCAGCTGGAAATTTTCCTTGCAGGATTAGAGTCTGAAAACACTGCAGGCCAAAAAAACTTTAAATCCGTTTTAAATCACAGACCTATGAAGGGTCTTGCAGAATTTGGTTTTAAAACAGTTTAATAGTACTGTATGAAAGGATACCAATTTATCATACAGGGCTTATTGTTAGGCAGAGACAGCTGCCTTGGGACATGGATTTGGATGCAATGAAAGGGCAACAAATAGTTCTTTTTGTTATTATAATTTTACTCTCAGATAGTAAAATCCCACTTGTTGGACTTTTTGGCCTCTTGTATGAAAGTAATCTGGCCAGCTTTGAGTGCTATGCACCTTGACTTGCGTGTGTTGAAAATGCCATTTTCAGCAGGAAGCATAATGCATTGGGCTGGAATTGCACACATGCACTTACATTTCCCCCACTGTCTCAGACTCAAGGACACCTATAGTTCCATTCAACTGATTAGCAGTAGGGGGAGCAGTGAACCAGCCCTCTTTGGTCCTCCACTGTAAAGTTCTTCAACCATTCATACCATTTATGGTCCCTCTCCAGAGCTGCAGAGAAGAGACCAGAAAACAGCCAATAAATGGGAGTGAGTATTTTATAAGAACTAGGAAATGGGGGAAAAGGTAAGTTAATCCAGTATATTTCCGTTCCTTCCTTTTATTTGGAGGCTCAGCCTCAGTGTTTACAAAACAGCATATTTCATTAGTTCTTTTTCTATCCATGGAGAGATTGTGCTCATAACATGGTTGTTAATTGCCATCAAGTTGACTTTGACTTATGACAACCCTATCAATAAGAGACCTCCAAGTTATCCAATCATCAATAGCCTTGCTCAGCTTTTGCAGAGTCAGGGCCTTAACTTCCTTGTTTGACTCTATGTATGATATGGTCTTCTTTTTTTCCTACTGCCTTCTGCCATACCAAGCATTATTATCTTTTCTAGCAAGTCATGTTTTTTTTATGTGTATCTATCTATCTATCTATCTACCTACCTACCTACCTACCTACCTACCTACCTATCTATCTATCTATTTTTATTGGAAATTTTTCCATACACACAAACAAGAGAACAAAGAAAAGAAGAACAGAAAAGAAACAATAAACAGAGAAAAAAAGACTTTGACTTCCAACTTTCCTAATGATGGTGATACCTTTTACTGTGTAAGAAAACTTCTCCAATTATATCATATTCAATCACCTCTTGAACTTAACCAATCCTAATAATTATCAAAACCTACAGTTAACATGTTATTCTCTCTTTTCTGCCAAAAGATAATCACAGGTTCCTAGTCATTCAAAAATGATATCAATGATTTTTCTCTAATCAATATTGATACTTTGTCCTTTTCAGCTAAATGAGTCAATTTCAGCAAACAATCTTCGTTTGTTGGAATTACGTTTCCATTTCTGTGTATGTATGAATCTTACTGCTGTGCTCAGATATCCTAAAAATCTCCCATGTCTGTCCTCCATTTGGTCATCCAATAAATACAGTTCAGATTTCAATTGCATATTAATGGCCATTTCCGCACGGGGCAAGGGAATCGCCCCGTGCCGCTACTTACCGGATCTTCTGGCTCCCCGGTCCAGTCCAGGCTGCTCTGGAGCAGTGTGTGGTCATAGATCCGCACTGCTCCAGCATCCAAAATGGCGGCTTCCGGCTGGTCATGTGTCCCAAACAACTGCTGAAGCTCGCCAGCCTAAAGCCCGCCCTCCACAGATCACAGGCTTGCATTGGTGCGAGCCTGTGAATCTGCACCAGAGAGCAGGCACGCAGTGGCGCGCTCCGGGTTTTTGAAAGACTGGAAAAATCAGGTCTTTCTAAAGCACACTGGAGGACCACTTGGGGTCATTCCGGAGCGACTGAGGTGCGGATCTACAGTAAGTAGTCCAGACCCAGTCCACTCCAAGGTGCAGACTTTCTCTGTGGAGGACACACTGCAACATTTTTATTACCCCGTGCAGAAATGGCCAATGTTTGAAATCTTCTGAGTCAGGCTATGTATTTGTCTCTAAAAAATTTTGCCTTCTCACAAGTCTACCAGATATGGTAAAATGTCACTACTTGTCACTCACATTTCAAACATGTCCTAGAAGCCCCTTTATGCACTTTGGCCAATTTTTCTGGAGTCAAATATCAATGGTACATCATTTTATAAAAATTCTCCTTCAGATTATAATTTTAAGTAAATTTAACTCCCTCCAACCATATTTTCCCATTGTTACAACTATATATTATGTCCAAAGTTCTGATCCCATTTTAACATATAACATTTAACTTACTCCTCGTCCATTTCAGTTTTTTTTTAAACTTTGTATATCTTACCAATCAAATGTTCATCATCCATGCATAACTGCATCTCAGATTCTGGTATGTTCTTTCCAAAACCTTATCCATTTTAAATCTTTCAAATATTTTGTCTATGAGAATACCATTGAAATCTGTAACCCTCTGTCAATAACTTTTCATTTGAGTTGATTCTATACTGTTCTTGATCATACTTCAAAAGATCCTGGTAAGTTACCCACTATTCTTTGCTGTTATTTCCTTTATAGAGAAGCATTCTTGTGTTGAAACCCACAAAGGCATCTTAAAGCATAACCTATTCCATATTTTTAACAGGGCACATCTCACAAAATGATTCCTTCATAGCTGCCCTTCCAAGTCATAGTCTTCTTAGGATTCCCATAATATAATGCTTTTTAAAGAATAATGGTTACTGCAAGTGAACATTTGAACTGAAAGAGCAGCTTTATTTCCAGCTACTTTTGACTGTTTATGACACTGCAACTAAAGCAGCAGTCTAGTAAAGGCCATTAAAGCATAACCATGAGGATCTGGACATTTGCCACTGAAAGGACCATGTATCATTACTGAAAATGGTAAAGGTTTTTGCTTATAAAAGTAGCTAAACACAATCCAACAACCATCTGAATTCAGTCCTTGCTCTATAGCTCTCTTTTACTGGCTTCCTTTCTGCTCTAATCTCCCAGACACAGCTAGGAAACATCAGTATTAATTTTTATTGTGAAGAGAGAAGCTGGGCAAGCCTGATTAAAGCCAGCCATCACAGTTCAGGGAAATGCTATGAAGAGAGTCCTACCAGGGAGGAAAGGATACAAAGTGGATGGTTGTCTATAAAAAGAGAGACAAGAGTCAGATAGTGAAAATAGAGTTAGGGAGGTCAGAGAGAGGATGATTATTTGAATTAGTTTTTGGGGACTGAGTTCAGGAAAGAGTTCAGGGATTTCTTGTTTAACTTACTTGTTTTATAATCAATTTTTTTAAAATCATTTATGTTTTATTTTCTATAACTGTATGTGGTTGTTCACCTAAGAACTGATAAGGAAACTGGTCACACTTTCCATACTGAAACCACTGAACAACACAGCCACTTGCCCATAACAGGAATCATCTTGAGGCCTGAGTAACAGATCCAGAGAGGAATCTCGAGAATGAAAAGGGCACAGTAAATGACAGAAGTCCAAGGGCCAGACTGGAAAGAGATTCCATCACCCTTAGTAACACTACCTTGGAACTGAATCCATCAGATTTAATTGTTGCAGTGAAAAATTACTCATTTGTTCTGCTGATTGTCAATAATGCAATAGTTTTAATTTTTTTAACAAAGAGTAGATATTACTCAAAATGATATCAAATGGTCAAACGCTCTAAATTCCCTCTCTACTGATCATCATTTGTGATCATTATTCAACCCATTAATGTGATTGATGTAAATGATCTATCTATCTATCTGTCTGTCTGTCTGTCTATTACTGATTGTTTTTAATAATCTAGGGGTAACAAACTAAGCCAAGATTGTACATCACTTTCTACATTTTGTAACATTATGAATCCATAACTATGTTGCAGAAATGCACTGAAATCCTTTTAATGAATTGCGAAGATGCACAACTGGGTACCAGCAAGAGTGTTCCAATATGAATCAGGTGATCCTGATGTGTACTGGGAACTTCTGATGCATACTGGGCACTTTCAATGCACAACAGGCACTTCTGATGCACACTGGATACTCCAGTTGTGCTCTGGTGCACTGTCCATTTGGGCTGAGGAAGATCAGTCACTCCACTGGCTACCAGTACACAATGGATGCCCATGGGCGAATATGGACATTGTGCCATTACCCAGTTCTATTCCCAGCACATGTAAGTCCACTTATGAAGATGTACATCCCATGCTGAATTCCAGCCCTAATTTTAAAATAATTATTTCAATACTTTCATCCCATACTCTCATCCCAGTGGAGATGCACAGAAACAAGTATTTTTCCTGAATTGATGTTCGGTGACATAGTTTTTGAAAGGAGAGAACACGGTTCTAACATGATCAGAAGTTGTAGCACCTGATCCAGACTCCAGGTTTTATACCCACAAGTGTGTAACACATTGCCGGAGGTGTGGGAAACCACTCTATTTTGCTCTTCATCTGAACCAAAAATAAATGCTAGTTTCCTAGTATGTATATCCAGTCATATCTTAATCAAAGTCATACAATAGCCTCCCTCCTATCCAAGTTTTCACTTTCTGTAGTTTCAGTTACCCATAGTCATTGTGCTCTGAAATTATTAAATGGAAAATTCAAGGAATAGATGATTCATAAGTTTCAAGTTGCATGCTGTTCTGAGCAGCATGATGACAACTCGCATGTCTCGTTCCATCTTGCCCAGGACATGAATTATTCCTTTATCCAGCATATCCCCCACTGATAAGGAGAGACCGCTGTACTCAAGATTGTCTCAGTCAGAACCAAATAAGATCAGATGAGAAAGAAATAAGTTACTTCACTGGATATTACTACTTGCCCTGTCCATCTAACATGCAAAATAAATTCTCAATAATATGTTCAGGAATTTAATGATGCAATCCAAGTAAACTGGGGGATTATGTCCCACAGAAAATCTTTGATGGGTGGTAGCTTCCATGTCTTTGAGGTGGTGAATCCACTCTTGGTCTTGGCCTAGATATTAAAAGAGCTATACAAGATGTTCAACCCTATTCCTAAAAGAGTTTCAGCACGTTGGATAGCACCTTTAAAGTTTGGACTGAAAGTCAAAGCAGATAAACTGCTTTGCCGACATAGAAGCCATCAGCTGCCTCAGCAGCATCTGCGGGACTTAGATTCAGATAGATGGGATTGTGCTCTTGAGGGAAGTAAAGAAATTGTGTTTTTTTTTATGGCATGAAGGATACATTCATCAAACTATCTCACCAAGATTATAAAAATGATGCACTGAATGATGGGCAATTGAGAAAATTAAGGAACACTACTTCAAAGCCTCCTCTAGAGGTTTAACAAAATTACTGAGATGATTTTCTACACCTCATGCCTCACCACCATCCATTTACTCTTTGTTCTCAAGCTGCATGTTAATATTTTAAAAGCATTCTATCTCAGAGGGGAGCGGGGGAAGAAATTCTAGCATAAAAGTATCATTGATCCTAGTTCTGTGTGCTTTTTATATACAGATACTTTTATCCTATCCTTTTCCAAGAGGAAAATAAAAATGGATAGTCCTCACTGACCATGGGTTTTCACAAGTTTTTAAAATGCCCAGAAGTAGAAGAAACATGCAGGAAAGAAACGGGGTAAGTTGAAAGATGAAGAATAAATACTTTTCATTGATAAATTAATATATAAATAAGCTTCAATTACAGTACCACAACCAGATTCATCAAAAAGCTGACATCCTTATTTGTATATTCCTATTACATCTTTAAATTGCCCTTTGCATTTTGAAGTATGGTGAGGGAGTAATGAATAAGAGACAACTGTTGGGAGCACCTGCTGCCTCTGGTGGTCCTCTTTCCTTCAAACACTGTCATACATTGGGTCAATACTGAAAAGCTTCCTCTAGCAGAAGCAGAAAGAATAACTGTAGATCTGACTTATGATATTGAAAGAGATGCTTGTTTCAGTTCAGCTTGTAATACTAGCATAGAAACTACACTGACCAGAAAGTTCATGGAATGTATGAAAACCAGGAGGGAGAAAAAGTGGTGTATTTGTCCAGAAACTATAGGGGGTCTTGAAAGCTATGGACTCTTTCCCCAGAAAAATACCTCAAAACATATGCACACAAAATTTGGCTAATACCTTATACTAATGTATTCAAACACTCAGAAAAAGTAAGTTTTTAACCTTACAACTCACAGTGACGGGGAAAATCAGTGCAATATGAAGGAAATCATTTTTAAAAAGTCATTTTTGTACCCAGTCCATAAACCCCCACTATAGATGATACCTTTTTACAAGTGGCAAGGTGTGAGGAAGCTAAATAATATTAAAGGATGGGGGCCAGGATAGTATATGACATTTTAAAATTAATTCTTTATCTATAGTCTATTTTGGGACTATGTAACAATGCCTCCCTCTGCTACTAATAAAGAACCAATAGAACTGTCCGTATGAATATGTCCATCTGCCCACACCCATGCACACATGCAATTATATATGTATGTGTGTGTGTGTATATATATATACACTAAGCTCTGAAAAAATATAGATTGAAAAATGCTCTGAAAAAAAGCTCTGAAAAAATACATACTAAACTCTGAAAAAATACAGTTTGAAAAAGGCAAAAAATTATTCAGAATTTTGGACCTAGTATACAATTCTATGCATAAATATCATTCAATATCATTTCCATTATTGATGGGAAATAGTAATCCAGTATAATAACCATATATATATATATATATATATATATATATATATAAATGGTTAGTTCCAATCAACTTCATACATTTAGGATAAGACCAGCCCCCTAATTTATTTTCTGAAGATAAACATTTTGTAAATATGCAGCTTTGGATCATGTTTGTTTTTTGGAAGAAAGATTATTTACAAAATAAAAAGAATACATTGATCAGAGTATTTTTTTTTACATTACTAATACTTTCTCTTCTGCACCTTCTGTAAGACATTAATAACACATGACAGGCTCAAAAATAATTTAAGCCAAAAGCAAGTAATTATTGATTTCAAAAAGGCAATTATTGTTCTTATAGATTCTATTTGTTTTAGAATTCCTGTTAGAAATCTTCCTTTAAATTAATGTATCAATTCAGTTTATTCACAATAATTATAGAATAACTTATTCTCAAAGTACAATTGAAGCAATCATATAAACCCAATACAGTTTGAACTTCCCTTTTCATAGACATTTACTCATATTAGAGTTCCATAAAATCTTTGCACTAGATAATTGTAATGTCAAAGGTGTTGATCTAATTGAGGTGCAGGAATTGTTCAGCCTTCCAGATGTTGTTGAGCTGCAACTCCTACTGCTGCAACTCCCAGTGTTCATCAGAACTGGCTATGATAGCTAAAGCTAGGAGTTACAGTTCAATAACATCTGCAATGTGGTAAAATTGCTACCTCAGTCTAATTGCTAGCTCCAGTTTGAACACACCCATCAAATCAATAGGAACTTGGTAAGTCAACACTTGCCAAATTAGCTTACATTTCCACTGATTCAATGAAGGTTCTCTAGCTAGGGCTAGCCAATAGATTTAGGCCAAAGTATCCAATAGAAGACACGACTCATACTACTAGAGGTAGAAGGCAGTAGGAAAAGGAGAAGAACACATTACATATGGATAGATTCAATCAAGGAAGCCATAGCCCTGAGTTTGCAAGACCTGAACAGGGCTGTTGACGACAGGGTGAACTGGAGGTCTCTCACCCATGGGGTTACCACAAGTCAAAGTCGACATCAGTTAATAACAACAACAACCCACCAACCAACAAAAGAATTTTAATTCTGCTTAACATGGCCCAGTCATTGCTATTAGAGTTTACAGTATTGTGGAAACAGAGCGTTCTTCTTATTTCAGGGAGAGAATGTTTAGATATCACCCAACACACATCCATGAAAAGCTACAGCAAAGGCTCAGGAGGACTCAGCCTGAGGAAAAAAAAACTGGTCATCCTCTCGTTGACTAACAGAATTCCATGTTGCACATATGGAGGAACGGTCTTTGTACCTTGCCATGTATTTGTTTTTCTTATTAACTTTGAGTATATCCTCCTGCTGTAAAATTCTACACTAAGAAAGCAGAGCTCAAATTAACAGCTGTGTTTGGAAGTTGTAAGAGTCAGTGTGGTGTGGTGTTTTGAGCACTGGAATATAACTCTGGAGAACCAGGGTTCAAATCCTCACTTAGCCATGGAAGCCCACTGGATGACCTTGGGCCAGTTATATTCTCTCAGCCTCAGAGGTAAGCAAAGGCAAAATCTACTCTGAACAAGGAAAATCCTGTGATAGGTTTGCTTAAGTTCCAACAAGGCAAAAACAACTTGAAGGCACACAACAACAACAACAGCAACACAGAACATTCAAGGTTATTAATCAATATTTACAGAAGCTGCAATAGTCCAGCACTTTGTACATGGGGAAGAATTCTGCATAGGCATTGAGGTCTCTTCATAGAGAAGAGGCATGGCTGTACCATTAAGCAAACTGGGACAGTTGCCTCAGGGAGACATCGTAGGAAACATTAGTTCTGGGAAAGAGAGTCGTATATGCCACCTGCGCTACTTCCACTGCCTATGCCACCCAATGGTCCCAATTTGGCAGGGACTTCTCTGGTAGTGAGTAATGTGAGCCTGTCTGTGTATCTGTCTGTGTCTGTTAATCAGACAAGAGCTTGAAAAGTTTGCTTTTGGTAAGTAAGCCATTCCTATTACTTGCTTTAGCATTTGAAAAGTAATCCATTCCTACCAAGCAATTGTTTAACTAAAGTAAATTATGGGGGCGAGAGAGTTTTCTATGCATGTGGATAATAGATTTAAAATATTCCTTATTACCAAAGGGTGAATCCACAGAAAGGTTGAAATTAAAGTGAAGATGCCACTCCCCCAATTCTTGTTGAGCCACTCCATCCATATAGTGGTTAAATATAAATACCTGTAGCATTTTCTATGGGAAGTCTCTCAATAGTGGAACCAAGGCAAATTTAATTCCTGCTTGACAACATGAACAGGAATATTACTGAATGTAAACCTTCTATTGATTTTGATATGGGGAGTGGGTCCATGTAGGCATAAATCAACAAAATTTTATTTTCTACACATTTAGATGGATTCAATATCATCTGAGTTTTCCTAATTATCAATAACTCTTTTAATGTTATTGCTTTTAAATTTTATAACTGCTAAGTTATGGGTGTAATAGCTGTTTATCCACTGACTCTGGCAAGTAGGTATTAATCGTAGGAATCCAGGTAGGAATGTTTTCTGAAAGTTAGCTGGTGGATGGGGAAATTAAGCCAGAAATATCTAAGAGAGTAACATAAGGCAGACAGGCTAACAGAAAAAAAATCTGGCCAAATAACTCTCACGGGCTTAATTGCGCAACTGTGTTAAAGATAATTATACTTGTGGCTCCATTCTAGGATATCTTGTGCCCACAATTAAATTTAGAATAGGCATAACAACCACTGCAATAGAGCATTAGAACCCATTATGTTTTAATAATGTTTTATGCAGTGTCAAGGTTACCTAAAAAGAATACAGCAGCTGTTGTACTGATCTTCGGCAAAATTTTTCTATTTAGACAAACATTTGGTTGATGAGATGAGAGCAGGGGGTTGATTTTGATGGCCACTTTGAACAGAGTGTAAAGCCATAGAATTCTGCAGCACGTCTCCTATTATTACATTATGACATTACCCACTGTCGGCCCTACTATTAGACCAGGGGCAGGAAACACATGGCTTTCCTGATTACATCAGCCCTGAACCATTCTTGCCAATGATGAGGGCTGATAGGAACTGGAATAAAGTAAATCTGAGAGCCAGTGTGGTATAGTGGCTTGTACATTGGACTACAACCCTGGAAACCAGAGTTCAGTTCCTCACACAACCGTGGAAACTCACTGAGTGACCCTGGGCATGTCACACACTCTCAGCCCAGAAAATCCTGTGATAGCTTCACTGTAATTTGGAAACAACTAGAAGGCACACAACAACAAATCTGAAAGACTGGCAATGCCCCATTCGTGCACTAGGGCAGCATGTGCCAAGGTACCAGCTGTTTCTCCTGAACTTTCCAAGTACTCCCATCTGTCGGCGGGCAGCGGTATGTACTCTCTCTTAAAATGGTCATTTGCTTCAGCTTAAGAACAACACACCACGCTATCAACTGCCAGCTCAGATGCTCTCTGTACAAGCGACAGGAAAAAGCTGCCATGTTGTTCTTGCCTCAGACAGAAAAATATCTTGGTCCAGAAAAACAGTGAAGCAGTTTGCTAGGCAAAACTGCCAGCAGCTTTATGGCTAGTGATTGCGGGAGTGAATTTTCTGCACGTACATTTTAAGCAGTGTTAGACAGCAGCTGAGGCAAGATAGGACGCCAGTTGCTACCACGCAAGCACACAATAGCTATCTGGACAATACTGTCTGCTGACATCAGCTGCCTATACCAATGACATCTATTCAATCAGCATCCCTGCTCTTGCATAGTGCTAATTTGAGTATCACTTTCCTTCACAGATGCCCCCCAGGACTTAAAAGTTATAAGCACTTCATCAGTTGCTTCACAGTAACCACAAGCAGCTTCATCTGGTAAACTATTTCATTGTTATTGAATATGTGACCAAAATCAGCTGGTACAAAACATTATAGATATACCTCAGTTAACAGGGTAAATATGTTCCTAGGCATTACTTCTTTAACAGAAACTTTGATACCAGAGGCAGAAATAACATGGGAAGAACAGGGATGGGTTCTTACACCACGAAAAAGAAGAACAACTTGAACATGTTTCAGCAGGCTTTTTATTCAGAACCAAAGCTAAGCACATATTAAATATCCAGATCAGGTGAGCACTGTGTGAGTAAGCAAAAAAAAAAGCATCTAGAATATTCTAGAGACCACTTCAAGGCTTCTTCCAAAATGCATGCAGGGATTATTTTTTCCCTTTCAGTAGTCTGCACTTTTCTAATAGTCTCTATTTTCGTGGCCAAACATATAGTTGTTGTTGTTTTTTTAATACACTGTTACTAGCTGGTGAGACTTATATGCTCTCTCCTTGTCTTTCTGATTTGCTAGTCATGCATGTAAAGACACACATACGACTATAGCTGGATTGGCTAGAGCAGAATCCTGCTTTTTCTCTGCTGAAGCTTTATTGCAGGTATGCTTCTGCAGCCCAACACTGAAAGTTTGGGTTTCACCATCCACCCAGTGCTGATGCTGCTAAAAAAAATCTAGCTGGACAAAGGACATGAAAGAAAGAAGGGCTGGGCAAGCATAAAAAGGCTGTGTAAGAAGAAGTTTCCTTCTCAGTGCATTTGTTAACTGAAGTATGCCAGTATACTATATGACAATGTTACCTCAGTCAGAAATGGAAATGCTTAGCTTATTTTAATGCATTCTCCATGTGTAGAATCTTTGCACGGAAAAGAGGACAGTGGGACCATGCTCCAGGTTAGCCCACCTATGTTCAGTCCAGTTCTGTCCCTGGTCTTACTGTCTATACACTAGTGCAGATACCAGTATAGAGAACACCTATGGATGAATATCTGTTGATGCATAGAATCTAAATATTCATAAGACTACACCAAAATGTGACGGTTCACGAAGTATGGATACTAACACAACTGACATCAGAAGCACGGCCAGCAATATGTTTTCATTGCACCTTCTCCAGTTCTACACATGAGAAGCCAATGAATAGCACTAATGTCACTGTTTTCAAGAAGAATCCCACTGAATTCTTGGTTCATTAAAACAATCATTAAAGGTTTCTGGTCCTTTCCAAAATTAAAATAGCAAAATTGTCATCATTTTTATTTTTAAGTGTTCTAGACCTTGTGAGTCTTAAAGATTGTACAGTAACTATGAATGGATGCCACAAATGATTCAATCTGAAATTGAACAATGTAGTGCAAACTGTTTTACAGACAATGACAGTGAAACTGCTGCTGCCTGTGTGATTCAGTAGATGAGTGTTCAACTGTCATAGAAGTGGATGACTGGAGAACCACAGCATATCATGCACAGTTCATTAGTTGTGCTAAAAAGTTTTCCATAACTTTCCCTTTGAGTTTACATGAATAATACAAAGGAAGGAGATGTTGCTGGAAATTAAAGGTTAGTAATGTACAGGTATCCCTCAGTTAACGAAGTAGATTACTTCATTAACTGAAACTTTGGTACTAGAGGCAAAAATAACACAGACAATTAGGGATATGTTCCTACATCACGAAAAGAGCAGTTCAACAAGTATTTATCCAAAACTAAAAATAGGCACATGTGAAATGGGAACAAGCAGGCCAACTAAGCCTTACATAAGGAAACAAAAACATTTTCAACCTCCTAGAGACCACTTGAAAGCTTCCTCCAAAATGTATCCAAGGGCAATTTTATTTTCACCAGTTTCCAACTTTTTTAGGATTTCAGTTTTGGTGGTCAAATTTGTAGATCTATGCCCCTTTTCTTAACATAGTGGAAAGAGCTGGTAAGGCAGACTTATCTGTTTTCCCCTTTTTGCATTTCATGCATGGTCAGTAAGAGAGTGAACTACTGTTCACCTTGCCTGTTTTAGGCAGGCACACACAGCTACAGTAGGATTGGCTAGAGCAGAACCCCGCCTTCCCACTTTAAGCTTCACTGCAATATGCAGACATATTGCTGCAACCTGGCGCTGAAAATCTATGTTTAACATCCATCCCTCCTTCACTTCCCAATGCTAATGCTGCCAAGCAAAAAACAAAAAAACTTCCAACTAGACAGAGGATGAGGAAAATGGGGGCTGGACAGGCATAAAAAGACTTTGTAAAAAGGAGCTTCTTTGTCAGCAGGTATATTAATGAAGATATTCCTGTACACACAAAGCTTTGTAGTTGCTTGACTATAATATTTAAACCACATTAAGGACAGAATCTTGTTGGACTACTATATCAAGCACAACTAGGCTTATGTAAGCAGTTCTACTTTTTCCAATTTCATGTAAAGCAATATCAGTGCCTCCTTATACAAGTAGTTCACTATGTAATGCAATGTTTCTTGGGGAGCATTCAGACACGGCTACTCCTCTGACTTATTGGCTTCAAAGACACTTGGAAAGCTCTCGCCTCACTGCCAGTCTGGCTCCCTCAATTTTCCGTCTTGGGAAGTCTATATTCCACAGTATTGGAACTTCCTGCTCTGCCAGCTTTATACAGGATCTAGGCCTAACTATTTCTTTCTTAATAAAAAATTTTGAGTTTAAATATCCATGGGCTGCTAGGAGATTAAAACATTTTGTTTAGTAAATATATTCTGGTTTCACCTTCTAATATAAGTCAAATAAACATGAAAAACACACTCTGTTTAGGACACTGGGAAATGTTCTAATTCACATTTTTCCAGAAAACCTCATCACTGAAGCTGATATTTGTGTTATTAATTTTTTTTTTTTTTTGCTTTAATACAGTCCTGGGTGCATATATGCTGCTCAAGGATTGTATTATATCAAAGACTATGAAGTACAGTTAAAGGTAAACAGCTAGTTTAGAAGAGTTATTTCTAATTAAGAAACCAGTTTCAAAATTCATCGTTCTTTAAAACATGGATTCCAGTGGAACTTTTTGTTAGAGGTGATATTATTTCCAGTAGATTTTAAGCTAACTTAATTTTGTTTCAGGTCTGAAACAAAAGTAGATCTATGAGTAATTCTAAACTTCAAGGATGCAAACAATGGCTGTACAGAAAGTGGATCTTCAGTAAGATTGAATGGATGTGTGGACTTTCAAAGGTAATGATTCAGACCCTTCAACTTGTACCATCTCTATTGAATCTCTCTGTTTCAATCAGATAATCAAGATGAGTTCTTCCACACCGGTTGCTTTCTAGCCTAACTCACGGAAGTCAATAGCCAAATTTCAACCGATCTCGGAGATGCAGCTTTTGTAATATAGTGCTCTTCTGGCATTCTTATCAGTTGCTGTCTTTACAGTCCATACTCTGTTGAAGACAGTAGCAAAACTACCACTGATATTAATAATGCTGGATTGAACTCAGTCATTCTTCATTCATATATCAAAGAATATGTGTCTTTTCTTTAGAGCTCCGCCTTTGGGAAATAGTACCATCTGAAAGGTAGTAATGCTGCAGGGACAGATTTTAAGAAATCCACTTTAATCCCCAGGATATGATTCATACACTGTCAGATACGTAGACCTGAGAAGGGGTCATAATATGAAAAAGCATTCACACAGACACGTCCCACTGCTCTTTGTACAGATACAAGAATCTCAGCCTTTTAATCATGTGTCAAAGAAGGCAAGCTAGATCATGGAAACATGTTCTGTCTTTAAAATGGCTATATAAGAAACAAATCTGTATCTGTCTGATCTTGGAAGCTAAGCAGTGTCAGCCCTGGTTAGTACATGGATGGAAAACCACTAATGAACACCAGCAGCTGTAGTCTATATTTCAGAGGAAGGAACTGGCAAAACTACCTCAGGTATTCCTTGTCTAAGAAAACCACATGAATTCATGAGGCGGCCATAAGTTGAAAGGCAACTTGAAACCACATACATACCTATGCACACAAGAAGCAATAAGTATGAGTAACTCACAAATAATGGGGCTATGTACTGTATGAAAGGAACAGCAAGATGCTCTTGTAACCTCTTGAGTTACATCTCTCATACATAAACCACAAAGTTTGCAATACTATTAAGAGAACTCCAGAGCAATATCCATAGTTAAACTTCTCAAATTTGACTCATATACATGCGTACACTAAAACTACTGTATTTTTTAAAGATTTGATTTTCAAATGTATATAACATATGCTTGTGTGTGATTTATTGTTCAACAGTTACTCATATTTCTTACTAAGCCCACCCCGAAACTATCACACATAAAATGTCATTTACACCTGAATTTTTCCATATTCAACAAAATCTTTACAAACATAACCATGATGGATTAGCTTTTATTAAATATGATGCAGTTAGATCTGTATCAAATACAAATTATGCACTGTAATCTGACACGCTCAATATTCATTACATACTCTATCACAGCCCATTCATGTCTTTATCCTGCATATATAGTTCTATACCATAGATCTTGCGAAAAAGAGAAATCACCTCCGACAAGTGCGATGTAACCTGCATATGGCCATGTTACGGTACCTCTTTATACTTTATTGTTTAAATCATTGTACCCTGGTGCTTTTCTGTACACGTTTCATGCATTAACATGAGTTATCCTCTGGAGCGAAGTCAGTTGTACTTACCTTAGCATAGCAGAATGAAATGAGCAGCAGAGGCAACAGATACCCAAAGACAAAGGTGAAGATCACATAGACTTTCTTGTGCTGAAGATTGGGCCACACTTCCCAGCAGAAAGTCTGGTTAATGATTTCCTGATAGACAATGCGTTGGTGGTGAGCCACGGGTGAGGCCATAGCAATAGAAAGCAGCCAGATGAGCCCTACGCCAAACAGTGCATTACGGGACACCCGCAGGGATGAGGAACGCCGCGAGTGGACAATGGCCACGTAGCGGTCTACAGACATTGCTGAAAGGGTGAAGATGCTGACCAACATGGAGACGGTGAAAAAGTAGTGGATAAACTTACAGATGAATGTGCCCAGAGCCCAGCTGGGCAGCATATAGACCGTAGATTGGAAAGGGATGCAGAAGAGCAAGTAGGCCAAGTCCGCGATGCTCAGGTTGAGGACAAAAATGTTGGTGGTGCTCCGGGGTTTGCCCGGCTTGCTCCTGGCCAGCACGGTGATGACCAAGGAGTTGCCCAGCACCCCGAGGGTGAAAATGAGGCCAAAGGCAATCAGAGTGACAAAGTTCTCAGTGCCAATTTCAGAGAGGAAGCTGGCTTTCTCCTTCTGCAGGGGCTGCTCAGGGGAGGGCCTGGAGGCATTGGCGAGGCCCGGCCAAGGGAAGCCCCAGCTCTGATTCATAGGGAGGGAAGTGGGGGCAGACGCCTCTGGGTCCATACTGTGGGTAGCTGGGGGAAGCAACCTTGAGCAAACTAAACAGTCACCACCACCTCTCAGAAAACGAGAAATCCACCCTGCCCTCTTATCTCCCTTTGACAGAAACCCTTTCCCCAAAGGTGCTCTCAGACCGACAGCCTGCCTTTCTCTCCCCCTCAACCCACCGGCTAGAGTGCCACAGGGGCTGAATGTCAACCAGTTTTTCCTCACCCCGTTTTTAAGAGTCTTAAGCCCGTGTACTCAAGAACAGCCCGCGAAGGGGACGTGCCAATCCGTGTCAGTCCAGACGTAGGTACCACAACACCCAGGCAGCGCTGCTATCCCGTTATCATCACCTTCCTCCCTTCGTTTTGGTTTTGTTCTTTTAATCTGCCCCTTTCCCGCTCCTCCGCCAGGGGAAACTTCCCACAGAGGAGGAAGGCGCGGCTGAGGTGCGGAGCCTGAGCCCCGGTCTGGGTCCGTGGATGCCGCCCATGGGTCGGACCCCAAAGGTTCCGAAGAAGGATCCTGGCGGCTTCGTCCGGAGTAGGCAGACGCGGGGCTCTTCCTCGCCGCGCGCCTTTCCCGCCTTTCCCACCTCAGCCAGGGGAGCGATGAGAGAGAGAGAGAGAGAGAGAGGAGAGAAGAGGCGAGCGCGAGTGAGGCAACCCCAGCGTGGAAGCAGCCGTCGTGACCGCCGCCGCCGCGACTGCCTGGCCGCGTGTGGTCGCCCGGAGCTCCCTGGCTGCCTTTTCTCCTCATCCCCCCGCCCGCCCGCCTGCCCGCCCGCCCTCCGCCTCGCCCCTTCCACGCTCCTCCCTCGGCCTGCCCCGCCTGGCGCGCCAAGAGCAGGCGACGGGCCGGGTCGCTTTCCAACCCGCTCTCGCAAACGATGACGGCGGCCGGCTGCTTTACCATCGAATCCGGGCAGCGAACTGGCTGTTTTTCTTTTCTGCATGGCTTCGGCTCCAGTGGCCTAGAGTTTGGGGATGGTAAAATGCTCAGTGTAAAGAATGTGTTGCCCGTATCTTTCTTTTCTTTTCCTCACTGGGGTAGCAGAGAAGGCGCCCCAGTGTGGATAAATTCCACACAGAATGTGTGACTTCAGCGTTCATTTCCTTACTACATTTTTAACCTGCTCTTCCCACGAAAAGAGCTCAGAAGAGCACATTTGTCTTCACATTCTATTCCTTATTTATATATTTATATTTCCGCTTTTGTCCATGGAGTTAAAGGTAGTGCACATGGCCCTCCTCCCCCTTCGTATGCTCACAACAACCCTGTGAGGTAGACTAAGATAAAAGAGAAAATGGCCAACCATCGCCAGCCCCAATGAGCTTAATACCAAAGAGTGACATGAACCGTGGTCTTTCCAGGCTTCATCCAATACTCTAGCTACTTGTTGCTGTGTGCCTTCAAGTCATTTTGGACTTTTGGTGATCCTCAAGTGAACCTAGAGCCTGCATGGTGTACTTGTTTGCGCATTGGACTACAACCCTGGGGACCAGGATTCAATTCCCCACTTGGCCATGGGAACCCACTTGGTGACCTTGGGTGCATCATACAGTTTCAGCCCCAGAAAACCTCACCTTAAGATTGCCATAAGTTGGAAATGAAGGCACACAAGAACAACAACAAGGCAAATCTGTTGCATTCTGTTTTCAGAATCTGTTCAGATTGGGTTTTGCCATTGCTTCCTCTGAGGCTGAGACAGTGTGATATGTCCAAGGTCACCCAGTGGGTTTCCATGGCCAAGCAGGAATTCTAGAATCATAGTCCAACCCTCAAACCGCCGCACCATGCTACTGTCAACACAGCTGTCAATTTGAGCTCTGTTCTTGTGGTGCATAATTTTACAGCGGGAGATATACTCAAAGTTACTGATAAAAATAAATACAGGGACAAGTACAATGACAGGCTCTAGCTGTTGCCCCACAATATTATTTTCACAATGACCCTTCAAGGTAGGGAGGGAGTGGAAGATTAGCACAAAACCTTTCCCCCTTTCTGTTCTGTAGTAGCCTGGCATACAGAGTTTGGAAGCTCTCTTGGAAGTAGCACTGCTCCTAGAAAGCCTGGTGGCTGTTCTGGCCAGGAGTGCCTTTGCCCATTTTCAGATGATATGCCAATTGTGCCCCTTTCCAGGAAAGACAGTTTTAGACACAGTGATTGATGTCTTAATTGCTTCTTAACTGAACTGTAGTGAGCTGTACCTTGAAAAGTGTTCAGAAGTAACAGCTTGTGCAAAAGGCTGTCCTCACCAGTACATTTTAGAGACAGTGTAGCATTGGTATTATTCCAATTCTACTATTTTCTGAGTTCAGTTTAGGAGCCTGGTTTTGATTTAGAAAACCCTAAACAGCTAGGTGCCCGGATATCTGAATAACTACCTTCTCCAGTGTGAGCCTACCTGGATTTTAGCTCTTCAGAAGTTCAACTTGCCATTCCTAAAGACTTTTCTGGTGAGTATACAAAACAGGATTTTTCTATAGTAGTACCTCAGCTGTGGAACTCACTCCTCCAGGGAAGTCAAACACATATTCTTAGTGTTTAATATTAAAATCAAATATCCTTCCTAATATTTCACATAAAAACATCCCAGTCTTCACCCTACAGCAAGGAATAAGGGGGGAAAAACCTGTTTCTACAATTAAGTTTTAACTATTCTTTTAACAGAATGGATTGTGTGTGTTCAACAGCAATCTGATGTTCAGAAAGAAAACAGATAAATAATTTCCTATAGGCATGACTGCATTCCTGAAAATGCCTTACCTATTCAATTTATACTGTTAAAATGTCAGGAATACCTTCCTGTTAAATTCGCAAGAGTACAGTTGGTTGTTTTTTTTTAAAAAAAAAAACCTACCTATTAATTCCAGTCAGTATTTGTGTTCTGTTTTGCTTTCAATTCCTGCCCCCTAAAATAATATAATCTTGTCTCTCACTACCCTTGTGACATCTAATAATCTTTTCATTAGAAAAAATAAATTCTTAGAGGCTTATCCGAACTAACTCAACACAGGAATATTTGTGCAGCCATTTAGAAACCAACAAAAGTTGTGAACATCAGCCTGGCTAGTCTTTTCTTTTGCAGCTATACTCTCCTGTTGCAATAAATGATAGCTACCAGCTCTGTTCTGCACATCACTCTTTCTTTGGAGTTGGTCCTTCAATTACAAAATATCTCTCAAATATCCCAGTACAGTGGAGTCATGGTCTTCTTTAAGAATAAATTAGTGAAAGTAATTAACAACCCTGTGCATGCACCAAATCACAGCATTCTATTCCAGTAGGTGACATATAACCACCTCATTCAGATCGTCTGCATTGATTTTTATATTGAATTTGTGTGCTTGATTTGTCATCTTCCTCTTTATTTTCTCCTCTGCCCAAATAAGCTTTCTTATCTGCACATTTGGGTTCAGTATTGTAAAGGGGTGGGAGAGATTTGCTAAAACTTAGGCCTGTGTGGGATCGAACAGTTAGGCTACTGTCAGGGCCCTTTCACACTGCACATTTATAGCACTATGATTTTACTTTAACCACCATGGCAAAATCCTTTTGAATCATGGGATTTAGGGAATGAGCCTTAGAATTATCTGGAGAGCCTTATGTGTCGTCAAACTACAAAGCCCAGGATTCCATATGTTGCAGTTCAAATAGAATCATAGCACTGTAATTGTGTACAGTGCCCCCTCCACTTCTGCAAGGGCACAGGACACTTGCAAAAGTGGAAAAACTGTGAATAACACCCCCTCCCACTGGCAATCCCCCTCCCATTCCCTTTGGGAGCTCTCCCTTCCCATTCCTTGCCTTTTGGAGGCAGGGGAATGAGAGGAGGGAGCCCTGGAGGGGAAAGGAAGGCTTTCACAAGCCTGTCCCCCCACTTCCCTTGCCTATTGCCTCAGCATGAGTTCTCAGCTCCAGGACCAGAGGCAGAGGAATGGGAAGCGGGAACTCCAAGTCTGGAGGGGAGAATGAAGGCTCATACAAGCGCTCTCCCTCTGCCCCATTCCTTTGCCAATTGCCTCACCACAAGTTCTCGGTGCCAGGGACAGAGACAAGGAAATGGGAGGTGAGAACTGCAGAGAGGAGAAGGAAAGCTTGTGCGATTCTTCCCCCGCCCCCAACTTCGCTTGCCTATTGCCTTGGTGCTTGTTCTCAGCACCAAGGCCAGTCAATGGGAGGGGGGGTTCCAGAAAAGGAAAAGAAGACTCATATAAGCCTTCGCCTTCCCCATTGCCTTACCTATTGCCTCAACAGGAGTTCTCAGCACTGGGGCCAGAGGCAAGGGAATGGGAGGGAGAGCTCTGGAGGGGCAGAACAAAGGCTCGTGTGACTCTCCCCACTCCATTCCCTTGTCTTTTTTCCAGGTGCTTGCTTTCCTTCTCCGTGCCTAGCAAACACAGGAGAATGGAAGGAGGAGAATGGAGGGAAGTCATGCACGTGCCTGGCAAATAATCAGATTTGTGAAGGTTAAACCCGTGAATGTGGAGGAAGGACTGTGGTATGAAAGGGGGCCCTCTGTCTCATCTCAACTCACGATAATTCACAGGGTTTTTAAAGTTCTGTAATATGCAGAATTGCCAAGTAAATCCAAAGCCCCTTCTCTCCCTCTCCCCTGCTTTCTATAGGTGCCCCAAAGACAGAAAACCTTGGTTACAGGGCTTAGAACTCACACAACAGCTGGACAGCCTAGAATGTGGAAGCAAGGAACAACTGTAATGACATCAGCCTGTCATTTTTTTATGGGTTAGCCTTTAAGAGAAAAGGGGTTCACTGGTACGAAAAGTTTCCCCTACCAAGAGCCATAATGTTTGGATCTGAGCCTTTAAATTGTATTTTCACATGAGGCTTAAGCCAGTTCTTAGTTTTCACATTGATTGAAATGGCCGTTTGTATTGGAAATGGTGCTGCCTTTTCTTCCTCTTCTTTCCTCTACATAAAAGGCAAATTGCTTCCATAAACAGCAAGATTGCCAGTGGTAGTTAATGCTTTAGTACAGCATTATTATGGGTGCTGTTGTTCATTAGCAACCCCTGCTGGCTAAATTTGACACTATTGACACATCCAGATTGAGTTTTTAGACTCGCAGGTGAATTTCTTTTCCTGCTCCATGTTCCTCAGTTTCTTAGAGAAGTTTGTTATTAAAGATTCACTACTTCTAACCAGAGAAGAAGTCCTAAGTTTCCAAAAATGAAAATCCAAATGCATTTGTATAGTTTAAACTGTAATCCTTAAAGCATTTAACCGGGACTACTCCCACTGAGCATAGCATCAATACTGATGTTTTGAAGAACATGGAACCTCACTATTTTGTCACATAGTGGGTGGTACTGATTAAAGGATTTCCTGCTATCAGCTGAGCATAGCAGAACTTACTTTTGAGTAAATGTACATGAGAGTCGCTGAGATTTAAAAAAAATAGAGAGGAATTGCCACCAAAATATTACTCATCAGTCTTTTTTCACACAGTGTTCATGCAAATAGGATAGTGTTACAGTTACCTTTACATAGATTTTGCAAAGAAAGAAGTTTCATTTGGAACATCACTACAGAATGCAATATGGTGAATATTATATACAGTGAGGCTTTGCATGAAGAAATGTACAGACTAAGAAAAGAATTCATTTCAAAGAATGAAACGTACAATATGTTAACAAAATAAGAAAAGAATATGTAAAATCTTCCGAGGGGAAGCTATAATTTTGGAATAAGATGTTTGGAACTATTTTGTGTAGTTTCAGGTAGAGGACAGAACACTGAGAAGACACTGAGCTCTGAAAGGGATCGTTGAGTTTAACCAGGTTATGAGTATGAATACCTGTCTGTCTGTTGTTGTGCAGTTATAGACTGATCAGTGAGAGAAATAATACAAATATTCCATTGTGAAATGAATGTGTGAGGTAGAATAAAATAAGCAAATTTTCATTTGATTGTTATAAAATTAAATTCAACTACTGAAGAGAATACTGCTGAAAGCATGATCAAATAAATAAAAACAAACACTTCATAAGATTGAGGTGAGGGCTGCTGATGTCCTATTGAGCATGCACAGTCCCTAATAAAAGAATAATAAATAATTGTGCTTCATTGTTTCCCTCATCACCACTCTCATTTCAGGCAATAGGAAATGCGATTCTGTGATACTCCAGTCCATCATAATTTACAGAGCTGTCAGGGACGCAGGGCTCAGGGGGAAAAAGGCCTTTCTTCAAATGAGAAGAGAGTGCACCAATTGTTCCTGGGGAAAGACAGTAATCCTCAGAACAAGAGGACAGCCTTGATATTTAAATCTTGCTAACAGCCACTTGTTTAAATGTGCGAACAATGGAATAACTGGAACTCTCCTAAGACATTTCTGCACATCTGCGTTGAAAATAATAGGAAAAGTGAGCTTGTACAGCTTGTCTCATATGATATATACTCTTCCCTTCATGAAACTAACTTCTGAACAGAAATTGTCACACATTTGAAATAGCATTTAGTGTTTACTGTTATCTCTTAGTTTTCCTTTATTTTTAAGAATCTAGTTGTTTTTATTTTTCATTGTTTATCAAATTTACATGTTTGTCTATGTTTAGGGGTAGGAGTCCCCCACTTTAATCTAATTGTGTGTGTGTGTGTGTGTGTGTCCAGACTCCTGTGGTCAATTTCATATGTTTTCGTATTCTCTTGTTGGCCCCTCACAAATGTCTACACTATAACAGCAGAAGTGAGACGTTGTTGGAAATTAGAGTTTCCCAGGGTGTTAGCCCTATTTGGGAAATTCTATTGAAGCTAAAACTGTGAGGATTCAGCCTCAATTAGCAGAGTAGCAGAAGAAACGTGTCCAGTTTTGTCTATGACCTGATCTCAGACTGACTGAAGAAATAAAACAAACGCAGGCAGCTTCAGATTACAAACTTAGAAGACTTTACTAATGAATTCTACAGCTACGTATGTATTGGAGATCCTACTGCCTAGCTAGCTAAGAATAGAGGTAGCTTCGGTCTAACTCACCATCTTCTGATGGAGATGCGAAGCATGGTCAGAGAGGAGCAAGCGAAGAGTTCAAAAGAGAGAGAGGAAGGAGGGGTCTCATTCTTTTATAAGACCAATGACCCAAGCAACTGTCCTGGGTCACATGATCTGATCACCTGAACACAGGAAGACGAAAGGTGGAGCTTTGACATGCAAAAGAGAAAGGTAGCCCTGTGCTAACTACGCCCACTTGTTCTAACAAGATGGGGGGGGAGAGAGAATACTGGAATTTTCCCAACAGACGTTGCTGATTGCAACTCAGATCAACAATATTTTGGAGGGAAAGATTTTGGCAGGTAGAAAACATAAGGATTTTCAAAGTGTGTGTGTTTGTTTGTGTACTTGTTGGATTTATATCCCACCTTTCTCCCAAGTTGGGATTGCTTACTGGAAAAGGTTTCACAGGAAATATCAGCTGCACGTAATGGATTGTCAAAGTATAATAGGCTATGTCTCTTCTATGGCTCTGTGATATCCTGGAGGGAAGGGGCTGCCTTTGTACATTTCTGAAGAGGAGCCAGACCATGGGCATCATGACACTAATACATGACAGTGTAATGCTACACTGATAGTGCTATTATTCCACTTTCAACATCCTGCTGCATTCTGGGGTTTGTAGTTTACTGAGGTCAAAGAGCTCTCTGGCTGAGAATTCTACATGCGCCTCCCTAAGCTGCAAACCCCAGGATTCCATAGGATGTTGAAAGTGGAATAATAGCACTATAACAGTGTAGGGTGGAAAGGCCCCTGGAGTCACAACTCACATGACACCTAGATACAGTATTTACTTCTGGCCAACCCTGGTTTTGGTCTCTTTCATCAGTGATCAGCATACCCTCCCATCCCATGGGTCAATGTTGACTTCAGATGATTGCTTCTGAGCAGTGATGTAGGCTTGTGTCAACTGATTCAGGCTCAAGTTGGATTTAAGTTGCTTCAGTGATTCCTCTCAGACTCAGCAGTAAATGATGCACTGACTCAACTCAACTCGAGACTTATAGTGATTGACTTGCTGCCCTTGGTTCAGTAACAGAACACATTCATCCAGAAACCTTACAACTTTGAACAACACTTTCGTCTTTTTTTTCCTTACTGGCCACATGGCAATCTGTCTCAACCTCAAAGTGTGGGTACATTTCTTGCAGGGAAATAGCAAACAGGTTAGCCAATGAGCTTGAGGTGGGCTAGAGGTTTGCTCAGCAGCCTGTCCCTGCTGCATATTTGAGGAGACTTTTAAAACTTTTCCTAAGAGCAAGAGGCAAAACTTGTCCCCAAAATATAAGACCTGTTTCTCAGAGAACAGCAAGTGTGTTAGGCAGTGGGCTTGAGGAAGAAGGATCCTTCCTTCTAAAGCTTTTGAAACTTCAGTAATGGTGAGTAAGAAGGTCCTATTCCCTACTTCTGAAAAATCCTCCAGCTTAAAAAATCGGAAGTAAGAAGGATCCTATTCCCCGCTTCTGAAGTTGCAGTTGGCAAAATTGCAAATGTGGGGGGCTGACTGCTTAAATTGTTAAAACTGACTTTATTTGACTCTGTCCAGAAATTCTGGAATATAGGTTGGGGTATAAAGTTGGCTCCAAGGCTTGAGACTTGACTTGAGACTTGATTTGAGAGTATCTTTAAGGACTTGAGACTTGACTTGAGACTTCGAATAAAAGACTTAAATACATCACTGCCTCTGAAACTGGGTAGGGATATTTGGCCTGGCCACCTAATTGGCAAAGTTAGAAAAACGTTGCTGGGAATTTTTTTGCTTACCCAGCACTTTGCTCATAGGCCTTTTTGGAAGGATCATTAGTAGTTGGGTTTATTAACCCATAAGGGAACAGAAAGTGCAAAAAATGGGGTGGAATTGATGGAATCAATCAGCATCCCATCTTTACTGGTGGTATGGTGCCCAGGCACTGGGAAGAGAATGGCCCTTGGGCTCAGGTTTGCACGTGTCTCTCTTTAAAGAGCAGGATTTGGTGGGTTAAATGGATAAGGAGGACCTCCCCCCACCATTGGAATGACCAGATTCTGTGTACTGGGAAAGCACAGCATGGCATCAAGGCTATGGTGTTTCTCCCTTTCATTGAGGTGGAAGGTTGGAAGGACCTTCAACCTCAGCTACTTTCCACACTAGGGAGGCCTCTCAGCAGGTCTGGCATGTTGTAAATAGATTAATAAAATATGGTCCTACATTTACCCCATCACCTGTGTCTTACTCTTTATTCTAAGAGGGCATGTACTCACCAACAACTAAATTTTAAATGTATAGATTTGGAAAGTGTATGATTCATAGGTAAATCAGATTAAATTATACTCCCTCAATCTTTGCTTTCAGCATTGTATGCATTCCCATATAAATTACATGACCTGAAATTCACTTTTGTGAGCTAACATTTTCAGCACAATCCTAAACATGTTTACCCTGAAGTAAGTATCAAAGCTTTTCTGGACTGAAGTTAGTCCAGAAATATAAGTTTTCTTGACTACAGTTTCCAATATCCTCCAGCTAGATCTAAGCCCTATTGTGCTCAGCAGGCCATGGGAAGCCGTACTACACCCAGTCGTACAATTGGTCCATCTATACCAGTCTTGTCAACAACAACAGTTCTCCCAGATTTCAACTAGTATTTTTTTTCTAGCTCTACCTGGAGAGGTTGGTTATTGAAACTGGGATTTTGTACATCAAAAATATGTATTCTACCTCTGAGCTTTGGGCTTTTGAATGGTTTCAGAACAGTAATCCTAATTATTTTTCTGACTTTATGATTTCAAACCACTGGACAAATAATTAGCAAGTATTTGTGGATCAAGAGCTAAAACTAGAGGTGTTAATGTTATTCATTCATTCATTTCTCTAGAGAGCTTTTTTATCAGATGAATGGTTACAATGTTAGTACAGGAAATTCACTAATGAAGGAAGACAGGGAAAGCTTAACTGAACAAGGATTCAGCAAGGTGTAAAATTGTGAGCCTGCCCACAGCCCCTTTCTGGCAATACAAAACAACCAAAACTATTCTAATACTATACAGGGGAAGGTTTGATAGTCTAGAAGGTTTTATTATGTGCAGACTTGACTTTTATCCAGAACAAGTGTCACTCAAGAGAATGGCAGCTTCCAATGTAATAAAGTCTTCATTATTTTTCAGCAGGGTAATAACCATCTAAAAGCCAAAAATTCTGTCTGACAGATGTTAATTTTACACTGGACATACATTAGCATTTTCTAGCGCTGCTAATATTGGTCTGTAAAGTTGTTTGAATTTTGACATACCCACATCCAAAGCCTTAATACTTTATTTTAGATATATACTGTGTTCTGAAAGAGTTGGGGTGGGGGCTTTGTTTCTAGACAACCGGTAAAGTGCAGATATTGAAATCTGTAAATTAATTAAATTTATATAAATCCCAAGGCAAAACTGCTATGCCCATTTTATTTATGTTATGTGTAGAATCCTCCCAAGGTTATCTCTAATGTATGAAATGAATATGTATAAAGTTAATAAAGTTCAGTTTGGTGAATCTGTGATTTTTATACATTAACTAATGTAGCTAATACAATTATTTTTTTTCTGCTACAAAATTGGACAAATAGTATCTAATATTTATTTTCCCTGGTGCTGGCTTTAATTCAGTTGCTTATACCTAAAATTAATCAGTCATGCTTTTCCTTTTTTCTTCATATAGGTGTCTTTTTTTTTTTTTCACAAGAGAGGCTTGGTGTTAAGTTCTTTCTTATTTTCATTTCAGTGTCCATTTTCTCAAATCCCTCATTTCTATCTATGTAAATATTCTTACACCATTTTTTTTTTTTTTTGGCTTTTTGAGTGGACCAAGACAAGGTGGTAGACAAGACAATATTTTTTAAAAAATTAAGAATACAATCCACTAAAACAGAAGAATAAATTATTTAAAATAACAACATCAGTAAAAACTCCAGTTTATAAAATAAAGATGTGCATCTGTTCTCAGTCCCACCATTGTCATAGGTACAATTGATGAGGACAAAGGAGAGAGGCTTCTTGGTAGCTGTTCCCAAACTGTGGAACTCTCTGTCATGGGAAATTAGACTGGCCTTATCCCTGCTCTTCCATAAGCAGATACAGGTCTCCCTATCTGAACATGCATTTGCTGACTGAGTGACTGTGTAGAAAGATCTTTAACAGTGTGTGTCTTGCATTTGTATTACTCTTGTCATGTTTTTTAAATCATTGTATATGAGTTTAAAGTAGTTATGTTTTAATATTGCAGCTTATTTAATTGTTTTAAAGTTTTTTATGACTAATTTTAAAATTCATATACCTTTGTTTTAATTCTTATTGTGAGTCATCTTGGGTCCTATTTGAGGTAAAGGCAGGATATAAACCAAATAATTAAAATAAAGACAATAAAAATAAACTGGAACAGGCAATCTGTAAGTCCAATTTACAGAAAGAAAGTCAGATATCTATCTCATAGAAGAGCATTCCACAATGATCGAACCAGCAGACAAAGAACACCGCTTGTGTCCATGTCCTTCCA
Organism: Iguana delicatissima; assembly: GCA_948472985.1. Lineage (NCBI taxonomy): Eukaryota > Metazoa > Chordata > Lepidosauria > Squamata > Iguanidae > Iguana > Iguana delicatissima. Next base: position 626,128 of record CAOKZL010000161.1, on the reverse strand, counting down.
TTTTAATTCAGGTTTCAATATGAAATGAGGCAAGCCTCTTCCTGACAAATGAGACAAGAGAGGCTGTATTTATGAGCTTGTTTGCTTGCTTGCTTGCTTGCTTGCTTGCTTGCTTGCTTGCTTGCTTGCTTGCTTGCTTGCTTGCTTGCTTTTTTTAGCTCCATTGTGTGCATATTTCACTGCATTTAATGGGATTTGTTGCCAAGAAAATTTGCGTAGGATGGCGAATTACTCTCTCATTCAATTTTTGTGTGAATTTTTTGACGACAGCTTTGCATTTCTATATATAGCAATATATAGCAATACTGAGATATATATGCTTATACAGAAGTGATTTAACATCTTTCACAATTTCACATATCAATCCAGAAGCACTTGAAATCTTTATTATCAAAGAAATAACTAGTCCCTAAGCAACCCTAATGCAATTGCTAGTCCCAGCTACAGTAGACTCATAGAACTGATTGTTAAACAATTAGTCAGCAGTTATGTAAATCCAACTGATGCAATGGATCTGCTCTAGTTGGGACCAGCAATAGAATTCAGGCCTATATGTCTATCTGCCATGCAATGTATTCAGTTACTCTCAAACACCATTTCCTACACAGTCCTTTAAAGAAGGATCTATGAGTAAAGTAACAGTAACTATTAAGGATATAGATATGCTTAATAGTTATGGGGATATGAAAGGAAAGTACTGTAAGTGAATGCATGTGTCCTTCTGTGTATTCTAGAGCTGAGTGAAACTTTTAAGAAGACCAAAGTGCAGCTTAAATTTGGGGGAATGTAGCGATGAAAGAAGCAATCTCTTCTTGCTTGCTTGCTTGCTTTCATATATGAAGCTTGCAGCATGACTTTGTGTTGTGTATGCACCTGTGTACATGAAAGCATGAAGCTTATCAGAACTCTTGGACATCCATGACTTTCTATTTCCTAGGATCATTGTGAGACATAGTTGGGGGAAATTAATTGATATCTTGGGGGTAAAAAGACAGTTACGAATGTCACCAATTTTTATCATAGCAGTGAGATTCTTCTCACTTCACCTAAGGGCAGGTATTGGGCCACAAATGATACCACTAAATATATTTCGTGTCTGACATATTCGTTTCGTAACTGAGGTTTGAAGATGTAGTTAGGATGAGAAAGCATGAAACACAAGCACACATAATACAGCATGTTACATAAACAATGGGACAAAATTTTAACTTTCTCTGAACCTAGAGATAATGCTAACACATTACAGTCTTACTTGTAATACCAGCCCCTCTGATTCTCAGTTTTCAGCAGTTTATAGACTATAGTTTGTCATGTGTGACAGCACTTCATATAACTAATTTTAAATAGTTCTGTTCACAAACTGAGAATGAAGAATGGAGGAAAAAATAGGGCATATTTCTTATAGGGAAATTCCACAGAGGTTCCCTCTCTGCCGCCACCACCCTAAAGATATTTTCCTTTTTCTTCTATGTGCATCTCTGAATTCAGATAATTCAGCTATCCAATTTGTGGTACCTAAAGAATGAGAAAAAACATGTCTGGTTTGAAGATAAAAAAAAAATCCCTTGTTTTTTACAAAAGCAGGCATCTGATAGACTTTACACATTATACCTAGATGCAACAAACAAATGTTAGGAGGTTGAAAGTGGTTATTTTAAAGAGAATCAGAAAATCTGCTTTATTCAAGAGCAGACTCAGTTTTCTGTAGAAAAGGATTGCATGCATTCATACATGCATGTCAACATCTCACTTTGAAAACACTAAAGGAAAGAAAGGTAGAATAAAAAAACATTGTTGATATCTTAAAACTATGCAACAGTCTACCATTTTAAGTGTCACAGATTCACTGCCATAAAGCTAGTTTTCTACTCTGGTCAGATTGTACTCCATATTCATATAAAGAATAGTGCCAACGCCGCTGGAGTTATGTGGACCTAACTGGTCATCTAGGACAAGTGGCAGACATGAATGCACAACAATATTTGTATCAAAAGAGGTACTCAATCAGTCCAGTGGAGATTAGGTGGAGATATGCATCCAGACAGACATGTGGAACAGTAGGGCACAGGGAAAAGCTGCTTACATGCATTAACATCTTGAGGTGGGCTGTGCAACCTATTGAAAAGCATTATATACAACAAAATTCTCTTCGGGGGTGCAGCGATTATAGTCTATTGAAGTAAAGAGTCTTGTGTATTCCTGTTTCCTGAAGTTTGTTTGTCAAGACCCTTTTCATGTTCATTATTCATTCACTATCATAATTGTTGTAATGTATTTTGCTTCTGTACTTCAGCAAACACAAACATGAACTCCTCATATGACTCCTTATTTATATCATTACAGTACTTCACTTATACCTCTCACTTATAAACATAATACTTCATTCATTCTGTTGACTACCTCATGTTTCCTATGCCCTTTGGCCATTTCTGGATTAATAAAGCTGTATTAATCCTCTCATGAAAGACATAAAAGAGGACATCTAGAAAAATAAATAAATGAATATCGCTTGTACCATTACCACTGTTTCCAGAGAGATAGCTATGGCCCTTTCCGCATGAGATGAGTGAATCGCTCCGTGCCGTTACTTACCGGCTCTTCTTGAGTCCGAAGTAACGCAGACTTTCCCTTGAGCCTTTCCTCAGGGTTCCTCCACTAGTGCAGGGCAAACCGGAGCAGTGAGAGGTCTGTAGATCCGCACTGCTCCAGCTCAAAATGGCAGCTTCCTGTGGCTTCTGGCTCAAAATGGCGGCTTCTGGTGTCTTTGTGGGAGTGGACCAACCACTGAGGCTGGCCACGTCCACAGCCCGCCCTCCACTGATCGCAGGCTTGCATTGGTGCTAGCCTGCGCATCTGCACAGGTAAGTAGGAACACAATGGCACGTTCCAGAAAATGTAAAGACCTGATTTTTCTGGTCTTTACTTAGCACGGGGGAGGACCACTTGGGGGCAGGTTGGATCGAACTGAGGTGAGGAACTAATAGTCCGCACCTAGTCCAATCCAAGATGCGGACGACCTCCCTGCCAGGACACCTTGGCCTGTTTTAACTGCCTCATGTGGAAATGGCCAGCGTTAGTCTGCTGTGGCAAAAATAATAAAGTAAAGTAAAGTAAAATAATCCTATGGCATCTTAAAAGATTATCACTAAGAGTCTGTACAAAGTATGACATAAATGATCTGGCTTAGTGAAGTTTCATTGTTCATAGAAGAAACCAATCATTTCTGCAAATTTTAGACATTTGTATACATAATAATTAATGACACTTTTTGATGTCAGAGTATTCTATTCCAATCCTTTGTTTGGAATAGAAAGCTGCTCGCTTCATCAATCAATCATGCGTATTGAGGCAAGGGTTCTGCATGATATCATATCAAGCTAATCTCCATTGGCCATTCAGCTTATGCTAGTACTTTGCTGCTATCATCATGTGCAAAAGGTAGAACAGTAGCAGAACTAGCATGAAATTATGTGCATATATGGTAATATGGGAGCAGGACTTTCCTATCATAGATCATGCTACTGCTGCTTCTGCTTCTTCCTCTTTGTCTTCACTTTCTTTCTTTCTTTCTTTCTTTCTTTCTGAAAAACTTGCTAATTTCCATGTTTAAAGCTGAACTTTGAAGTGTAAGAAATCCCACACAGAAACTCCCTCAAAGGCTTTACAACAGTGGTTCTCAACCTGTGGGTCCCCAGATGTTTGTGAACTTCAGCTCCCAGAAGCCCTGAGCATTGACCATAGTGGCTGAGGCTTCTGGGAGCTGAAGTCCACGAACATCTGGGGACCCACAGGTTGAGAACCACTGCTTTACAAGATTCTGTGAAGGGATTTAATTAGCACAACTAGAGAACTTCTTGAATGAATGAACATCAGTGGATTCATAATAAGCAGATTTTGATAAATCTTCTATCACTTTTGGAACTCTAATGGTTAGATGGCATTCCATATTTTGCAACATCAGTTTCTATAGCATTTCTTGGCAAACTAGCAACTACAGTTCTGGTATACTAGATAAGTAACAACAAAGTTTAATATAACATGGGATCATGCACAACTGCTTCCACAAAGATGGTGCCACTTCTTACACCGTGTTTCCAAGGAATACAGAACATTTCTGGTAGTACTCATAGACTGGGGAAAATGGGCAACAAAAACTCAAAGGAGATATGAATACAGTGCTTCATTCCTTCAACTGCCTGTCCTGCTGGAGGACTGATGTGTGCATTGAGACAGTCAGCACTAATGTTAGTTTTGGGGTAGTTTCTGCTCAATAGTTTCTGTTCAGTCATGGAACTAGTTTTCTGTGATCCTCCGTTAGAAAAGCTGAAAAAAAAAAGAAAATAACTAGTTGTCTGTGAAACTTTATCCCCTCCAAAAATCTATTCACATTGTATTAGGCATTATGGGATTCAAGAAAGATACCAACTGTTCTGACATAATATGTGGAAGCAGTTGAGTAGCAATAATATTGTTCATTTTAATCCCATTCATATGTCAATTTTCTGCTGTATTATCTGGTTGAAGCTCTTGGTTCATCTTTCTGTCTTCATAGGTTTGGATTATTGCTCCTAATAAAGGCTGCATTTTTAAGAAATATAGCCAGAATTATAAATACAAAACCAAACACAATGTCATCATGTAAGGCATATCCAAGATTAAGGGCTCAAGGAACAGAATCCATTTTCTGATAAAACTCACATAGAAACAATCGTTTTGTTGTTGTTACTGGGCAGAACAATAGTAATAATTTCAGCTCTCTAATACATATATTATCACAATAGAAATTTTCAGACTTTTTTCTATGTCTACTGAGAAGCATATTGTATGGAGCTGATGCTTCAGTTATTTTCCATTTAGATTATTGCAGAGCTCCAAAGATGACACTGTCCCTAAAGAGTGGAAGCGGATACTGAAAAATGCTGGGGCAAGGTCTCTTTCCAGTGTGAATTTATAGACAATAAACTACATCCCCCTCTTCTCTAGAGAGCCCCTTTTCTGACCAAAACAAGTGATGGAGGGGATAACAATCCACATTTTAAATAAGTTGCAGTCCCAGCACAATTTAACATCAAAACATTCAAGTGGTCAGGGATCTGTTACAATATGGCTCAAAAGAAAATATAAGCCATTAAACAGCCCGCAGTGAAGAATTTGCCCATCACTTCATAGATAAAATCAGGCAAATTCAGTCTGATCTGGATGACAAAGCTGATACAGTTCTGCTGGATGTACCCTTGGCCCCTGATTGTCCAGTGTTCATGAATACTTTTCAATTTGTGCAGTCCAAGGATGTGGACAGGATTCTTGGAGTGGTGAGAGCCACCACAGGTACTAGACCCTTTCCCTACCTGGCGTGTTAAACAGGCCAGAGGAGGACTGGCTGAATGGGTAAGAGAAGTGATTTGTGCCTCTTTACAACAAGCCAAAGTCCCAAAGCAACTGTAGGATGCTGTGGTAAGACTTCTTCTGAAAAACAGATTCTCTGGATCCTATTACACTGGATAACTATAGACCAGTCTCAAACATTCCATTTTTGGGGCAAGGTACTAAAATGTGTGATGGCTTCTCAATTCCAGAGCTTCCTGGATGAGGCAGATTATCTAGATCCATTTCATTCTGGTTTCAGTCCAAGTTATTGGAGAAAGACAACTTTGGTCACCTTGGTGGACGACCTATGCAAGAAACCGGACAGGGGGAGTATGTCTTTGTTGGTTCTACGTAACCTCTCAAGAGGCTTTTGTTATTGTCAGCCATGTTATCCTCCTGAGTTCCCTCTTTGGAATAGGACTTAGACTACTCTTCCACAGTGTTACCCTGTAAACTGGAGGTCCCGGGAGGGACACCCAAACTCTAAACCAAAATAAGCAAAGATGGGGAAAATTAGCTGGAGCACTCTCCTGGCTAACGAGAGGCAGGGCAACGCAGCGAGATCTTTTATCCTATGTATACTGGTTCAGGTCAGTGAGGAGTCAAGCAGTTTAAAATACTAACAGTTTTATTAAGCAAGAAAAATAATAAAACTCAAGCACACCTAACTAGAGAGGAAAGAAAGAGAGTTTTTGGAGAAATAAGCAATACGCCACCTGTCCGAAGTCCTGAAGACACCAACTGGGGAGAAGGAAGGAAACCCGGTGTGGAGACCGAGGGGAATCTGCTGAGCCAAGCAGCAGCAAGATGATCCAGCGAGAGTTCCGGACCGTTTCAGTGATTCAGCAAGGTTTTTAAGTGATTTCAGCCAAGTCCAGCCAGTGATTCAGCAAGAGTTTAAGTGATTTCAGTCAAGTCCAGCGAGAGTTCCAAAGAGCTCTCAAAAACGGGGCAACTTTTATAGGGACCGAACGACCGCAGGCTGGTCTGGTCTTTGCAAGAGAACAATGAGTTTTGGTCTGCGGACAAAGGCTCCAAAAGGTCGGAATTTGCATGATTGAGTTATGAACTGAATTGACAATAGTATGGCTGAGATGTAGATGCGGCTAGCTCGGCCGTTAAGTGCCTGGCTTGCCAGGGTGTTTCACAGGCAAAGAGTCCTCTTTGTCTTGCAATCAAGATGTTTGTGTAGGGTGGCTTCCCCTTGAAGCGGAACTGGCTATATCTGGTACTTTACAACTATCGCCCATGCCTAGCTTCACGCTTGTTCGGCGGAGCCTTACAAACACTTAGCTGGTGGCAAGAAAAAGGGCTGAATTATGATATCAAAATGATATCTTAGTTCACCAAAGACCAGACCAGAATGCCGTGGTAACACCAGTGTCTTGATTCTTTCCTGGAGGGGTGTTCTCAGAGAATGAAGCTGGGGAATTCTTTCTCAACTCTGCTGACCTGTGGAATTCCACTTTATTTATAAAGATGGATTATAAATGAATAAAATAAATAACCAACTGTTTTTCAAAACCAGATGTGGATTCTCTAAATACTCTTAGTTTGAATTTGGGCTTGGATTTGGATTTGAATTTGAATCCCCTGCCCCCCATTTTTGGCATTTGGGGCAATTTGTGCAACCTCTACAGCAGTGGTTCTCAACCTGTGGGTCCCCAGATGTTTTTGGACTTCAGCTCCCAGAAGCCCTGAGCATTGACCACAGTGGCTGGGGCTTCTGGGAGCTGAAGTCCACAAACATCTGGGGACCCACAGGTTGAGAACCACTGCTCTACAGGGTCACAGGGACAGATAATTGGCTCCCAGAGTTGTTATAACTGCCCATCCTTTCTGTACTAGACTAAATCCTGAACTAATTGCCAATGAACAAATGGAACTTACCTCTGAATAAACATATACAGAATTGCAGTGTCCAACTGCAATCATGTATCTACTCAGCTAGTCCTATTGACCCCAATGGACTTTACTTCTGAGCAGTAATTCATTTGGGTTGCTAATATACTAACCTCTTCAACCATATGTTGATTTTTTTTCCCTCTGTAGCAAGTAAATGCAAGTAAGTATTTTCTGTGCTAACATTATTTCAATATATTAACTGAAAATGTATTTGCTGAATGAAAGATTTAAAGTTCATAAATTTCAGACCAGGTTTTGCAATGAAATTTATTTCCATATTCTTCATGGGGGGAAAAATAGCACATAAACATTGAATTTGCAAGAAAATGATACATTTATATTCATACTAGAATTTTTAACTCAGTTACACCTGTTCCAAATGCCATCATACTTTAATTTATCTGCATTGCTATTTGAATTAATCTGCTGCCACTGTGAAAGCATAGTAATGAAAATTATCTTGGTTAGCCACCAGGAACAGAAATAGTTCGCTTTCCAAACAGAGTAATTGTTTTATTCCTCTCTCTCTCTCTCTGTGTGTGTGTGTGTGCACACACACACGCACATGTATGCACAGCATGAGAGACTAAGGTTCAGACTAGATGTGAAGAAGAATGTGTGTTTTTTAAGTTACTAACCTATTATCCCTCGCACAAAAGGATTTCCTATTATATACATGCCTCATAATGAAGACTTCCAAATTAAGCCCATGTTTATCTGCTCATATCCAGTCACAATACAAAACAACATATATACAATATAGACAAATAAAGAAAATAACATACTATAATGAACAGATCACTCCGGGGAGAATTAGCAAGGTCTTGAGTCATGGCATGTAAAGAAGCCCTAACAGAACTGGTTCCACTTGTAATCTATAAAAAAAGGCATACACATAAATTGGTGATATAATATCACAGTCTTCAGATTCTGGCGCTATGATAATGATCAGTAAACTGTTACCAGGTATGGCATTAGAGCACATGCAGGCACATTCTGGGTACACATGCCTATCAGAGATCTTGTAACGCTGGCCAATAGTGTGTCAAACAAGTTGGACTCAAAACCCTCATCCACAAAGAAATGTCTAAAAAGGGGATTTTATCCAACATAGAACAATCAAGATATACACAATAGTTGAATTGGGGAATAGCAAGTATTATGGTAGATTATCACGAATGGCAAAAGTACATGAAGAATAGTAAATGTGCAAGGCTGGGACAGTTTTTAATTAAAAGTATTTTGAAATTATATGTGTTGCTAGGGGGAAAGAAAGATGAGAGAAAGAGACTCAAAAGGAAGGACAATACCATACTTTGCCTAGTCCTCACACATACAGAGACCCAGAGAAATGGGGGGGGGGCATTTTGGCAAGCTTCATTGTGCAGGGAAAGAGTTCCCTGAAAGATAGAATTAAGAGACTAAGAATATACCTGTCTTTGGTTCCGCTGGACTTGTGAGAAGCTAAGGAGTTCTCCTGGCTGGAACAGTGCAAGGAAAGGAGGACAAGCTAATCAGGGTCCTCTAAGCCAGAGTCAGAGCTTTAAGAGAATGAAGTAACGAGATCCTCTTGCTAAAATCTCTGATTCTGAGGATCTCAAAGAGTGATTTCAGCAAATTTAGGGAGTGATTTTTAGCAAGGGGGCCCTTGAATGAGAGAGCAGTTCAAATTCTTGGTTCCAGTAGATCCCTCCCCAGAATGAATGAATGCTCTGAATTCAGAATCTTTTTAAAGCATCTCAGGCTTGAGCATGACATCAGAATTTCTTTCTTCAAACAAAGAGTGTACACCTGATCTTCCTGAGACACATTATCCAATACTTGGTTTAGCCAAGAGTGATAATGGGTCAAGCAAGCATTCATTTAAGAAAGACATTATAGGAGTGTTAAGTCAATCATCCTTGCCCAAAGGTGGTATTCCTATCAGTGTAATTTCCTGTCTGTAATGCATTGTTTGTCAACTACAGGAGCATACGGCAAGAGATAGGTTGTTGTCTAAGTGGAGGAAGGAAAGTCAGTGTTTCTACTTGTTCAGTCAGGAAATTTAATAAACTTTGATGATTGTGGATAGTAGAATTCAGCAGAGGTGCTGGCTACAATATTTAACCAGGAAAGCCTTTGGCTAACTAATTGTGGTTCTACTAGTCCAGACAGTCAAAAGTGGTCCCACTTTTGAGCATATATGTGTGTATCTTGGCAGGGGTATAATAAAGACATGGCTATATTAGGCTATAGCATGAAAAGCAAACTCAGGTCATTTGTATATTCTGAAGTATGCATCACACTCCAGAAATCTGGAGCGTACATCTAATAATAATTAAGGCACACATCTTCTTTCCCAGAGACAGACAATCCACATATGAAAGTAAGGTTTGTTTGTTTGTTTTTTAAAAAAGCAAGGTTCCTTACAGAAAGACCAAAAAATGAATTCATATCCATTCATAGATGGGTTGTTTTTTATAAATGCTATCCTAGAAAAGACAAAAATTGTTGGTAGAGTTTTAAAAAGCCAAATGCTTAGTTTACTCATTCAATAAATCAGTCTCCCTTGCCCAAGATGGAGCAAAATTTTTCACTTGAAAAATGTTTAGCTTCAAAATGAAAATAAATATCACAGTGATTTTTTTACCAAATTTTAGGAAGAACATCCTGAGTGGATTTTTCAAAGCTAGGGGGAAAAAATACTGTATGATTAACAGGGCGCAAAAATATGTTTCTTCCAAGAGTTAATCATATAATTAAGACCAGAGCTTACATCAAGTATCAGTTGAGTGCAGGCTGTCACGAAAGTCAGTATTGTGGAAAGAATCAAACAGACTAAAACCAAAGCTATCACTCACAGTAAAACAGAGAAAAAGAAGGAAAGAAAGATATAACATAAAAAAGAAAGTGGCTTGATTTCTTTTAAGAAGGTAAACCACCTGAGCTGAAAAAAGTTACTAAGCCTGGTGACCTACCAATCATTAAGAGAAATGTAGCTTACCCAGATCTCCAAATTGTCGCTTCTATATAAACAGATTGTAGGCAAGAGGAAAGTCAGTGATCCATTTTGTTTTATTATGTTTCTCTTTGAAATAAAAGAGCTAAAGCTGTCCGACCCTTATGGAAAGATGTGAGCATAGTTGCACAGGTGACTGGGCTTGCAAAAATTACTTGTTTAGACTGTAATGTCCAGAATGCCCCATCTAGCGCAGGCACTTGTACTTATTTTGGAAAGCTCTGGATGACCATGTGGACTTAATTTGTAGCAGTAATTGTTTCCCATACTTTATGGTGTGTGTTCCTTTACTATGAAAGCATCAAAAGTTTGCTGCTACACAGGAAAAAGAACTGCAAAAGAATTTGTCGTGCTGCTGTTCAACCTGCTCAGTAGTAGTAGGGAACTTAATTTCCATGTGAAAGATCACAGATCTAATTCCTGCTATGTCAAGTTTTGAAAATGATGTGAAAAGAGAGAGGGAAAAAACTCCATTAGAAACCGTAGAGAAGAGCCACCTTTGCTCCAAGGCAGAGTGAAATTTTAATCTTAGGTGTTAGATGCTGCAAGAAAGAGAGAGTGGTGGCTGTCTCCTAACTGTTCCTCTTGTAATCTTCAGCTGTTTTCCTTTGTTGGAGATGTTATGCCACACAACAGGGTGTTGCATGGTGGCTCCCATGTGAGTAAGGTGGTAAATTCTCTCTGGGTTTTAGACTAAACTTAAGTGGAGCTTTCTAAACTTAAGTGGAGCCTTTCTATTCCCAGTTGTGAGAATAGGATTCTGTACCTTGGACAGCTCCTTTTCCCTGATACATTGGACAGCTCCCTCAGACTAGGATACTTCAGACTAAGGCAGTGGTTCTCAACTTGTGGGTCCCCAGATGTTCTAGACTTCAGCTCCCAGAAGCCCTGAGCATTGACCATAGTGGCTAGGGCTTCTGGAAGCTGAAGTCCACAAACATCTGGGGACCCACAGGTTGAGAACCACTGGACTAAGGCCATTTCCATAATACACTGTTATAGTGCTATTATTCCACTTTCAATATCCTATGGAATCCTGGGATTTTCAGTTTAGGGAGGGGCATTTAGAATTCTCAGCCAGAGGGCTCTTTGGCCTCAGTAAACTATAAACCCCCAAATTCCACAGAATGTTGAAAGTGGAATAATAGTACCATAACAGTGTAGTGTGGAAATGGCCAGTGGTTCACAACCATGTACGCTTCTTTCAGTCTTAGGTTCACTAACATGGAAGCTACCAGCCTCCACAGATGAGATGTCTAAACTAGAGGAGAGTTGTGAGATGGTGGACATGATCCTATCATGAATGCTGACCTTAGACCTTTCAAGTGCAATTCCAATCAGCTTCTACACATAGAATGCAAAAAGGGCCCCCACTTGCCCTTTTGTCCGGGCAGCAAACTATTCTAAGCTAGCCTTGCCTGCAAGGGCTTTGACCAATCATTTTGGCCTAAACTTGGGAGTGAAGAACCTTAGGCACTCAGATGTACAATCCTCACAATCCACAATCAGCCATTGTCCATGCTGAGTGGAGCAAATGGGAGCTGTAGATATAACGATCTGGCTGTGGACAACCAGTCTGGTAAAGTTATTGGGTAACTTATTCCTTGCATATCAACATTTTGGCAGTTGTGCTATTGTATTTGAATTTTACTGATGAGCAGATCCATTACTCTGCTTAAAGGCAGATGCTTGATCAACTAAGATTCTTTAAGCAGCTGACAGTCCAAACTATATTATCTATTTGAAGTTTTATGTAGGACCAGCAAACAAGTCTTTTGAGGAGATATTCTGAGTCTGTAATCCTAAACACAGCTAAAGAGGGAGGGAGACAGACAGACAGTGGCACCTTCTTAAGAATAAGCATTAATAGAATTGCACTGTAAATGAATTCAGAAGAAGCAGTAGCTATTTTATTTGAGGCCATTATGTCAAGCAAAAATTAATTCTGACTGTAAATTTAGCACTGAAGGTGGAAGCTCTCCCAAGGGCTTATCCTTACTTGACAGCTTTTTCATATACTACTGTTCAGGTTATTCCTCACAGCATGCATAGAACCAGACTACACGTCCATTTTGTCCCTGAATAAAGAACAGCACGTGAAACTAATGATAACAAGAAGACATTAATCATCCTGTGCTCCTCAGTCTGCTCTCAGCAACTAAAGTGCATAAGTTATTTCTTATAAATTATATAGATGCTCCTGCTGAACCCACTCACACAAATGTGTCAGCCAGCTGCACTGCCATTCATTCTCCCCCAGTGCTCTCAAGGGAGAAAAATTCAACTCAAGTAGAACTCCTGAGAATTACACCTCACCTAAAAGTCGAATCCAATAAGATCCAAAAGGTATCCCAGAGGTAAAATTCAACATACTGTATAATTGCATGTGTGTGTGTGAGAGAGAGAGAGACTAGCATTAAGCTGGCACTGTTTAAAAGTATTCTCTAAATCCAGATACATGTAAGGAATGTGCATGTGTATAGTTTTGGAAGAATACTTGTCATTCAGGACTTATTCTTTGCAAATTTGCATGTAGTAGACAACACACTGTAATGGTTTGAGTGTTGGACTACAACGCTGGAGACCAAGGTTTAATTTCTTGCTCAGCCATGCATACCCACTGGGTGACCTTGGGTGTGTCACACACTTTCAGCCCCATAAAAGCCCTGTAATAGGTTTACCTTAGAGTTGCCATAAGGGTTTACCTTAGAGTTGCCTTAGGGTTGGAAATGAGCTTGAAGACACACAACAACAATTTTTGCACAGAAATCAGCATTTTCTGTGTAGGAAACAACTTTTACCGCACAGAAGATAATACTTCTGTACAAAAAATTCTATAGTTGGGGAATTGTTATACACAAAGTTTGCATGTCGATTTTTTGAATTTTGTGCATGAGAAATAGCATGCTCAATATAAAAAATGATTTTTCAAATGGTGAACAATGAATTTCCATTAATGTTATGTTCCAGTGTGTACCTGAAATAAAACCAAAATGGACAAGGCAAATTTTGTGGTGAAATGAATATGCCAATGGTTCAATAATGTGCAGACTAAACAGGATCAGGCATTACTGAATGTAATCAGGAAAAATGGAATAGCATCGTTATCATTACAAAGTGACATAGTATTTTTCAAACCAGCACTAGCATCTTGCATGAATCAGTGAGATGTACTTACTGCACATTGGTGCTAAAATGAATTTTGCACCAGATAATGAGGAAGACTTGGATAGTAAGCTACAAATGAAAAGAAAGTGTGATCTTTCTCCAGATGTTTCAAGATGGCATTTAGCCCTTCAGTCAAGTAGTGAAAGTCCATGCCTAATATGTGAATGACTTATCAGGCAAAGTTGATAAGGCAGATGGTCAGATGTAGAAAGTATCTCAATTTAATATCCAACTCTGAAGTACAGATGTTAAATCGTGAAATCAGCTTCTTACAAAGAACTGTGAGATTGTTTGTGAGAATACCTGTGGGCTGACATCCGTGAATCACTGGATGTCCTAGAACAGCTCACCCTTATTCAAAATATAAGTTGACACCTGCTCCAAGAATTAATGGTAGTTTGCTTCATCACAATTTCTTCGTTGGATTAGCACAAACACAACATTTGCTTCTGCAAGATCACTTGCGTACACAATGAGGATTTATTGTATAGTGGAAGAAGTCCCGAATTTGAAGAAATCCAAAAGGCTCCTTTCCTGACATTTCTCATTTTCACTTTCTTTAAAGAAATCTTTTCTCACTAGAATCTCTGATTAGAACCAGAAGTTGTTTTTCTAGTTTTGCCTTATTTCTGCTCAGACTTTCAGATTTTGTACAGAAAAAGATGGGATCTGATTACCAGTTTCATCTCCTTCCTGCTATTTCACATCAGAGCTGGTGTTTGACCAGAAGCCAAGCAGAGAACTTGAGCCATAGGCAGATCAAGGATCCCAGTGCACCAGAAGGATGCATGTGACCAGTTTAGTTAATCCACTGTGTGCTTGATGTCATTTGAAATGCATCCTTGCATTTAATGTGCATGCCTTTTTAAGTACAATAGCAGATTTGTGCTGGTTGGGACTGAAGGTATCAGAATCACAACACCTGAGGGGTAATTTAACCCTTCCTCCTTGGGCATGGTCTTGCTCTTTTGCATTTTTAAAGCCATGCACCAGAAGTGCAAAGTGCACATTTAACTTTATATCTACATTGGCCCCCAGTAGGAATTTAATACTAGGAAAGAAGGCTCAGGTGAAATATCAGAATTTCTTGGCAATATGCCAAGAAAAGCCACTGAGAGTATTTAGATATAACAGTAATAGTGCATGAGCCTTGAACTGACCATCTATCATATCTATCTATGAATGATATTTCTGTTTCTCCTCCTAACTTACAAGGGCTTCCTAGGTAATAAACAAGTACAAACAATTTACTGTGCCTTTGACTCATGAACTCTCTATTATCCCTTCTTTTCTCACAGTCAGGAGACAGAAGTCAAAAGCTACTGTTTCAATTTTTAATAAAATACATGCTTACATTTTTACAATGCGGTTAACATTAACCTTAGTTTACTAATAGATCTGCTACATAAACCACAGTCTGAAGATGACTTGTTGCAGTAAGCCATGATTAACACTAGTAACAGTTTACTATAAAAGAACAAGAAGTGATTAGTTAAAAACAGAAGGGAAAGCCTCCAGTCTCTCTCACAGCAATTCTACAGGAGGAAAAGAGAATGGAAAGTGCGTGAGATATGCCCAGAGTCATTCACATAACAATAAACCACAGTTTATTATGATCGTGCCCAGATGCAGCCAATGTCATCATTTAGAGATAAGAGGGGCTGGAAATTGGCTGGTTTCCCTTAAAACAGCTTTTTGAGTGAAGTTTCTTTCCATGCCTTTCCTAAATTCTGCATGGGCAGCCCCTCCCGAAATTGCAAACCCCATGATTCCATAGGATGTTGAAAGTGGAATCATCGCGCTGTAACAGCTTAGTGCAGAAATGGCCATGGGAATGCTGTAGGTGGGTTACTCCAGAGTTACCACTAGTCATACCACTGTATGTACTTTTAAAGACATTGCAGAAGGAGATCATAGAATCATAGAATCATAGAAATGTAGAGTTGGAAGAGACCACACGGGCCATCCAGTCCAACCCTCTGCCATGCAGGAACACCCTCAAAGCACTCCCAACAGATGGCCATCCAGCCTCTGCTTAAAAACTTCTAAAGAAGGAGATTCCACCACACTCCAAGGCAGCATATTCCACTAACGGACAGCCCTGACCATCAAGAAGTTCTTCCTGAGATTCAGGTAGAATCTCCTTTCCTGCAGCTTGAATCCATATCCTGTAGCTGCATGCACAATGCCTTTACACATGATGCAGAAGGATAGTCAAACATTCCCAGGCATAGTTCTGTGCACATGCATCCATACACACATACAGTGACTGACTGGCTATATGGGTGTGCCTTGAAGCCATACAGCTGTGCTTGTACACCCAGAAGTGAAGAAGTACCTTCGACCCTTGGGGCAGAGAGCAACAGTTTCTTTTTTTTCTTCTCTGGGTGCACATGTCCCTGACTGCCCTTGAACAGCCAGAACAGCAGAACAAGCTATTGTTCCCCAACCCACTGGTACGGTCAAATCAATGGAAAGTTATGTTTCATCACCTTAACTATTAGATACCAGCCTGAGTTTCTGTTGTTGTTCTGCTCATGAAGTGGAACGAGTTGGCCATCTCATAATTAACCAGCCAAAGGAAAAAGGTCAGAGAAAACCAGTCAGGAAAGCCTGAAATGTGGGCAAAATTTTAAATTGAGAATAATTAATTAATTGAACAATTAATTAAGATGTAATTTTGTCCTGTTATTACTTTCTGTATCAAGCAGGAGCTCATGCTGTTAATCTGTTTAACTGTTTAATTTACATTCAGTCAGTCAAAGACATTCTAACAATCACAAAATTGCATTTTTAAAAATTGTATCTAAGACAAATAAAAATATACAAATAAGAAACATACAGTGGGCCATCCTTACCCTGTTTCTGGTTGTGCAGTTTTA
The DNA here is from genome assembly GCA_948472985.1 of Iguana delicatissima. Classification (NCBI taxonomy): domain Eukaryota; kingdom Metazoa; phylum Chordata; class Lepidosauria; order Squamata; family Iguanidae; genus Iguana; species Iguana delicatissima. Next base: position 609,808 of record CAOKZL010000161.1, on the reverse strand, counting down.
ACTGACTGCAAATATTCTATAACTATAACATTCTATAACTAAAATGGTGGTAATGTGCATTCATCCACACTGAAGCGTCCATATATGCCTCAATGCCAAGTGGTATTACAGGATGTGAGCATTCGCATTTTTCTTTTACATGTGGGTTCCTGGAGTGAACCCACTGTATTTATAAGTATTTTGTTATTATCAAAATATTATGTTATGTTTTAAACTATTATAAAACATTCTTTTAAAAAAAACACCAAAATAGTCATATTACAACTAAACCTCACAAAACTGGATAACAAGGAAAATAAGACCCAAAGGCTTCCTAAATAGGGTAGTTTTGAAAACTTTTCAAAAAGGTATAGTATAGTCCTATACTTGTCTACTTTGATGTAAATCCTATCTTTCTCAAGAAAGCATCCTCTCTAGTAAAGATGGCTGTACACTTTTACCTGGAAGTAAGCCTCAATGACCCTTACTTCTGAGTAGACACAGATAGCATCACACTGCCTGTAAGTTTGCTATGAGAACCTCTATGTGCAGGTAATTCAACTTAGCTCCCTTAAGACATGTTTTCAGTGCATCATACTTTGGACTGGAATTAAAAACATGTTGAAATGTGTATACCCAATCATTGTGCTGGAAATGCATATAGAGGTAGGAAACATCCAGCCAAGGAGAAGAGGGTTCAGATGTGTCTAATATTTTCATCCTTACATGATAACTACATTATCCATCAGGCACATTGTTCTACATCATTTTGGAGGTCCTGGTAGGTTGAAAGATAATAGTGGTTTAAATAATAATAATATTTTTCTTATTATTCTTTATTGCATTTTTATCTCACCAGCAGATTTATAGCACTTACTGTTTCTTGGACTTACATCCCATTCTCCCCTGATCCCCAGAGCTCACCCTCTGTCCAAAGTCATATGCTGATTTTGTATCCATCATAAATTCTACCCTCAGAACACCCCTAGATGTAGCTTAGGCCAAGATATTATTACTGTTGAGGCAAAAACTTAATAGATGGGTGGGAATTTGATGTCATGTCCCTCCAGTTCTGTGCAATGCTGTCATTACCACTAGCCATGCTGGCTGAGAATTCTGGAAACTGTAGTCCTCAACTGTAACTTTTCCCAAGCTCTGCTCACTACTACACCATGCCCATTGTCCTTAAGGAAGTTAAATTAAGTTATATCTTTCCAGATGATGCAATGAGGAAAGCTTTCTTTCAGTGCTTCTTTATTTTAGCATGTAGTGAAAATATTCCTTCTTTCTTGTCAGGGACTTTCTGGCCCTAAATAAAATCGACATACCCTTTAATAGTACTCTTGTGAAAATCAAGAAAAATAACTCTGTCTTTAGTGACTCACAGGAGAAGAGTTATGATTCCATCAGTCTGCTCTTTTCTGACAGTAGGCTCCAAATTTATATTTAAAAAGTATATAGCACACAATAATGCTTTCCTTGTTATCTGGTAAATAGAAACCAGTGGTACTGTTCCCTGTGAAATGGCTCCAGCAAAGCCTGTGAAAAGTCCTTGGTGAAGATGGACTGATAGTAAGATTTCACTTGCTAAGAATTGGAACCTCTCAATCTATTTTGCCTTCCCATTTCAATCATAGTGGCACAGCCTGTTTGATGCTGTTGATTTAAATAGATTGTTGTTGTTGTTTTGTACCTTCAAGTCATTTCCAACTTATGATGACCCTAGGGCAAACCTATACAGGATTTTGAGGGGCCTAAGAGTGTGTGATCTTCCCAAGGTCATCCAGTGGTTTTCTACAGCAGAGTGGGGAATTGAACCCTGGTCAACAAGGTCATAATCCAACACTCAAACCACTACACCATGCTGGCTCTCTTTAAGGAGATCAGTAGGATCTTTTTCATGTTGCTTCTTTCCTAATTAACCTATATTTAGGTGATACACACAGAGATTCAAAGCAGTTGTCAATCTACATAATACTTTAGGGGTGGAGGGACAGTGGGTGTCTATGGGGAATAGCACTGTTTGATTGGCAAGCACAGTGCTGTAATCTGTCACCCCACTCAGAAGTTTTGTTCTCTCTGAGTTTAGCTGTAATCCTCACAGTAGTTGGAGGGGGCAGATTTTTTACCCTAGCAACAATATGTTGTTGTAGAGGTGATCCTTTTATTAGTGTAAGGTATTTGGGGTGTGAAGGTGTTGAGTGGATAGTCAAAGCCCATGAGTTTTACAAAATATCAGCTTCTAGAAGAGATGAAAAGTGCTAGAACTGGTTTGCTGGAATTTGAAATAAAAGTTTTTCACCATGATGCTGGGAAAAGCAATTGATTGATAAGTTGTTGAAGTAACATCTTTGAACTTTCCTTGGAGGCAAGGCTATGAAGAATTGTTGTGATGAGAACCTGTACTTCAAAATGCCCTGCTATACAGAGCTGGAATACTTCTGAAATATTTACATCAGATGTGATGTTATCTCTGGTGTGTCAGAACGAGAACCTACCCACTTCTCCAAGTCACAGAGACTCTCACTGATACGGTACGATCTAAAATCAAGCTAGTAGAGGGTGGTTTGCTTGTTTGTCTCAGATATATTGAGAACATTGAGTCAGTGATTCTAAAATGCTTTCAGTTCAAGGAATTTGCTTTAAAAGAGGCAAAATATGATCTACCCAAGAAGCCTCAGTCAGTAGTCCAGTTGTTGAATTATCTAACTACTGCAGTTTTTGAGTAGCAGTACTTTGCTATGCATTGCAGTGCTTTGACCAGACTATTAAGATGTGGAATGCAGAGACCCATAAGTCTCAACAAGTGGAAGGTGATCAGAGCATGATGGCTTTACTGGGGATAGATGGTTAGTTCATTTAGTTGTTGTTGTTGTTGTTGTTGTTAAAGGCATAAGGCCTTAAAAAATCAGTTTTCTTCATAAATCAGCTGGGGAAAAAACTTGAGATTTAAAACTTCCATATGGGGGAGAAAGTGAATCTGGTAGACTGGTCCGTCAAGGTAGCAAATGTTGAATGTTTACCTCTTGAAAGCCTTGCTTTGAATCCCTGTGGATTTAGCCATCGTTATAGCACTGAACTAGGGTTGATGCTTCTCTCTTTATTCCTTTTTTTGACAGCTACGCAACAGACAGACAAAATATGGTCCCCTCTATGCAGGGAATACCTGGGTCTACTCATTTTTGTTCATGGAGGTTTGTGAGAATTTAGCTAGATTTGTTTTCAGTGAGAACTTATTAAAATTTGCAATTTTCTTTATAAACAAAGTGAAAAAGATTTGAATTTAAAAAAAAAGCACTAAAATGTGAATGGAATTAAAACTGACCTGTTCATCCAGACTTGATCTACTTGGGAAGGGTGAGATGATTACAGCCAGACTAGATGAATTCATATCATCTTGGTCAGGATCAGCCAACTACTAACAGTACCTCCAATTTATCTGAACTGAGTTTAAGTGTATTAGTTTTCCTCACATCTGTTAATGACTTCAGATGCTTGTTTCAGTGTGGAGTAGTGTTTTGTTTTATTTTGGTTTGGTTTTTGGTAACTAAGACAAGAAGCACCCAGTACATTACTCTTGACTGAATTTTTAGATTAAGACTAAATACTGAGCATCCTTTACCAGCCTTGTAACTTTTAAATGTTTTGGACTACAACTCTCATAAGCCCTAGCAAGCATGACCAATGGTCAGAAATGCTGGCTGTTAGGCGCAATTCAAATCATTTTGAAAATTTCTGTGTTATGAGCTTTACAAGCATGTATGTTTTTATGATCCTGAAACAAAATATTTTTATGATCTCAGAACAATTTACTTCTCTCTTCAACAATAATAGTCCAATTAGCTGAAGTCCACCCAGATGTTAGAAAAGCAGTTCCATCTGTGAAATACTGGTAATGATTAAGCAAGCTTCTAGCCTTCCAGCCATGGTACTCTCATTTTGTTATATATAATAATTATTAGGACAGGAACATAACATGCTATTTACAGAGCTTTCTATGAGAGGTCAAAGAAAGTGTCAAAAATGTAGGATTTAAAAGCTTTGGATTATGTTTTCGTAGGCAAGCTGCTGGAATGACGTAGCAATGAAACATCAGCTGCAGGACTCTTCAAGCCAAGGCTGCTGGCATGGCGATAAATACCAACTTGCAGGCTGCTTATGGCTGACTGCCAGTCAAGAAAGAGCAAATGCTAGTTTTCTGAGCAAAAGTTATGCCTGCAAGTCAAACACAGCCATTTCCCCTGACATGTGTCTCTCTTACAAATGGAAAGCTGTACTGAACCATTCAGTGCACATTGCCCAGATGATTGGGAGAACACCATTATCACTGCAGTTGCCTTGATCACAAGAACAGATGTGATGGGACTGTTGAAGAAACCAATATGATGCCTGCATAATGTCAACCTGTGAGGTAAACATCTGCAGCTTGTTGATAAAACAGCACTCCAAGGCATTTGATGTTTATTTGAATGTTTGCTGTATTTTAGAAGGCAAACTTTCAGGAATGGTTTTATTCCTAAGCCAGGAGTGGGAGAGAGTGTGTTTAAGGGAAGATGGGAATGACTGTATCATTTAAAACATGAGTTGTCCATCCAAGGGATCCATATGACCCTTTGCTGCATTTCATATGGCCCATACAACCCCCGTAGGCTCTATCTCAATCTTTACAGCTGGAGTGAAGAAGGGGCTTCCTTACCGAAGAAGCATGCCTTCAAACAATGGGGAGGCATACCTTTAAAGGTATTTCTACTCAGATGGGGAGAAGTTGGCCCCTCCAGGATTAAATAGGTAGAAGAGAGTGGGGAAAAGAAAGTTAAATTTCTCAATGTCTGACACAGAGAGAGATTGTATATGACCGGAATGTCTGTACATGGTTTAAGCACTTCTCTCTCTCTCTCTCTCTCACACACACACACACACACACACACAAAATTATGTGACGCTAAAGCCAATGAATGATGATAAATACATGTGGGTGAACCAGCCCTTAGTCTGTAGTCCTCTGTCAGGTAATGCAGCACTCTGGGAGTATTTGATGACTTGCTCTAGGCAATTGGTTTCAATAACTTCATACTTCACGAACTGCAAGACAACAATTGTGGTTGCCATGGAAGCCTGTGGTGTTTGAGGAATAACCATTCCAGTTTCTTTATCATCCTCAATGACAAGCTGAAACACGTCAGTCAGATCTAGGTCTGGGGAAATATTGCCCTCAGGAACAGTGAACACACTCCCACTCAGGAAAAATACTATCCTATCAAAGAAATCACAGAATACTGAAAGAACGATTAAAATACTGTAGATGATTCCCCAATTAGCCCCAGCACTAATGCGAATGGTTACTTTAAAACGGGGATGGGGGAGAGAGACAGAACTGTAACCTCAGGACCTTTTTCCTGAATGATAGTAATTTGTTCCTATAAAAATAAAAAATCTTTCAAACAAAAAACAAATCCTGGAACCATATAGGACAAGAAGATAAGGTAATAAAATAATGGGATAGTGGTAAGAACAGGAATCAAGGAGAGACATACAGAAAGACCTGCACACAAAAGATTTATATTGAGAATTCTGTCCAGAAGCATACTCTTGAAATCTGAAAGAGATCATCTTTAGATACCTACACCTTAATCATGATGTTTTATACATTAAAACATTCATGTTTAGGAGCATACCAAAACCTGCCAGAGCTGGAACTGGCAAGGATAACTCTGCAAAATATTAGAGAAGTGACAAAGGAACACAAGAAGATTGGGAGGGGGGGATACAAAAATGGCATGATGCCCTGTTTTTCACTACAGCTTAGAACTCTCCAAGCTAACATAACTAATGGTAAGGAATGCTTGGAGTTGCAGTCCATAATCTGGAGGGTACATCTTGCAATGTGCCAAAATCAGCAGCTGCCCAACCAATTGTTTTCTTTGGCAAGAACAGGAGATAGTACTTCCACCTGCCAATCAACCCAATTATTTTGGCAACTGAGTCAGAAAAATCCCACAAGCCTTGCCCTTTCCTGGCAGTGAAAATGCTACAATAAAAATGCAATAGTGTACACTGCCTTTTCACGACCACCATAAATCTGCTGCCTGAGGCAACTGCCTCACTTTTCCTAAAGATAAGGCTGGCCTTTATGACAGTTGCTTGCTACTACTTCTTTATTCCAAGTCATAAGAATGTCTTCTCCTGAAGGCCTGTTGTCTGCACTGAATAGAAGTTTCCTCCTTTTCACCTAATTATCTGAAATTCTGAAAATAATATTTCTGTTTGGTTCATCAAGCGCTTTGGGGAAAAAAGATACATCTCTGTATTATGAGATTTAGAAAAGTATCCTGAATTTTGTCCCTCTGCACCGCCCCCACCATGATAATTTCACATCTGCCATGTAATCCATCAGAAGGAGTGACTCTGGAATAAAACAAGTCAAAATCATTTCATCTGGCAAGTGGTAGAAGTCATGAAATGGTCTTTATTTCCTTTAGTCATAAGATGCTCCCCATCGTCACCCTGTGAGCATATTCCACATAGCTTGCAAATTCCAAGTTTCTAGAGCTCTTTCACGATGCATAATTTTAGCACTGTGCCACAGCAACATCCTATAAAATCCTGTTGTTTGTAGTTTGATGGGGCACTGGACCTTGCTGGCTGAAAATTCTAAATTGTTTTTGTTGTTAAGTGCCATCAGGTCGGTTTCAATTTATGGTGACCCTATGGATAAGAGATCTCCAAGTTACCCTATCAACAACTGCCCTGCTCAGGTCTTGCAGATTCAGAGATGTGTCTTCCTTGATTGAGTCTATTCATCTGTAATGCAGTCTTCCTCTTTTCACACTGCTTTCTATTTTACCAAACATAATTGTCTTTTCTAGTGAGTTATGTCTTCTCATGATATGGCCAAAGTACAACAGCCTTGGTTTAGCCATCTTGGCTTGTAGGGTGGGTTCAGTCTTGATTTTCTCTGGGACCCTTTTATTTGACTTTTTAACAGACCACAGTATCTGTAGAACTCTTCTCCAGTACTACATTTCAAATGAGTTGATTTTCTTCCTATCAGCTTTCCTCACTGCTCAATTTTCATAGCCATGCATAGAAATTGGAAACATAATGGCATGGACAGTTTAGTATTGGATGATATAATCTTGCCACTTGAGGATCTTGGTTTGTTCCTTCATAGCTGCCCTTCCAAGTCCTAGTCTTCTTCTGATTTCTCCACTACAGTCTCCATTCTGATTAATGACTGAGCAAGGGATGGAAAAATCTTGAAAATTTCAATGTCTTCATCATCTTCTTTAAGGTTATGTAAATACCCTTCCTTAAGCTGTAAATCTCAGAACTCTAAAATTCTAAAATTTAAAAAATCTAAAATTCTAAAATTTAAAAAAATTAATAGTACAAAAACAATGTTTTTCTTTCTACTATTGAAATGCTGCTACAGAATAGGACCTGTCTTGTGTATCCACCAACTTAACCTCATGGTGTGGTAGTACACCCAACATACCCTCAAGTGAATATCTCAGTTTGGGGCAGGCTCATGTGGGAGTAGCTGATGTTTCAGATATCCTGGTCCCAAACTGTGTAAAGCCTTATAGATCAAAAGATCACCTTGAACTGGACTTGGAAACAAACTGGGAGCAAAGGCAATTGATTTAAGACCAATGGTCTATAGACTATAAAGTACATATGCAAGACAAGAGTCTACAACATTTTGCACCAGCTGAACACTTTTTTCTAGGGCTTCCCCATGCAAAAATGTGTAACAGTACTCTAAATGGGTAAAAAACAAGTTATATTGTTGGTTGAAGTCTCCACCATCTACATGCCTGAGATTATTCTTTTGAAATCTTACTTCTTGGTTAAAATGACCATTAGTCAATTCACGTTGGGACTGTATAGACAACATCAAGAGCTCAGTTAATGAAGGACATCAAACCCATAGTGAAACTAATACTGTGAGTCAAGAGATTCTATTACAAAATGCACAGGTTGTTCTGAATTACAGAAATGGTTAGATTAGCTCTGTTCCAGAGTATGAGAAATAAAAATGCTAAAGAGAAGAAAAGGTGCTTTGTATTTTGTCTGGGGCTGTGGGAAAATAGTTTAAATTAGACTATTTTTAGCTTGATGTCAAAAATTTGATTGACTTACAGACAGAAAAAAATGACATATCCTTTCTACATTTGAGCACCAAGTTTAAGAGCACCATTATATTGTAGAAATGAGTTAATGATGGCTGTCATGTGTCTAGCAACCCTGTGACAGCTAAGGTAGCAAATGAGGCTGGGGAGCAACATTTCTATTATATTTTAATGAAATAATTATTGATTTAGGAGCCAGAATATAAATGACAAATCATCTCAGCTGGTGCTAAGTCCCACAGTACTACCAAGAAGGTGGATAATTTCAGTCTGTGATAATATGAAGAAAAGGCTCCAAAATGACTGCATTTTGAGGCTTTGAAAAGAACGTAGAACCTAGATTGGTAGACACTACTGCCACTGGCACATTTTTTTAATTGGTTCATTTGATGGGGTACACCACATAGTCCTAGGTGGAATGCAAGTGCTGTTGTTGTTGTTGTTGAAGTTGTTGTTGTTGAAATGTGCCTTCAAGTAGTTTCTGACTAGAGTGTATGACACAGCCACAGTGTCACCCAGTGGGTTTCAGTGGCTGAGCGAGGAATCAAACCCTGCTCTCCAGGCTCATAGCCCAACACTCAAGCCACTACACCATGCTGGCTCTCAATTATTACAGTTAACTGTATTTCAGTAAGGTAACTGGAGTTAGCTCTCAGATTACAAGCCTATATGTTGAAATGGTACTTTGTCCAAATGAAGACCACACATGTCTTCAAATGAAATGGTCGCAGTCCGAATGGTGACAACAGCTACAGCTACCACCTATTCCCACACAGATATTGGATCCAGATCTCAGAAATCAATAATGCATAGATTTGTTTCTGTTAACTGCCGTCAAGTCGACTTCAGCTATGGCAACCCTATGAATAAGAGTGACCCTATCCTCAATTGCCCTGCTCAGTTCTTGCAAACTCAGGGGCGTGTCTTTCTTCAATCTACCCATTTGTAACATACTCTTCTTCTTTTTCTGCTGCCTTCCACCTAACCAAGCATTATTGTCATGTCTTCAGGGTGCTATAATTGGGGGCCCAATCTCCAAAATCTGTAGGTCTTTGCCTGCATTTTACCCCTGAAGCACCTGGCTTTGGGTGACAGGGATATCACCTACAACAGCCTCCACAACCACATGTGTCACAAAACTTGCTATGACGGTAGAACCTCCTCCCTTTGTTAGCAGAGCAACTCTCTTTCCCTTACCACATCCAAAACCAGGATTTATCCCTACACTGTGGGTCTGAAGTTTGTTATGTGTGTGTCACATCACCTTATATACTCTTTTTTTTTATTGCTTTACCTGTTTGATGCTAACCGCATCAGTAGCTGCATATCTCTTGGCACACTTGTCCTTGTGCTAATGAGGTAGTGGAAACTCTTACCCATGTCCTTCTGTACTGCTCTTTTTACCACGGGGTGCAGCTTGCTTTAATTACACCTATTGTACAAAACACTCCAGGCAGAACAGAAGCATTTTATCTATCTTATCTCTGCACCAACCAGGACTCACAAGTTACAAACAATGTTGCCAGATTTTGTGCGTCTATCATCACGACCTGCAGGCAAATGACAAATCAGCATAAAGAACAATAACAAAGAACAAACTAGCTATGCAAGTTGCACAGGAGTTGGGTTCAAATATGGACTTAGATAATGTGCTGCAATTAATGGATGCGGCTACTCATAATTAGTTTAGCACTATT